>SJYA01000073.1:63805-233890 GCA_006410615.1 Neotragus moschatus | reverse complement strand
TTTTTTTTTTTTTAAATGTCACTTCCAAGTTGGAAATTTTGATTTTTGGGTGTGAGTGGTGCTATTGAGTATGGGAGGCTGTACCATTTGGTGCAGTGATTTTCCGTGACATCCCATGGGCCTGCCAAATGTGAAAGTCGTGGTAGTATTCAATATCTTCAGACTGAAAGTTAACTTAGTATTGAGACTTGCGGTACTGGCACTTCAAAAACCCAGATGGGCTGCAGAGTCTTAAAAAGTTTAACATTTTCTGACCTTCTGTGGTTGAAAAAGAATTGGACTGGAAGCCAGAATATGTGGGTTCTAGTCTTGGCTCTGTTACTAACCAGCTGTGTAATTTTGGACAAGTCAATTTTCCTCTATAATCCAGGCTTTTCGCTATTATATAATGAAGAAGTTAGACTAAAATGATTTTGGAGTCACTTCCAATCTAACCCTATGCTATGCAAGTGATCTTTGGGTTCAAATCCTAGATTTATTACTTGTCTCAAGCCTGCAAGGGTAAATTAGTTTCTCTGTTCCTCAGTAAATGAGTACTGCTGGTAGCTGGGCATGATAATAGGGCAGTGTGATGAGTAAATGAGTCATGTGCAGAGACTAGCACACAGCTAGTGTTCAATAAAGGGTGGCTATTGTTATTGTGAGTCAGGTCTAGCAAACTGAACACTGAATTCGAATCACATCACTTGTATCTGAGGCCTGCATTCTCCATTGACTGTGTGACCTTCTAAGAAGTCACTTAATTTTGAGAGAAATAACTGCAATTTTTTCAAACTCCCCAACTTAAAATAAGATAAATTAGTATCATTAATCAAAAAAATCTGAGCCTCTAGAAGTTTATGTGCTATACAAAGAAATTATGATGCCATTCACATCTATGCTATTTTTTAAAAAAACATTTTATTGGAGTATATTTGATTTACAATGTTGTGTTAGTTTTAGGTGTACAGCAAATTGAATCAGTTATGCATATACATATATTCATGCTTTTTTAGATTCTTTTCTGTATAAGTCATTACAGAGTACTGAGTATTGAGTATACTCTGTAATGTAGGTCTTTATTAAGTTACCTATTTTTATATATAGTAGTGTGCATATTCGGAGAAGGCAATGGCACCCGACTCCAGCACTCTTGCCTGGAAAATCCTGTGGATGGAGGAGCCTGGTAGGTAGCAGTCCATGGGGTCACTGAGAGTCGGACATGACTGAGCGACTTCACTTTCACTTCTCACTTTCATGCATTGGAGAAGGAAATGGCAACCCACTCCAGTGTTCTTGCCTGGAGAAACCCACAGATGGGGGAGCCTGGTGGGCTGCCATCTATGGGGTCACACAGAGTCAGACACGACTGAAGGGACTTGGCAGTAGCATTAGCAGTGTATATATTCTAATCCCAATCTCATCTCCTAATTTATCCTTCCAAGCCCGCAGTAACCATAGGTTTGCTTTCTACATCTGTGACTTTATTTCTGTTTTGTAAATAAGTTCATTTGTACCACCTTTTTTTTCTTCAGATTTTGCATATAGGTAATATCATAATGTATTTGTCTTTCTTTAACTTAGTAAGACAATATCTAGATCCATCCATGCAAGTGTAAATGTCATTATTTCATTCTTTTTTATGGCTGAGTAACATTCCATTGTATATATGTACCGTATTTTTATATTCCCTAAACACATTACTTCCAGTATAGCTGAGTCACATTTAATTGCAGAGAGGCTGTGTGGAGGTGGTTAGAAGTACAAATTATTTTATAGATCTTGAAAGTTTTTCTTTTTACTAAATATAATGGCACTTCTAACTTAAGACTAAAGTTAACTTTGTTTTGACTAAAAACAGAAATGTAAGGCTATTTATTTTTCCTTTTTTTCTTCATTCTTGTGTTGATTTCTACCCACCTAGCCATGCGCTTCAGGTAAATTTTATGACATCTCTTTGGCTCTCAAGAAAGCCTTAGTCCCTCCCTTAGTTTCTGCTTCAATTGTAGATACCTATTTAGGTTTCTGTTGAATATACAGAGCAAATAGGCAAGGATAGCTTTGAAAAAAGTTAGTTACATGGCTATTTATGTGCAGAGAATACAGAATATTTTATAATGGAAAAGCAACAACTCCCTAATCCATTCTTTCCATTCCCAGCTCCACTCCTCAGAAACAATTCTTTGTTCCCATTTCTCTACTGAGTTCATCTGGTGATGTCTCTATAATCCTATAACCATGTTACTATACTGCTCAAAATATTGACTTTAGAAATGACTTAGTGACATTGTACAAGAGACAGGGATCAAGACCATCCCCATGGAGAAGAAATACAAAAAAGCAAAATGGCTGCCTGGGAAGCCTTACAAATAGCTGTGAAAAGAAGAGAGGCAAAAAGCAAACGAGAAAAGGAAAGATATAAGCATCTGAATGCAGATTTCCAAAGAATAGCAAGCAGAGATAAGAAAGCCTTCTTCAGCCATCAATGCAAAGAAATAGAGGAAAACAACATAATGGGAAAGACTAGAAATCTCTTCAAGAAAATTAGAGATACCAACGGAAATTTTCACACAAAGATGGGCTCGATAAAGGACAGAAATGGCATGGACCTAACAGAAGCAGACAATATTAAGAATATTGGCAAGAATACACAGAAGAACTGTACAAAAAAGAGCTTCACGATCCATATAATCACAATGGTGTAATCATTCATCTAGAGCCAGACTTCCTGGAATGTGAAGCCAAGTGGGCCTTAGAAAGAAAGCATCACTGCGAACAAAGCTAGTGGAGGTGATGGAATTCCAATGGAGTTACTTCAAATCCTGGAAGATGATGCTGTTAAAGTGCTGCGCTCAATATGCCAGCAAATTTGGAAAACTCAGCAGTGGCCACAGGNGAGGATGATATGGCTGGATGGCATCACATACTCAATGGGTGTGAGTCTGAGTGAACTCCGGGAGTTGGTGATGGACAGGGAGGCCTGGTGTGCTGTGATGCATGGGGTGGCAAAGAGTCAGGCTCGACTGAGAGACTGGACTGAAGTGAACTGAACTGAACTGACATGAAATGCAAAATTTCTCATTCACCCATTTCTGTTTCCAACTTGTTGCCGATATATATTTTTGCCAATATTCATTTTTTTACTTCAATTTCTATTCACATAACTTAAATATTTATTTCTTATTCCATAAATCATATACAATGCTTTTTTCTCCACTTTGGAAGAAGAGGATATATTTCATCTGTCTATTCTTATCACATCTATCTGGAAAGTTGTAATGAACTATGCATAGTCAAGTTTGATGATTTCTGTAATTTGTCCATAGATTGATCTTAAAAAAAAAAAGTGCTTACATCATTATGAGAAGTATGCTTTGTTCACTATATACCCAAGTAGTTTATAATGATAACATATCTTTTTCTTCAGTTCCAGGGTCACAGTCCCTATGACTCACAAAATAGTCTCATTTGTATGAAATTCAAGTTTTTTTAAAATATATATTTCATCAATAATTCAAACTCATGCTGCTTTATAGTTTGCCTTTTATTTGAACCATGCCTTTTTTGCACAGTTATATTTCTCTTCCTGGAATTCTCACTGCTTTATTTATTTATTTTCAGTTTTTGCAATTGTAGGATTTCCCAAAGTATCTTGGATGAATATTAAAAGTCTCATATTCTCTTGGTCAGAAGTATGGGACTATCTCTCAAATCATTGTGTCTATATGCAAGTACAAAAAAAAAAAAAAAAAAAAGAAAAGGAAACTTGTGTTTTACTGCTCTGGTGGCTGAATGCTGTGGAAGCCTAGGGAACCATGTTCAAAAACAATATATGAGAGTCGTGCTTGAATTCTGGACTCCACTTGAATCTTGTTACCAAGATGACTGAATACTTGCATCACCACTGTATCAAAAATGGCTTTATAACTTTGAGCCATTTATTTCTGACAGGTTGAAGGTGAAAATAAATTCCAGGAGACACCATTATGATATCTTTGGTGCTAGAGCAATTACAATAATAAGATTCATAGAGGGCTTGCTGTTAGTTCTTGATGTAGCTATACCAATATTTTTGTCTCTTGAGACTTTTGAACTCTAATTACTCTGGACACAAGCATGAGGAGCATACTTACCTCTTATCTATGAGGTCTTTGTTCATCTTGAATCTTTCCAGATTGCCAAATTGAAAGACCTCTGAGAGGAAACTGATGATGAATTAGATGAAGATCACAGCTGGCTGATGCATAATTGCCACTTGAATATGAGGGACATTTAAACATATTAAAACTGCCAGATGGTGTGTGGTTCAGACTGATATGCTGTGGGATCATTGCAGACAAAGACACTGGTTGTTTTTGGACTACAGTAGCAGTGGGTGGGTGGGGATATGGATGGGCTTGAATATGTTTTAAAACTTTTCACAATTCAAAAGCTCAGGCAGAATCTGATCCTACTGACCATAGATTAAAAGATTTTATATTTTCTTTTTCACAAATATGCTCAGAGATGTTCACTGGAAGTTGGAACATGGGACTTCAGACACTCCTATGCTTCTGCTGAGGGAGAGACTTTGTCTGACGATCTCTACTTCACTAAATGACTAATTTTGGAAGAAAACATACATGAAAGAGAAAAGTGAAACTGAAAGCCGTTCAGCCCTGTCCAGCTCTTTGCAACCCCATGGACTGTAAAGTCCATGGAATTCCAGAATATTGGAGTGGATAGCTGTTCCCTTCTCCAGGGGATCTTCCCAACTCAGGGATCAAACTCAGATCTCCTGCATTTCAGAGAAAGTAGAAGAGGAAGTTTTAGCATACCTGACAGTCAAAAAGATTGAATGACAATGCTGACATTGTAGGAATGATAGATAATCCAAACCAAATCATGCTAATACTCAGTGCTTGAACATAATTTTAATTTTTTGTTTAATTTTAACTTTTTAAAATAAACATTTTTTTAAATTACATTTTTATTCATAAATTTAAAAAAATAGGTCTAAAATGGTTTTAATGTAGTTTTATCAAGCCAGGAAGGAAAACCAATGACTACTAAGTCCTTAGTGTTAAAATGGCTCTCAGACTATGCAAGCTACTGTAAATCTGTAGGAAGGAATGTAAAAATGGGTTCTGATTTCACCTAGATTAGGATAGAAAGTTTTAAAGGTGGGCTTTGGTACCATCTTGGACTTCCTTAGTGACTCAGTTAGTAAAGAATCAACCTGCAATAAAGGAGACCTGGGTTTGATCCCTAGATTGGGAAGATCCTCTGGAGAAGGAAATGGCAACCCACTCCAGTATTCTTACCTGGGAAATCCCAAGGACAGAGGAGACTGGCGGGCTACAGTCCATGGGATCCCAAAGAGTTGGACACAACTAAGTGACTAAACCACCATCATGGACTTGCTATAGTTCATCTTCAAATGGCTCAATTTCATGTAAAAATGTCCTATTTTTTAAAATTAAATGGAATAAAGTTAGGAATCAAATGCCCTAGTCTTTTTGCATACATACAATAGAATAGACTAAAATTTTCTTACAAAAGTGAAGTAAATTAATAATGTTTTCTGGGCAATGAATGAGATTATTCATTCTGATTTAGCCTAAAGGACTCAGAACTTATTTTGGTTATCTGAAGGATTTCCTTGTGGAAAAAGTACTTGATTTATTATGTGCAGCTTCAAGGAGCTGACCAAAGTCAGATCAGTGGTTACCTGTTAGAAATATCAGGACCAAATTAATATCCCATTTTTAGCAAATGTACAAGATCAAGTAAAGCCTTTCATGTAATAATTTGTTAGTAATTCTTGATATTATCTTACCTTTCCCTTTTATTTTCTCTCATTTCTTCCTTTGTTTAAATTTATTTTGTCCTGTTTGTGTACATTTTTCTAATAATGATGCAGAGCATTGAATAAACAAGTACATAAATAACTAGTGAATAAAACCTGCAGTATAGCAATTTTTCACTCAGTATGAGAAGAAAAAAAGGAAACTTCTCAGTAATGAGGTAGACATTGTTGGTTGTCACACAATATATGCATGACCTCAATGATATAGGTATTAGAGTTATGCCTTATTTTTTGGCGGGCATGGGGGTGGGATTCAATGATTTAAGAATCTCTCTCTCAAGCTGATATCCTATCCCATGAATCCTTGGTATAATGAAAAGAAAGAAAAAATCTTTTGGGTTGCAAAAAGAAACATGAAAAGAAAAAACTTACCATCTAGATCTCTTCTTGGACATAGCACTGCTAATTTGTGTTAGTTGTGCCAAAGACTGACTTTTTCATTTGCTTCTAACTGCCTAGATAACAATCACAAATGATTAAGCTTAGAATTTTGAATACAGCTGTTTTACAAGAAACGTGTTATACATCAGCTCATTTGTGTCCCAGTTCCAAATTTGAGGCAGAAAAAGTTGAAAGACTTGACCACAGTGGCAGCCAATCAGCAGCCTAGACAGGAAACAGATTTCAGATATCTGTCATTCATGGTAATTGCCATTCACCATAATATGTTCGTGATGATACATTTTAAGTTATAGCTGGATGAAGTTATAGCTGGATGCATATCTAAAAGGATCATTTCGATAAACATTTTATAAAACAATAAGGCCAGACTCAAACATTCTACACAGTTGCTGCTGATGGAAGATACATAATCTCATTTCAAACTGGCATTCAGTGGATCATGCACCTAGTCCACAAATGGCCACAAGAAGAGATTTGGTTTAAAACTAAATCCAATCCCAACCCTACCTTAAATGTAATTTCAATACAATTCTTACATGATTATAGCATTTTCTGATATTCATTTTTCAGACATTGACCTACTTGTCATCCCACCAGATTTTCCTGTTTCTATATTAATTTTGTGTTAATAACCAACATACAATGCTCATGCCGCAATCTATTGAGAGAGAATGCAGAAAAAGGCAGCTGCTATTATCTGAAGGAGGGATGCAGTGCATAGGGAAGAAGGTAACCAAGTGAGTTTACCTGCATCCAAGTAGTTTGGAGAGGAACTCAGGAGGATGCTGTAGGAGAATCTGGTCCAAGAGGTAAAAGATCAAGCAATATAAAAGAAACAGAAAAAAAAGGGGGGGAGGGGAATAGGATGATGTAGGAGAGAATTTAAACAACTCGATACACACACACAAAATTCAAGATTTAAAAAATTTCATGACTTCCTCCAAATAGAATTACAAAAGTATAATTGCAATTCAGAATGCATTTACAATACAACTTTGAAGTTAGAAAATAGAAAGTGCTTAAGAATAATGTGAGACAAATTCTTAAAACATCAGCTTTTCTCTAAAATATAAATGCTGTGAAGAACAATCATACAACATAAATCATGACTGCTCAGATTTTTGGGTTTTGGTTTTGAATTTTTCAGTTTAAAAAAAGCACTTTATTTTTGTAGAGCTGTTTTATGTTTATGATGAAATTAAAAGGAAGGTACAGAAATTTCCCGTATGCCCTTTACCCCCATACAGGCATAGCCTCTCTCTTCTCAGCATCACTCACCAGAATGGTACAATTTTATAAAAAATGAACTTACATTGATATATCATAATCACTGTTTACCTCAGAGTTCACTCAGTGTTCTGGACTCACAGTTTCAAAAAGTGGACAATGTCAAATATCCATTATTATAAAATCATACAGAGTATTTTCACTGCCTTAAAAAATCTTTTGACTGTTCATCTCTCCTCTTGCCCATAGCCCTGGAAACCACTGATCTTTTTTACTGTCTCCATGGTCTTTTCCAGAATGTCATATATTTGGAATAATATATTATGTAACATTTTCATACTGGTTTCTTTCAGTTAATAATGTGCACTTTTCTCCATGTTTTTTCATAGTTAGATAGCCCACTTTATTTTTGTGGTTGTTTTTGTTGTCATTATTGTTTTTCAGTTGCTAAGTTGTGTCTGACTCTTTGCAACCACATAGGCAGCATACCAGGCTCTGTCCTCCACTGTCTTCCAGAGTTTGCTCAGATTCATGTCCATTGAATCGGTGATGCTATCGAACCATCTCATCTTCTGCTGCTCCTTCTCCTCCTACCCTCAATCTTTCCCCGTATCAGTCTTTTCCAATGAGTCCGTTCTTTTGCATCATGTGGTCAAAGTATCAGAGCTTCAGCTCCCATCAGTCCTTCCAATGAATATTCAGGGTTGATTTCCTTTAGGATTGACTGATTTGATCACCTGGTTCCAAATTGGAAAAGGAGTATATCAAGGCTGTATATTGTCACCCTGCTTATTTAACTTATATGCNGAAATTCCAGTACTTTGGCCACCTCATGCGAAGAGTTGACTCACTGGAAAAGACTCTGATGCTGGGAGGGGTTGGGGGAAGGAGGCGAAGGGGACGACAGAGGATGAGATGGCTGGATGGCATCACTGACTCGATGGGCGTGAGTCTGAGTGAACTCTGGGAGTTGATGGTGGACAGGGAGGCGCCTGGCGGGCTACGATTCATGGGATCGCAAAGAGTCAGACACAACTGAGGGACTGAACTGAACTGAACTGAACTGTCAAAGGGACTCTTGAGAGTCTTCTTCCAGTACCACAACCTAAAAGCATCAGTTCTTCTATCCTCAGCCTTCTTTATGGTCCAACTTTCTCACATCTGTACATGACTGCTGGAAAAACCATAGATTTGACTATACGGACCTTTGTCAGCAAAGTGATGTCTCTGCTTCTAATAAGCTATCTAGATTTGTTATAGCTTCTCTTCCAAGGAGGAAAGGTCTTCTAATTTTATGGCTGCAGTAATTTTGGAGCCCAAGAAAATGAAACCTGTCACTGTTCCACTTTTTCCTCTTCTATTTGCCACGAAGTGATGGGACCAAATGCCATAATCTTAGTTTACTGAATGTTGAGTTTTAAGTCTGGTTTTTCACTCTCTTTCACCCTCATTAAGAGGCTCTTTAGTTCCTCTTCACTTTCTGCCATGAGAGTGGTATTATCTACATATTGAAGATTTTTGATATTTCTCCTGGCAATCTTGATTCCAGCTTGTGATTCATCCAGCCTGGATGAGTATTTTTAGTTTTATGCAAAACTGCTAAGTTTTTCATAGTGGTTGCATCATTTTACATTCCAGTTAGCAACAAATAATAATTCTTTTTGCTCCACATCCTCAGCAGTATTTGATTGTCTTGGATTTTGGCCATTTTAATAGGTATGCCGTGGGATTTGCATTTCCTTGATGGCATGTAATGTAGAGCTTCTTTTCAATTACCTTGTCATTTCTGCATCTTCTTTGGTGAGGTGTCTGTTAAGGTCTTTGGCCCATTTTTAATTGTTTTCTTATATTGTTGAGTGCTAAAATCTTTGGATAACAGTCTTTTATAAATTTGTCTTTTGCAAATATTTTCTTTCCATCTATGGCTTGTCTTCTCATTCTCTTCATTGGCTTTCAGTGAAGAAATTTTTAATTTTAGTGAATTATTTCTTTCATGAATTGTGTCTTTGGTGTTGCATCTAAAAAATCATCACCATACCCAAGGTTATCCAGGTTTTCACCTATGTTTCTGTGATCCATTTTGAGTTAATTTTTGTAAAACATGTAAGGTCTGTGTCCAAATTCATTTTTTTTTGTCTAGTTTTTTTCCAGTACCACTTGTAACAGGCTACCTTTGCTCCATTGTATTGCCTTTATTCCGCTTTTCAGGGATCAGTTGGCTTTATTTATGTGAATCTATTTCCATGCTCTTCATTCTTTCCCACTGATCAACCTGTTTCTTCTTTTGGCAATACCATACTATCTTGATTGCCATAATTTTATAATAAGCCTTGAAGTCAGGCAATGTCAGTTCTTCAATTTTGTTTTTCTTCAATGTAGTGTTGGCTACTCTGGGTCTTTTGCCAAACCATATAAACAGTTTGTTAATATCTATAAAATAATTTGCTAGGATTTTGAGTAGGACTACATTGAATTTATAGACTAAATTGAGAACAACTAACATCTAGATAATATTGAGTCTTCCTATCTAGGATCTCTGTCTCTCCATTTCGTTTTTTTATTTTTTTCATCAGAGTTTTGTTGTTTTCCTCATATAGATCTTGCATTTACTTTGTTAGAATTGTATTTAAATATTTGGAGGGGTGCTAATAAAAATGGCATTTTAATTTTAAATTCCACTGGCTCATTATTGGTAAAGGAAAATCAACTGACTTTAGCATACTAACTCTGTATCCTGAAACCTCACTACAATCAATCATTTATTAGTCTCAGTTCTGGGGCTAATTTTATTATTTTTTTTAATTTTCTATATAGATAGTCATGCCACATATGAACAAAAACAGCTTTATGTTCCATCTCAATCTGCGTATATTTTATTTCCTTTTCTTTAGCTTTATTGAATTAGCAAAGACATTCATAATAATGTTGAAAAGGAGTGATGGGAAGGGATATCCTTGCCTTGTACCTGATATTAGTAAGGAAGCTTTGAGTTTCTCACCATTAAGAATAATACTAGCCATAGGGTTTTATAGATAGTCTGTATCAAGTTGAGAAATTCTCCCTCTATTTGTAGTTTAATGAGAGTTTTTATTATGCATAGGTGTCATTTTCATTGTTATTCAGTTACTCAGTTGTGTTCAACTCTTTGCAACCCCATGGACTGCAGCACTTCAGGCTTCCCTGTCCTTCACCATCTCCCAGAGATAATGGGTTTTGTCGAATGCTTTTTCTGCCTTTATTGATGTGATCATGTGAGTTTTTTCTTTTTTGTTTTTTGGTCTGTTGATGTAGTGGATTATGTTAATTGATTTTCAGAAGTTGAATCAGCCTTACATACCTGATATAAATCCCTCTTGGTTGTATGTACTTATGCATTGTTGAATTTAATTTGCTAATATTTTGTTAAGGATTTTTCCATTTATATTCATGAGGGTTATTAATTGGTAGTTTCCTTTTCTTGTGATATCTTTGTTTGGTTTTGGTGTTAGGGTAAGACTAGCCTCACAGAATGAGTTGGGAAGTATTTTCTCAACTTCCATCCTGTGATTTTAGAGAATTGGTATAATGTCTCCCTTAAAGCTACTGAGTTTTTTGATCCATTAACTG
The DNA here is from genome assembly GCA_006410615.1 of Neotragus moschatus. Lineage (NCBI taxonomy): Eukaryota > Metazoa > Chordata > Mammalia > Artiodactyla > Bovidae > Neotragus > Neotragus moschatus. The sequence continues at coordinate 222,828 of SJYA01000073.1, read as the reverse complement.
CCATATTTGTTTGTTCATGAGAACTATCAGGAACAATGTGTAAAAATTCAAGTTTCCAGAGTATACTCTGTCTGCTAAATCAGTTTCTCCAGCTAAGTAACCTGGTAATCTGTAATTTTAACAAGCAAACCAAGGTGATTTTTAAGAGGTGACAAATTTGGGAAACAGTGCATTAGAGAATATTGCTTAGAAGCCAAAGCCATGAGTATAAACCCCTTCTCTGCAGAGAAGGCACTTCAGATGAATATGTTGGTCCAACATGATCCTCTCATTGAACATAAACTTTAAGTCACAATAAATTTATTTCCTAATTCATAAAATATTAATGAAAATTTGCCTTCTATTGGTTCTCATCTTTGTTTTTGAAGAAGTGCATTAAAATTGCTATCCCAGTGTTACTGTAGTCACTTTTTTTTTATAGTACTTCTTTATGTAGAAAGAGAAAGTTAAATTAATTTTACCAGCCTCATGAAAGGCTTTATTTTAAGCACCACACATGGCTAATTAACAGTATATGCTGTGTAGACTCCAGTGACTGCATCCACAATGGATAACTTATGTAATACTGGAAAGAGAGGCCAATTCCATTTCTTTTCTAGGTCTAAGAACAGAGGGGTGATTGATACTATCGACTATAAGTACTTTAATTTTTATTTGTATCTTTATTCATTTTATAGCAAAAAGATCTTCATCACCTGAAAAATCTCAACTTTTCTATTCTTTTCAAAAATAGTAATATAAGCATTATAAAAGAGATTACTGCTGTCATGAAAATAATATGTGGTTTATGAAGTCAAAACTATACCTTATTCCAATTACTACTTACCTTGTAATTTGCTTTATGACTTTGAATTGTTTATTCAATTTCTCAGAGCCTCAGTTTACTCATATTTATAATGGAGGTATAACACCTCCCTACACATGGAGAATAACTGAGATGAACTATGTGTTGTGGACTGGATTGCTCCCCAGTCTTTATTCTCTTCCACCATGTGGTCTTGCAATGCACAAGAGTGGATGGTATATACTTGTTACCCACTGATCTGGGCTTAATCCTGCAGCTTATTTTGGTGGATGGAATGAGGGCAGGTATGACAGTGTGCCAGTTTTAAACTAAGGCCTTAAGAGAAACCTTAGAGCTTATTCTTTCACACTTATGATCTGTCATGAAAATAGCATGCCCTGAAAATTCATTGTCCCTTCAACCTAGAGTGATTTTTAATGAATATAGATGGGGAAATCCTGAAACTCCAAACTTCAACCTGAAGCAAAGATGACTTAGCCAACTCACAGATCCACTGGCAAGAAAAGTAAATACTCTTAAATCACTATGTTTGGGGTAATTTGGGAAGCAAAATTATTACAGTACCAATGATGAGTAATTTATTATGTAATACCTTTGCCCTAGTGGGCTTAAACAAGCATTAAATCTCTTCTTAAATATTTTGTCATTTAGTATCATTTGAATTTAAAATATAAGAATATATAGAGGGAAGACATATAAATATATTCATTAAATACATATCTACTATTATCAGTGTGATGATGCACAAAACATGAATGCATATAATACACAAGTATTAGAAGCATGTAGGAGGTGAGTGGGATATTAAGAACTTTTAAAAGAGAGTTGGCATAGAATTGAAAGGGAAACTATAAAGAAGGACAAATGAAAAAAATCTAAAAGAGGTAAAAGAAGCAATTCTTTGCCTACTAGAAAATAAAATTCAATTTGGAAAATGTTTCATTTAGATTTTACTTACATTTCTAAGATACTTTGGAAGCATTAAAAACAAATAAAGGAGTTTATTTACCCACTGAGAAGATCAGACCCACCACCATAAAATCCAGCACAGTAGTGACGTAGCACACAAGCATGGTAGCAAATGAGAGAATGCGCACAAACCACCTAGCCAGTGTCTAGCACAGAGTAAATGTTCCATATGCTTTCCATGCTGTTCTCCTGGCTCGACACAGAAATATTGGCAGTTTCTTCCTAGTCGGGAATGAAGTTTCTTTTCTGACTGTGGCTCCTTGAAAATAGGGTCAATATTTTACTAATCTTTGTGTCCTCAGTGTTTCATATATTAATAAGAGGCAAACATATAGAGAAAGCAGTCTACAAACTGAAGGTAAAAAGGCAAAAATCTCTAACATGACTTGAATTCGTCAACTACAATATTTACCCTGTAAGATTATAAAAAATTCATTCTCTTTAATTCATCACTTAAGTTGGTTCATGCTTTTTCTAAACTTCCTTTTGACACTTGTAATTGACCTGCTTGAAATTTCTGTTTCCTGATACTGTGCTTCATCTATTTGTCAACTAAAAAACATTGCATTCACACAGGAAAAAATCTTTAAATAAATACAAGATTTATTTGCTTGATTAAGGTACTTGTTTCACCTGGACATGAAAGAATGAGAGGCTTTCCTGGTGGCCCAGTGGTTGAGACTTCACCTTCCAATGCAGGAGGCATGTGTTCAATCCCTGGTCATTGAATTAAGTCCCCACATGCTATGAGGTGTGGCCAAAAAGAGAGAAAAAAGTTTGCTTCTTAAATAAAGGAACTAGTGAGTTGGACACTCTTCAGTCTTGTGCATCTGTAAAATATAAGCCAAAGAGCTCAGGCCTTGTCTTACATGAGTCCTGCAAGATACCTTACAGAACACTGATATGATCTATGCAATGTGTGTTTGTGTGTGTTAGTTGCTGAGTTGTGGAGTTTGCCAGGCTCCTCTGTCCATGGAATTCTCTAGGCAAGAATACTGTAGTTGGTAGCCAATTCCCTTTTCTAGGGGATCTTCTCGACCCAGGGATTTAACCTGGGTCTTCTGCATTGCAGGCAGAGTCTTTACCATACGAGCCATCAGAGAAGCCTGATTTGTGCACTACATTTCTCTAAGACCTTTAGAGGACACAAAGAAAAATAAGACAACCTCTCTTTTCTCAGTGAAATTACAGTTTAGAAAGGAGGATTGGAAAGACATACAAAGACCAAAACACAGGTAATGAAGGTGAAGGCCATAAATGACTTTAAAGCAGAAACAGCATTTTACTTTCAAAGAAGGTCCCAGAGAAACCATGTGCCTGCAGCCAAAAAAAGCCAAGGAAATAAAAGAATTTACTTAAATCAGTGCTTAGCTTTTCACTTAGAAACTTGGCCAGAGTTAAGTGTGAAAATTCCAACTTGAATATGTCCTGTCTTTGTGGAGGTTCTGAGTGTTCAGCTGGTAAATACAGAGGAGCATTCTCTGGATACTTTAGCAGCCAAATAGTATATTAACCTGAAGTGTTAATGAGTTCTTTAGGAGTTCTCCTGAGCATAGCTTCAGTGCTAGAGTGTCAGAGGCATTCATCTCAGCCTATTCCTTCCTGGAGCCTGGCGATAGGAATTAGGAAGGTTTTTATCTGATCAGTGAAGAGAGAAAAGTACAAGGGTTTCTGGAACCTTGTGGGTTTGTTGAACTGGATGGAGGCTGCTTGTCTGTAAGTCATGACCACTGGACCTATGCTGAGATTAGATTGAAATGAGGATGTTTTAATGTTGATATTATTTTAAGCATTTTCCCTGATTTCCTTTTATATATCACTCTTCTTCCTAAATTAAAATTGTTTATTTTTTTCCCTTATTTTAGGAGTTTTGTCATTGGATAATGAAAAATAAAACCGTATTTTAAGAACTATAGTTGTCACAGTTAAATAGGTATTGAGCTTGTGATGGAACAGATTTGTATATATGTCAAAACTCATTTATTTTTTATATCCTCAAAGAACAGAATAAGAAAATAGGAATATAAGGTAAGGTAAAAAAAAAATTTAATAGCCATATACAAGGCTGTGGATTTTCTGTTTCTAAATTTAGTTCTCTTGTCCTGTTCCTTTCAGCTTGGGTCTAACTTTAGCCTATAGATAGCCTTGATGAGAAATTATTTTCTTCTTTAGAAATTAAAACAAAAATAACAACCTTCACTCAACTGCTCATAAACAGTATATCCTGGATCCAGTTGATACAGGCTCACAAAATTTTACAAACCATTAATCATAACCACTATTTAAATTATACAGAATTAAAATTAAGAAGATTATACTAAATGCAAAGGTAGTAAATGTCCTAACCTCATCCCTTTCTCAGGATTTTACTGACTTCTTAAGGTTACTTGCATCTTCGAATGTGGAAAAGCTATTTAATGGTGTGCTACTGCATACATTCTTCCAAGTCCGAATTCAGCGATGTCATATTTGTAGAAGCCAGCCGTGTCTAGAGTTTTTACATCATGGAAATTGATAAGTGCTATGATAAAGGTTTGATTTATTGTTTTGTTTATTGTCTGGCTTAAGAAAATGCCTAGAGGAAGAAAATGTTAATAATGATGATTAAATGTAAAAGTGTATCAAGTCTAGTGCTGAAGGTGAAAAAGTGTTTAATTTTATGCTTAGAATTTGTACAAAAGTGAGAATTAGTTTAATTGCACATCATATGTCACATTTAATGATAAAATTTTTGAGAAAAGAATGACTGGACTCTCTTTGTCAAATAATGAGTGAAGTTTCCCCATAGGTTGGCTATGGAGAAAAGATTTTGGCAAACATTAATGGAAGCATTCTGTGAGAATCAATTGGCTGTGTAATTTACAATAAAAGTATTTTGTATGTTATTTTTCATAAGTTTTGTGCCACGCATCTTTTAACAAACTTATAGAAAATTATGTTCATGTATATATGTGCACATTCTTCCCCTGAGAACTGCTCATTAAACATTTACCACATGCCACTGCAAAAGATTACCTGAAATTAAAAAAAAAAAATATCCTTCCACTTACAATTTTGAATATTTGAATAAAATACTTCTTAACCAAATCATTATTAAGCTGGGGAATGCTTTAATTGTTTTGCTTTGGGGAAAAATAAGGCATAAGGGAAAGAAGGAAAACATCTGTGGATTAAAAACAGCATTTAAAAAACACTGAACCAGTGACCCCTCAAGGTTGTGTTTAGTTCTTAACTAAGTGACACTGGTGGTTCAAGTGTGACTGGATTGTAAATTAGATTCAGTACTTTTTTTTTTTTTTCCCTCTCAGTATTTATTGCCTTTCTCATGGAACATGACATTATTTTAAAGGTTTTAAATTTGGAACCCCACCACCACCCTGGAATGTGTACTCAAAGCTTTTACACCTGGGATGGGATTTCAAAGGATGAGGGGTTCCCCTTTCATCCGCTGGAGGGATATGGGAAAATCTGACATTTGTGCTTCAGAGAGAAAAATCAAAGCCAAAACAAATGGTTAAGCAATAGACCAGTTCTCTCGGGCAAGGTAATCAATACAGAATGTAGGTAACAATATTATTATTATTTATTGATAAGAGTTAGGTATAATGTCTGGTCTATAGCTGACACTGAATAAGAATGCCGATTAATCTGTCAATGTAAACATGTATATTAATTTAGGGGACTAACCTTGACATGATTAAACTTTGAGAATCACATTTAATAAATGGTATTTGGGGACTATGACAACAAGAGCCAAACTTATTTTTGCATTAATTTATTTCACTGTGTTGACTATTCATTGTGGATTATAAACCATCCCCAAACTTAGTGACTTAAAATAACATTTTACTATGCATCACAATTCTATGGTCTGGCTGTAGAATGCTTATGCTACTCTTACTTGACATCACTCACGCTTTTCATTCATCTGAGAGGTCTTCTGAGTTGGAACTAGAGGGTCTAATGTGTCCTCATCTATGTATCTGAAATGGATGAAGGCTGGGACCTTTCTTTCCACAGAGTTTCTTATTATTCTTGTATTAGCCCAGTCTGAGCTATTTTTACTGGTGGCTGGGTTTGGTCTCAAGAGTTAAAGTGGAAGCTGCCAGTCTTTTATTTCATAGGCTTGGAATTGACAAAACTTTACTTCTGCCATGTTTTATTGATCAAATAAGCCGTAAGTCCAGTACAGACATAAAGACAGAGTAAATGGATGCTTCCTCTTTATCGGAAGAGCTGCAAAGTTGCATTGCAAAGGTTCATGTGAAAGATTATGGTTACTTTCTACAGTCAACCTCAGTCACATCCTCTGGAACGTCTATGAAGTTGGTTTGATAATATTTTATTTGTAGTTTCTATTGTTGGTTCTTGTTGTTCAGTCATGTCTGACTCTTTGCGGCTTCATGACTGTAGCCCACCAGGCTCCTCTGTCCATTTTCCAGGCATAATGGGTTGCCATTCCCTTCTCCAGGGGATCTTCCTGACCCAGGGACTGCACATGGGTCTCCTGCATTGCAAGCAGATTCTTCACCATCTGAACCACCAGGGAAGCCCTCTAGAGATAATAAATAATAGTATCTACCTTGTTGTGATAGCAACAACAAAGGGTTGTTGTGAATATGAAGTGAAATACTGTCAGCAATTAGTACAGCAACTGTCTCCATTGAGTTCTGAATAGCTTAAAGCTACAATTATTATTAGCTATAATTAGATATTAAAATTAAAAACCCATAATTTTTTAGAAATTATAAAGCAAACATAGCCCCAAATGAAACTATTAAAATGGATGTATGAGATATTATAGGCCACTCTATTTATGTATGCTTTTCAAATGTTTATTTTGAATATAAATTTACATTTCTCTAATTTTTATTGCTGAGTGAGATTAGTTTAGCAAAATGGCAAATATAAAATCACTGTACCTACTTCAAATTCTGAATATCTCAGTTAGCTCTCTTGAAATACAGTCTTTGTGTCAGAAAATCCTCTGCCATAAAAGGTGTACACAGTCTTATGGGGTGGGGGCTTGAGGGTTACAGAGTTTTTTAGTAAATATTAGATCCCATTCATTTCTTAGTAAGAGATTCGTTCACTTCCTGATCTCTTATTTGAATACCCTTTCAAGGCTTCTCTAATTGACTATTGTAGAGCCCTTTAGCTGATGCTTCTTCTTACTTGTATAAAGCATAAAGAGGTTTTTTCTGTAACCTTCTCATCTTACCTCACTAGGTGTTGAACTGGTAGCATGAGAGCTTTCTAAAAGCTATCAGAATTCCTGAAGTTTCTTCCACTGTAGTCCCATCATGTTCATAAAGTGCACTTCTGACAAGAAAGTTTCTCTCTCCAGAGTCTTGTTCATTCTTATTTGTATTTCCTGATCATTTTATATTCCTCATAAAATGACACTACCATGACAGAAAATGAAATCACAGGCATTGAGAAGGTTTTTTTTTTTTCTCAAAGATGGTTTATATGGCAAAAACCATATTGCAAACTAATTATCCTCCAATTAAAATTAAGTAATTAATTAAGAAAATAGTGGGAATAGTTTGGGCTTGAAGTGGGGTTTTCATTTTCAGTCAGTCTGGTTATTCCATCTGAAATGTTCTTCATACCTCTAGGCATTTATTTACATGAGCCAAAATACATGCAAGAGAGGAATCTGCCAAGAGGAAATTTAGGGTTAATGTTCCCTGGGGAGAAATAGTGGGATGAAGATGACAGCATGATGCCTGGCCAAGGATCTTCAGCTGTTTCTTATTTAGAGTCTAATGCAGAAATTGAGAGGCTTGCTATCATGATGGTATCTTTAGTATTTGGGCAGACATATGCTTGGAATTAATGTTCAAAAGTCCACACAGAATTGCGGATGTTGGTATTCTCCTCAATTCTGTGTTGAAATATGTGAGGCTCTGATGAAGGAGAATTGTTTTTGCTATGTAGTGCTGTATAACAAACCACCCCAAAATAGAGGCTTAAAGCATTAACAGCATTTCTTTTGCTCACTTTTCTGGATTTTGTGCAGAATTTGGCAGGGATAACTCATTGCTGCTCAACTAGGTGTCAGCTACAGCCTTTCTAAAGGAATAGCCTGGAAGGATCTGAAGATTTCTCTTTCTACACATCTAGCAATTCATGCTGGTTGTAAGCTGGAACCTCAGCTAGGGCTCCTGGTGGAAACAGGCATCTGCTCTGTGTGACTTGTGTTTCCTCACAATATGGTGGCTGGTTATGAGTGCCAGGGTTCTAAAGAGAAGTCAGGAGGCTGTATCCCTTCTGTGATCTAGTCTTGGAAGTCATATAGCATCATTGCTGCTTTACGCTATTGCTCTCGACAGCCAGAAGCTTCCCAGGTTTAAGGGGAGGATACGGGGCATCTATTTATTGATGAGAGAGTGGCAAAATTCTGGAAAAGCACATGGGACCAAAAGCAATGCTGTGACCAATTTCGAAAAATAGAAGCTTCCAGAAAACTCATGTGGTTGCAGATGTTCATGATCATGCTTAAGCAGTTTCAGAAGTGCTAAGGGAACATTAGGCATGCAGGCCTCTCAAGAGAGCACCCAAGCACTGGTTCTAATGGTGCAGTGTGCCTTTTTCCCGGCTCTTGGGCACAAGATAGCACAGGACATATCGATAAGAAAATAGGAAAGGATTGATGCTAGTCTTCCATTCAGCTCTCCAGGAAACCCTGAAGATTTTGAGGCTGTGTGAATAAAGAATAATAAGAAAATAGGAAAGGATTGATGCTAGTCTTCCATTCAGCTCTCCAGGAAACCCTGAAGATTTTGAGGCTGTGTGAATAAAGAATAATAGGCATGGAAATGTGAATTCCATGTGAATTCATTTGTGCCACAGGCTTTAATGCTAGAGCAATGCAGGCTAATGAGAATATCCAACAATCACCCAAAGTAGCTTTAATCCTGTATGGTTTTACACCAATGACTTTTCTTCTCAGTATCATAGAACCATTTTCTTTCTTCCTGAATCCATCTTCAAATGACTCCTTCAAATGAAACCAAAAATCACTTGTCTTTGTTACTACAATTTTACAGAAACTCATAGATAACTTGTTAAATTTCTTATTTGTACAACAGCATTTGTGTAACTGCTTTATTTGTTATAACTGCATTCCTGTCTTGTCTCTGTCTATTCAGTTAGACATTAGATCTTCTTTTAACCAGTACTTCCAAGAAGAGATTTCAGAGAGATTTGATTTAATTTCTGGTGGAATGACAATTGATAAAAGTTGAATTTCAGGTGCTTTCATTTTTGCCAAAATACCAAGCATAGAATTCATGTGGTCACTTTCATCATTCTTGACTGATATCTCTACCTACCTAGAGCAGTCATTGCAGATTTGGCAGTCAGACCCTATGTGCCTCTCAGTATCTCCTCCTCCTCATTAAATATGCTGTGTTGAATAGTGCCAGAACCAATGCTAGACTCCTGGGTGTCTAATTATTAACTTCACTCTCAAGCACAGCTGTTCACTAAGATTGCTTCTACAGCTTTTCACAGCAACGCTTGGCAGTGTTCTGCCCTCTGTCCTCTAGTGGCTTCTTCCCTTAGCAATCTGTTAGAAGGAAACTTATCAGAAACCTTTTTGAAAAAGCTGAGCAAATTATATTTACTGGGTTGTTTATACAGTATGCTATAAGTAGATCTTACTTAACATGGAGGGAATTTAATAAATTAGAAAAACATTTCTTCTTCTTTTTTTTTTTTTTGAGAGTTGTTTCTTTGACTCTGTTAACTTTATACTATAGGTATACTGGTTTGCCCTTAACTAAATTCTCAATCAACTTACCCAAGAATGAAAATTAATTTTATTGTGCTATGGTTTCTTAAATTTCCTTTGTAAGTTCCCATATTTTTAATGATTTATGCCATATTAATGGTGATTTTCAGGCACATTGATTATAACTAATAACAATATAATATAACAAAATGTGAACTACCTGAGATAAAAATTTCTCATACAAATTAGAAATACATGCATGAACTTTCCCCCATGTATCTTCTGGCCTAAGTTGGCTAAGGTTTGGCATATTTAAGTTTGCCAGATGTGAGGAGTAATTTTACATGTCAGCCTAACTGGGCTACAGGGTACCCACATACTGAGTCAAACATCATTCTGGGTGTTTCTGTATGTCTTTATGTCAGATCAACACTTAACTGGGTAGGCTGAGTAAAGCAGATTGCCTTGCCTACTGCAGGTGAGCTTTGTCCTCTCTGTTGAAAATTTAAATGGAGTAAAAAGGCTGACCATCCTGAGCAAGTGAAAATTCTTTCTGGCTGACTGCATTCAAACTGGAACATCAGCCTTTTTCTTACCTTCAGACTTTAACTGAAATATCATCTCTTCCTGGGTCTCGAGCTCTGCCTGCCTTCAGATCGGAACTCTACCATCAGCGCTCCTGAGTCTCAGCTAGCTGACTCACTCTGCGGATCATGGGGCTTGCTTGCCATAAGGAGCCAATTCCTTATGATGAGTCTATCTCCCTATCTATCTATCTATCCATCTATCCATCATCCATCATCCATCCACACTCAAATATACATACAACATATTGGTCTGTTTCTCTGTAGAATGCTGACTAATAGCAAAGGGAACCTCAGAGTTGGAGCCACAAGCTGTAAAGAAATATTCATCCATTCTTCATACAAAGCTTTTGGGGTATATAAGGTTTAAGATATAACAAAACTGAGGTTGAAAGAAGTTAAGAGGCTTTTCTAAGCTAATAGTGGTTGTCAAAGGTGGGTTTAGAATATAATGGAGGAAAATTTAAAAACCACAATTCTCCCACCAAGGTGGCATTTGTATGGGGTAAGGTAGACTGGTTGGTCCTGTCAATGCTGAGCATCTGCAACAGGTCTCATCTGCAGATAGGTGAGGCAATCACTGTGGCTCTCCAGATGAAGTAGCCAGATCAGTTTGAATCCACACTGGACCAGGTGGTCTATACCTGACATGCTACCTGATGTCCCGGTGCTTTTTCAGGTAATGAGATAGATGATACTAAACCTAATGTTGCAATAAAAAAAGAAGAACCTTAAGTAGGGACTCTGGAGAGCTTTAAGCATAACACCACAGGAGCTAAAGACCTTTCAGTAGCTCAGTACGATGACCAAACTGACCTGGCCCGTGATGGATGCAACCCAGTGGATCAGGAAAGGGGCCCAGAAGTCATGGTAACTCTGGTGTGACTTGTTCAGTTTCTTCAAGAAATGGGAAGGTAGCTGGTAACAAAAGAGACGAACTTTATTCAGACTAAAGACTAACTTCTATCACCAAGCCTATGATTTGGTGGCACAGCTATAGTTGAATCCCTGGGCTTCCAGATTTGTCACAGAGCTTCCCTTCTCCTTTCTTCCTTCCTTGCATATGTATGTCTCCCTTTTCTTTCTTTTCTATGATAACTGTCTGAAAAACTAGCCTTGGCCCCTTCCCTTAATTCTTCAATTACTTATCAGGTATGTCCCAGCTGGAGCCCTGACCTTGCCTGACATGGCTTAGGCCTCTGTGTCACTTTCTGTTATACCTGTATTTGGAATTGGGTAGATTTTTCTTTCCATTTGACCTGCCTCTCAGCTGATTCTAGATCAGGGGCATTGGCTTGAGCTGAGGTCTCAGGAGCCCCATCTGGAAGAGGGAAGGAACAGGTGTCATCTCAGGCGGATTCAAAGGGAATAGAATCTAACATCTGGGGGAGTTAAGGATGAAGTGGAAACAAGGGCAAGTTCAAGATATCAAGTCAGGGATGTCTGAATTACAGCATCAGTAACTAAGAAATAGGACAAGTGATGGTTTTAGTAGACAGAGCCTGGCTGGATCTGCAGAACTGTAGTGTCTTGGAGGCTGAAGTTCTTGTGGAAAATATCAGAGAGCTCTGCCTTCCATTACACTGAGTGGTTAATGGATTCTTAGGACTGAACAGGCTAAATGTATGTGTCACCTTTTTCCAGGTGGCTCAGTGGTAAAGAATCTACATGCCAATGCAGGGGACTTAGGAGACAAGGGTTCAATCCCTGGGTCAGGAAGATCCCCTGAAGTAGTAAATGGCATCCAAATAGTATTGCTTGAAAATTCTCATGGACAGAGGAGCCTGGCAGGCTACAGTCCATATAGTTGCAGAGTCGAACAAGACTAAGCACATGCGAGCAGCTTTTTCTAACTGTGAGACCTTTGGTAAATTATGCAATTCCTCTGAGTTTCTAGTTTTTTGTCTATAGACTAGCAGTAATAATACTTGTTCAGTCAAGTAATACTTATTCATTTCCAACTTTTTGCCACCCCATGGACTGTAGCATGCCAGGCTTCCCTGTCTTTCACTGTCTCCTGGAGTTTGCTCAAATTCATGTCGATTGAGTCCATGATACCATCCAACCATCTCATCCTCTGCTTACTCCTTCTCCTTCTGTCCTAAATCTTTCCCAGTATCAAGATCTTTTCCAATGAGTTAGCCCTTTGCATCAGGTGGCCAAAGCACAGGCACTTCAGCTCCAGCATCATTCCTTCCAATGAATACTCAGGGTTGATTTCCTTCATGACTGACTGGTTTGATCTCCTTGCAGTTCAAAGGACTCGCAACACCATAGTTTAAAAGCATCAGCTCTTTAGTGCTCAGCGTTCTTTATGGTCTTATCTCTCACATCTGTACATGACTACTGGAAAAACCATAGCTTTGACTATGCAGAACTTTGTTGGAAAAGTGATTATCTCTGCTTTTTAATATGCTGTTTAGGTTTTTCATAGCTTTTCTTCCAAGGAGCAAGTGTCTTTTAATTTCGTGGTTGCAGTCAATGTCCACAGTGACTTTGTTTACTTTTTCCTCATCTATTTTCCATGAGGTGATGGGACTGGATCTTAGTTTTTTGAATGTTGAGTTTTAAGCCAGCGTTTTCACTCTCTTCTATCACCTTCATTAAGAGACTATTTAGTTCATTTTCACTTTCTGCCATTAGAATGGTATCATCTGCATATTTGAGGTTGTTGACATTCCTCCCGGGGATCTTGATTCCAGCCTATAATAATACCTGCTCACAGACTATTATGAGGATTACAGACAGTGAGAATAAGGTTACTAACCAACATGAGCTGTGTAAAGGCTCATCATATGGTCACTCTCAGTACAGTTGTATTACTAATGACTTGGCCCTGGGGGACTTATTTCACATTTTTAGACTTCTGTGTCTTGTCCAATGAGTGAAGAGGTCAAATTAGATCATCTCTAAGTCCTCATTCAGCTCAAACATCCTAAAATCTATTCTAAACTCTTTAGGCAAGAGTCTTGCTTTCTAAGACTATCTTACAACCACTCTGCAACTCAGGACCAAACCCATTTAATTAGATTAAATCCCATTATTTAAAATAAAAAAGACTCTTTTGAAACATTAAAGCTTACATATATGTTTAAATAACCTTGTCAAATTTGCTCTCCCTACAGAGGGCTTTTCATTATTCTTTTTCATTAAAATAAAAATCCCTCTGGTTGATTTTCTAAATGTGTTTTTGTTAGGCCTTCAGCCTGTTGTTAACCATTTTCAACCTAATATTATACCCTGTCCTCCCAAAGCTGAGTGCTCTGTTACCCCCTGAGCAGTCACCCACGATGATGCGAGAGTGGGCACTTAATATGCTAAATAATAATAATATAAAATCAAAATGTGTAGTGATCGCTGGCTGCCCAACAGGGGTCTGTCACTCACTCCCTTTATCAGTCATTTTTACTATAAAATTCTGTGTTGAAAGGGAAGTGGAAAAGCCCTGCAGAGCAAATGTCTCCAGGCTACAGGCTGTGGTAAATAGGGTATCTAATATCCAGAAAATGAATATGCGGCCTCTTGAGAAACATATTCAGTGAAGGGAAATGGTTTTTCAGATTAGGAAGTTTAGTACAAGGAAGAAAGGGACCTAATTTGCGAGAGAAAAGAATAGATGTAGTTGATTTCCTCCCTACTGATAAACTGCTCTTGCATATAGTTTTTCCTCTTGTTTCATTTCAAAAGCTTTAAGTCAAAGGTTTCATGTTCCTTTATGTTTCATAAACCAAGTCATTCAGATAACCAGCCCTTTGCTCTGTCAACTAATTACTTTCTGATTTGCTTTGATCTATTATTCAGGCAGTAAATTCCAGCTTCATTGCACCTATAATGTAAAGCCCAAATGTAATCACTGTTGCGAAGGGAGATAATTGTAAATTTGCCCATTTGAAAGAAGCATTGCCTTTTTCTCTGGAAGTGTGGTATGTGATATATATATATACTCTTTCCATGTTATTCAGGCAATTGACCTTGTTACAAACCCAGTTGACACTGGCTCTTTTTGCCAGATAATAATCATTTAGGAATCATGCTTTTGAAATTGTAAACTATATGGAATGCTATTTTGTGTACTATCCCTATGTGTGTATGTGTACTAAGTCGCTTCAGCATGATATAATACGATATGATGGTTAATTCATGAATTTAAGTGGTTTTTTTTTTTTTTTTGAGTATTGATTTATGGAGTCAGTACTTCCTAGTCAAATGTTCACATATGCTATCAACCTCACTACAAAATTGTTTCTTCTTTGACTCAACTATGTTCAAAAATATTCCTAAGTAAGTTATTATTGTTTTTCCTAATTCATCTGAACAAACTGGGTTTATAAATTAGAATTCTCTTCAGTTCAGTTCAGTTCAGCTCAGTCGCTCAATCATGTCTGACTCTTTGCGACCCCATGAATCGCAGCACGCCAGGGCTCCCTGTCCATCACCATCTCCCGGAGTTCATTCAAACTCACGTCCATCGAGTTGGTGATGCCATCCAGCCATCTCATCCTCTGTCGTCCCCTTTTCCTCCTGCCCTCATCCCTCCCAGCATCAGAATTCTCTTACAATCTATTAAATCCACATAATTCTATGTGTCCAAAGCCAAGAGAATCATTTGTGAGGATATTAAAGGCTACTATGATTATTTTTACTTTGATTTGAGTGAAAATACAATTCACTCATCATTTGGCTTCAGGGAAAAAAATTCCAGTTTTTCAAAATCCCGTGCAAACAAGAATTTGAACTCTTCAAATACTTCTTTAAACCAAAAAATATTCTGACTACTGGCTTTTCTTTGAAATTCATTCTTTGTCATCTCTTTTCACCTCTAATTTCTTTCCCTCTGCATCTCTCTGCATAGGTAGATATGTGGACTATGGCCTTCTTCTATGTTCCAGAATGCTTCTGAGTACAGAAGAAATTCTGCAGGACATGAATTCCAAAGCATTCAGACCTCTTATGGGGATTTCTCTTTTAAATACTTGAGATTCTAGGCATATTAAAAGAGCAATTGACCTTATTAGATTAGCTCTTTCATTAAGCAATGCTTTAAACACATTACTCAAGCTTTATTATTCAGCCTTAGAAATAGTTGATCATCTATTCAGAGCAATCTATCTTCGTGGTTCTTAAGTAATTCACTCTCTTACACCTCCATCCCCTGTACTCCCAGTTCCATGTAACAACTTTTCTGAAACAATTTTATTTGGTTTTCTAAATTTACCTGTGTTATTCTAGAGCATCAAGAATTTGGCTGATAATGAAACTGCAGTTTTCACCTACATTATTTACCTGGCAAGGGCTCTGGAGCAAGGTGACTTTGGGCTTCCTTTTGAGAGTGGAGGGTTTGATAATAATTAACTTTCTTGATAACCAGAAGGCAATGAGAAATTTGAAGGCCATAGTACTTCTTGTATAAACTGGCGAGCAGCCATGTTGGTTGTTCTTTTGTGAAAGGAAAAGAATGATTAAATTGTATTCTGATCTTATCTGTTGTGAAAGGTTTCCTGGTTTATAAACTGGATTGGGAGGATTTGGTACTGAACAAATAAAACTGGATGTTGGTGGTAGCTTGTGAATTTTCTTAGTCTTTGGTTCCTAACAGCAGAATGATATGACTTTGCAAATAAGAAGGTAGTTAATATTTAAAGTCAATATTGCTACCGTAAAAATTAACGAGTGTTCAGATTTTTATATTATGATACTCTTGCCATTGACAAAGCCTGACCTAATTCATTTGCTTTCAAATTTCACTGAAAAGTTCTTATGGAGTTGCCCTCTCTGCCTTCTTACTAGAAAAAAGTCTTCCTTTTTGATTGCTTGATCTTTAACTCTCTGAACTGACTTGCTCACTAGTAAAATGAAAATAGGTATAGTTTCTGCCTTTTAGGTTGTGAAAGGACTGAATAAGATCATATAAGTGGATTAGGTGACATAATATTTGTAACATGTTTTGGACGGTGCCTGATATATAGCAAGCATTCAATTAAATACCAGCCATCACCATCACCACCACCACCATCATCATCACCACCAATATCAAGGAAGTCATTTGGCTTCAGATGAGTTTAATTTTGAAAATAAATTGTTTCTCCAAACTTTACTAACTAGAGTGGGGAGACTTACTGGAAATGGTACTTTTAGGTTCCTGCAATCAGTTTGGTCAGTTTAGAAATGTGCTCACAGTCAAAATGACTCTTGAAACTTCCCTTTTGATAGAAGAAGAGAAATACTATTAACTATAGTAGGGCTGTATGTTAAGAGAAAAGCTGTCTTTATTCATCTATTTCCCCAAATTTTATTTTCCATTGATTTTTAGGAAGTAAATAATGACAGAAATTTCCAAACTCCTCTTGGCTCCATGTCCACCTTGTAGGTTATTAAAATATTTTTGAAATCTTTATTTTTGTCAAATCAAATCCCCTAATTGTATAGTTTATATTAGAGCCCATAGAATATGCTCTACTTCAAAAATGCTTTTGATGGTAGCACCTATTTTTGCTTCTTTTGGACTAGTCTAATGCTTTTGGTGTTCTATTCAGGAAGCCTTTGGTGAGTATTTCTGAAGTTTATCAGATTACAGAAAATATTACTTCTACTGATGGTAAACATATTGCTTTTGAATGCTGGAACAGGGCTAAAAATTATCTAATTCCAGCCAGAGGAAGGGACATTTCCTAGTTGACAGTTGTGAGGCATTTTACTCTCAGTTACCTGGTGCAAATGAATGGAAAGAGTTTGTATTATAGAATATTCATGATATGCAAGTTACTTCACCTTATAAAAGCTGATCTTTATAGAGTATTTTGTATTTGTATTACATTAAATACAACTTATTTAATCCTAGGGTATAAAGTCTCTGAGATAGATTCTCTTCTTCTTCCCTGTTTTACAGATGAGATATAATACTTGAAACGCAAAAGTGACAGCTTGTTTAGGTTACTCAGCTAGGAAGAAGCAGAATGGAGATTTGAAGCCAGGAATCCTGGCTCTTCACCACCATATAATCCCCACAGCAAACCGCTGGGTGGATGTCACTGTCTCATTGAGGGCAAATTGAGGCTCAGGGTAATGAGGTAGCTTGAACTTGCCTCCCCTCTCTATCACACTTAGATAAAAGCATGTCATCTCATACTTGCACGCATGCTAAGTAGCTTCAGTCGTGTCCGACTCTTTGTGACCTTATGGACTGTAGCCCATCAGGCTCCTCTGTCCATGGGATTCTCCAGACAGGAATACCGGAGTGGGGTTGCCATGTCCTCCTCCAGGGGCTCTTCCTGACCCAGGGATTAAACCCATGTTTCCTGTGGCTCCTGTTCTGCAGGCAGATTATTTACCGCTGAGCCACGATAGAAGCCCCCATCTCATACATATCAGTGGTCAATTATGTCTTGGCTAAAGGCAAACAAAAAGCAGGTTTTGGATGTGGGTATGCCCACCTGTGGTTGTCTGCCAGAGCCCTGCACGCTGTCCGGGTGAAGCAAGGTCATGAGGATGCTCAGGAGAGTCAGATGTGAAGAAACAGTGCGGTCTCTGTCTGGAAGCACCTTTGAAAATAGTTTGCAATCCTTCTAGCACATGTGCTGGCTGATGAGAAACTGGCTCAAGATCCAGAAGGTGGACTCAGCTTGTTCTCTGGGGCCATGATCCCCACTGAAGTCTGTTGGAGGGGGTGGGGCAGGATTAGCATCCTCCTCCATCCTGAGAGTTGCCAGCTAAGGACATTTTTCCTGCAGATGCTGTTGGTCAGATTGAAATAAATGTAGGAGAAGAGGGAAAAGAAGAGAACTGGAGGAGGCAGGAAGAATGCAAGAAAAGGGAGTAAAAGAGCAGTAAGAAGACAGGGTAAAGAAAGGAGTCCAGCACTGGGGTTTATCTACCCGTGTCAGAAGGGAGAGTGGAAGCGCTCCGACCCAGAGGTGTCCTAGTCCCCAGCTCCTAGGGAGAAAGCAAGCTCCTTCCTCTCAGGGTTCTGAATCCTGCACCAGCCAAAAAATTCATCTAAAAAATTAAATTATGTCTGAGGTGCAATCATCCTTCAAAAGGCCCTGGAGGTCAGAACAATCAGGACTTAAATTAATTGCTTAATGGGGGGGAAAAAAAGATTTCTGAGAAAAATGCTGATAGTTTGCTAAAACTAGGGTATGTTTGTAACTCTTTGAAATGAATTGAATTGCTGGTTATAAGAATTAATGCTTATAGAGAAATTGCGATCGGAATCCCCGAAGTTTTAATTCCTTCTGCAATTGGTAATTAGTAAAGAATTGTGCACGTACAGTCAACGTTACATTCGACACATAATTATATACTGTCTCAAATTGTTTCCCAGTTGTTGCATGTATATTAGTCTTGTCTCCCCAGACTTGGTCATAAACTCAGTGCGAGCAAGTGCTGGGACGTGTTCTTTTATTGGCGCCTCCCGCTGTGCCGAGCACAGCTCTAAACACACACAGATACTCAAAAGCTGATGGATGTGGATTGGAATAAATCCATGAACTTAGAAAACTTTGGCCTTTTGAAGATAAATTTATTTGGTTATCCCAGCATGCCAAGAACAGGGCAAGTTTCTCAGGAGGAGAGCCAAGAAAGTGAACACATGATGTAGCTGGAGATTGCGTGTGTTAAATGGAGTAGAGAATTTGAAAGGACACATCTTATTTTAGTGAAAAGAAATCATAGATGACTCGAGGTCAGACGCTTGCTGTGGAGCAGCATGATTTGGATTTTGTTGATTTACCTACATTTTATGATGTCTGAAAATAGTCATTAGGCCTGGAAGGGGATTGGGAACTGAGGGCACCAGGGCTGCAGTTTTCTGCATGGATCTCCACACTTTTCAAAAGCTTTGTCTGTGATTTGTCTGTTAAAAAGAAACTAAAACACAAGGTGTTGCTACTATCCATTTGTGAGTGACAAAAATAAAATATTTACCATTTTGTTTACTAAGCTGAAGTTTATTTCTCTAGGTCAGAGGCATATGAATAATCTCAGCTATCAAGAATATTCACTTATATTTTCATATTTCCAGTAAGTCTCCTCTTTAAAAACATTTAATGTATACATCTTAACAGCGGCAGTCTTTGAAAACAATACTAAAGATGATTAGTCTGTGAATAATTGTGTCTTATGTATGTTCACTTTAATTTAAGTGAAATTATAAATAAGAGAAAATATAAGTAAGCCTATTTTACAGTAACTGAAAGGTTAATTGAGAAATGACTGCTGATCATACTACTTCATATCAACTATGGGTAATAGTCTTATACAAAGGAAAGGGCTTCTATGAACTTGTCCATATCTATTTCTCAAAACTCTTTCCACAACTCTTCATATTACAAACTATATTTCAGTAACTTCAAATTACTTATGGCTCCCTGATTAAAGGGCTTCCCTTATGGCTCAGCTGGTAAAGAATCTGCCTACAATGAGGGAGACCTGGGTTCGATCCCTGGGTTGGGAAGATCCCCTGGAGAAGGGAAAGGCTACCCACTCCAGTATGCTGGCCTGGAGAATTCCATGGACTGTATTGTCCATGGGGTCACAAACAGACACGACTGAGCGAATTTCACTTTGCTTCCCTATGTAAAACACGTTTTTCTAGTTATGCGATTTTGCTTGGCCTAAAGTGTCCTTTTCACTTTTCTTGGTAACTCTGACTTATCTTTCAAGACTTTTCCTGTGCAAAGCTCCTAGAATGTTACTTTCCCTAAATCTTCAGGTTGGATTAAGCGCCTTAATGATTTATCTGTGTCACTGTGGGCACCCTTGTGTCTAGTGTGTGCGTGTTCAGTCATATTTGACTCTTTGCGATGCCATGAACTATAGCCTGCCAGGCTCCTTTGTCCACGGAATTTTCCAGGCAAGAATATTGGAGTGGGCTACCATTTCCTTCTCCAGGGGATCTTCCCAACCTAGAGACTGAATCTGCGTCTCTTATGTCTCTTGCATTAGCAGGCAGATTCTTTAACACTGTGCCACCTTTGGGCACCTTGACATGTCTCAGTGCCATCCCCTTCCATGTTACATGAAAAATCCGACAATATGTGTATCTTCTCCACTAATCCACAAATCTACATCCATTTTTCTCCTCTTTCTGCTCTCTCTGATTCTTCTACTCTTTCTTTCCTGTGATGACTAGCTCAGTGCCAAGCAGCACACAGAAAGTGCTCTATAAATTTTGGTAATTATTACTATTACTGTTGTTATTAAAGGGCAAGAGTGGAATATTTTGTGTAGTAGAGGGAAAGAAGTGGAGTGTGTCTCATCAACAACTTCTGCAAAGTCCGAACTCAGTCTTGAAAGAAGAAGTCATGAGAATCTTTGCAAACTGGGATTTAAAGGTGAGCTGAACTTCCCGTTTGGCGATTTCATCCTTTCCTGTATCTCTTGTCTGTGGGAAGTCAAGGAAGCAGAAGAGTACATCCTGATATCAAGCGATCAAGCTCTGATGCTCAGACCTTAGTCACCAGGGATAGTCATAGAAGCAGATCTCCTGGGGCACCAAGGGGTTTATGATGCTTTGGAGTTCTCTGTTCTCCCCTTATATTATGTCTTAAGATATATGTATATATCTTAATCCTCCTTAAATGAAGTACTATCTTCCCAGATTCTTGTTTCCTCTTCTTCCAATCCTCACCTGCCCTAACATGTTTTATCTGCCATCTCCCTTTTGCTGATCTTACCCACTGCCTTTTTTTCTTCCTGTTTCTCTGGACTTCAGGGTGACCATGATAAATGCAGCAGAATGGGCTTAAAAGTGAAAGTGAAGTCACTCAGTCGTGTCCAACTCTTTGCGGCCCCATGGACTGTAGCCTATCAGGCTCCTCCGTCCATGGGATTTTCCAGGCAAGAATGCTGGAATGGATTGCCATTTCCTTCTCCAAGGGATCTTCCAGACCCAGGAATTGAACCCGGTTCTCTCCCGCATTGCAGGCTGAGCTTTACCATCTGAGCCACCAAACTAGCTGCTGTAAGTAGCTAAAAACGGCTTTATCGTTTCTGTTCCCACATCTGTTTTGTTTTCTTTTCTATTGTAAGTTATTCAAGTATAAATATTCAGATATGTGAGGTGCTTTGAGTTTGGCCTACTTACTTGGTGGCAGTCCAACATAAGATATTGTTTTAGGTTATAGGGAGAAATAAAAAATTAGTGTCTTTTTTTATCATTAACCTGATTCCCAGGGAAGGAAAGGGGAAAAAAAAATATAGGGTCTTGACTTTCTTCTCTCTCTCACTCTTTTTTTAATTAAAGAAATTCAACATTTTCCTTCATGTTTCCAATCACTTTTAAAAATAAGAACTAGAGAATGTAAAATTTTACCCAGTAATCACAGAAAGCATTCTAAAGTTCTGCTTGATAGTATGGTTGTTTTAAGGGAGAAAGAGACAAAGGAGATAAGAGGAAACATTGTAAAAGTAAAGAGAGATATAGAGGTAGCCTTACATATACAGTCAGATACCAGTAGAGAACAGTGGGAAGCTAAGGATGGTATTATGGTAATAGTATGTGCTTTGCTTCCTAATCCATATTTGTTTTCATTCCTTTTCTTTTTTTTTTTTTTTTTGGTGTAGGACAGTTTACCCAATCCATTCCAGCATCAGTTTTCCTATTTATTAATGAGGAATAAAAATAATAAAATTACATATTTACTGGGTAACTTGTGGGATTAAATGAAATATCCATTCTAGAAATATATATTGAGTTTTCAGTCATGTATACTGGTTTCTGCTGTAACTGTTTGTTTCTGGTCCTTACCTCACTCCTTCATCAATATTTTTCCTTATGCTCGCTGCTTTTTCCTGTCTGCCACGTTGCTGTTTCTCACCTCATGATACTGGAGGAGATAAAAATGTGCTCGGTTGCTCAGTTGTGTCTGACTCTTTGCAGTTTCTAGCATTGTAGCTCACCAGGCTCCTTAGACCATGGGATTCCCCACACAAGAACAATGGAGTGGGTTGCCATTTCCTTCTCCAGGAGAGCTTCCTGACCCAGGAATCGAACCTGAGTCTCTAGTGTTTCCTGCTGGCAGGTGGATTCTTTACCACTGAGGCACCTGGCAAACCTGGAGACCAGAATATGCTACCCCAAACTCTGAGTGTAGGAGACTATAGCTCACCACTCAAAACATACCTCTTTGGTATGAAGAGTATTTTGAGCTAATTATTTTAAGAAATAGCAGACACAGGAGAATCTCTGTAAATAAGTAATAGTTATCTTTTCATAAGTCTATCTACTGTTTGTAAAGATATCCATTTGTAAGAATATTTCCCTCTCTATACCAGAAAAAGGATGATTCTAAATCATAAGAAAAACTTGTTAGTGGAAAAGGCACTAATTGAAATCTGCATAAACAACTTTACTCTTGTCTGTCATATTTTTTTTTTTTCCTGGTCACCTTCCCATAACTAGCATTGACCCATACCCTCCTTTCTTTGATTTAGCTGAAGATGATGTTTAAGCTTGAATTCTAAGCCATCTCCATGAGTTACTCATTTCCCTGGGTATGGCTTATGTATATATGAGATATACATGTTACTGTACATGTATACATGTTTGTTTTTCTCTTGGCAATTTTTCTTCTGTTAAATGGCTCCCAGCCAAGAACTTAGACGTGTCAAGACCCTGCACATGAATAAAGAGGCAGAAACAAACACGATAGACATGGTTCACAGGTAATTACAACATTTTTTAAATGCAAAGTGTTGAGAGTCATGTTGCCTTTTAAAAAATATTATAATGACTTTCTTTCCCTTCATTGTGTATCAGTGTGAGTGGAAGGTACAATATTTAGACAAGAGCTGCTGATTTTCTATGCTTGCTGAAAAGAGACAAGGACAGTTCAGAACTGGAGACCGAATATCATTTAATCTTTCAGTTGGCCCTTTATTTGACCTACTGTTTCACATATTTTCTCAAAATTAAATATTGGCATCTGGATGGGATTATTAGTACAATCATAGTAAGTATGAGCCAATAAGAGATTCAGGAAAAACTCCACATTCCATTTATTTTTATCTTTCAATTTCTAGTGATATTTTCACAATCTTTGAAAGCATTTTTATGGAAGAATGAATACCTGTGCAGAAATCAAAATAACAGAAATAAATGGAAGAACATCTGGCTGATTCAATCACATTAAAATTTGAAGTCAAACTTAGCTTATTAATATTTATGAGTTGAAAATATGTCCTTGGAGTTTGTCTAACAGTATCCAATGTGATATTTAACAATTGAATGATTAGATTTTCTTAGTTACTTAAATATTGTGACTTGACTCTTTTGTCATTTGAAAATGAGTCATGAAAAATTCAATTTATCACTTTTTATTTTTCCCTGTAGGAAAATAAAACATTGTTACATGTTTGCTTATGTTTACATACAGTTCAAGTATGTGATTACAGTAAAGTTGTTAGATATCAAATTTTTTTGGTCCTAGTTACTTGATATTTTTAAAATGTAAGGGTCTAGTAATTAAAAATGCTTTCCACAGTAGGTATTCAAGTAACTAACAAGTTTCACAGTCACTGAAACTGTAGGTATGGAGGTTCATGTCTCTGCCTTGAACTGTACTAGCCTCAGATGGGATCTAGAAACAAAGCTTAAAAACATACATTTCAAGAAAAGTGTAAGTAATAATAATTGTTGTTGTTCAGTCACTCAGTTGTGTCTGACTCTTTGGACCCCCATAGACTGCAACATGCCAGGGTTCCCTGTCCTTCAGTATCTCCCAGAGTTTGCTCAAATCCATGTCCATTGAATCCGTGATGCTATCGAGCCATCTCATCCTTTGTTGTCCCCTTCTCTTCCTGTCTTCAATCTTTCCCAGCTTCATGGTCTTTTCCAATGAGTCAGCTCTTCGCTTCAGGTGACCAAAATATTAGAGCTTCAGCCTCAGCATCAGTCCTTCCAATGAATATACAGGATTGATTTCCTTTAGGATTCACTAGTTTGATCTCCTTATAGTTACCTCTATTGAGCACCTATAGGTACTAAGTGGAGAAGGCAATGGCAACCCACTCCAATACTCTTGCCTGGAAAATCCCATGGATGGAGTAGCCTGATGGGCTGGAGTCCATGGGATCACGAAGAGTCGGGCACGACTGAATGACTTCACTTTCACTTTTCACTTTCATGCATTGGAGAAGGAAATGACAACCCACTCCAGTATTCTTGCCTAGAGAATCCCGGGAACGGCGGAGCCTGGTGGGCTGCTGTCTATGGGTCAGACATGACTGAAGCGACTTAGCAGCAGCAGCAGCAGGGACTAAGTATTTATATATATTATCTCATTTTGTACTCTCCACAAACCTTCAAGCTAACTATTTTTATCACTGATCAGCAGCTGAGGAAACTCAGCTCATTGACTTTACAGAAGGTGAAAGCATCTTCTTTTGTCTGCCATGTGATAAAGCTGGGATCAACATCTGTGTTTGTTTGATTCTAAAACTTGATATTTCTATCAGGTTATTGATGTTCTGGACTTTTAAACAGATAAAATAAATTTAGTAACTTCTCCAGCATTTGTCAGTTATTTCATTAAAAATATTTTTAAGAAAAAACATACTAATTCTATAAGACTTTGTATTCCTTCTCTATGGCAATATTGTTGCCACTTATCAATTGGAGTCAGCTGAGAATAGCTGAAAGTTGAGTTCAGAGAGAGTGGAGAGCAAAGTATCTGAGATAACCCCTTAAGAGATGAGCTCTGGCCATATCTAGGGCATGGGTTAGGGTGGGCATCTAAGGTCTGTCTTGCATTTGTTGAGCTACCTACAGAATGTGCTTTCTTGATCTGATTTTAGCTTGATGCCATTGCTTGTTATGCCATCTTTTAACCCTCACCCTTTCACCAACCTGGGGATCTTGAACTACAAATTGAATAAATGAGATTAGCAGGTTTTCATTTTACTTTGTTTCATTTTGGTTTCTGCATGACTTGTATATTTACACATTTCTACATTTATCCTAATTTAGCCTAATCCATGGACTGGGCAGATCATTTGCACTGCCCACAGAATCAGTCTCTGCAGCCGGCTTGTGGTTTTAGTTTAC
Organism: Neotragus moschatus; assembly: GCA_006410615.1. Classification (NCBI taxonomy): domain Eukaryota; kingdom Metazoa; phylum Chordata; class Mammalia; order Artiodactyla; family Bovidae; genus Neotragus; species Neotragus moschatus. The sequence goes on along the minus strand of SJYA01000073.1, from coordinate 197,686 downwards.
TCTATATTTGAAAGTAACCACCCCCACCTCTGCCACCAGTAAGCATATTATTTTATTTTTCTTAGACTCCCTATCATCACCGTCTAATATTTCTTTTGGCCTCCACCTAAAGAAGAAGAATAGTTCTGTGCCCAGGTCTCCTCCACTTCCCAATAATCCTTGAAGTCCTGTGTGTAAAGATAGCCTCTTGATCCCCTGAGCAGTTGTGCTCAGCTTCTGTTCACAGACATTTCTGTGAATAGTTTCTCATTTAGGGACACTCTGACCCCAGGCTGATGCTCTGACTTGTACCCCCTCCTTCACGTTCCTTCACTTTTCACCACCCTACTCCTTGCCTAACTTTTCTTCTCTTTTTTAAGTTCCTCTAAGGCAGACCATACTACTGTTCATGTCTTCTTCTTTCTAATCTGTTACTCTTTAAAAAATCTTCTTTTTCCCTTCTCTTATTTGATTTTGATGACTATGTGAGCATTCTCTGAAGGCTTCTCTTCACACTTTTCCCTTTCTCTACACATTATTTTACCTAAGACTGATATTTTTGTGGTTATTTCAGCCTCAATCCAGGGTCCCCCAGATTCCTGAAATACTTCATCTATGTATACAGAGGGTGAGTGGTGAGCTGTATTTCTGCCTTTGGTTTTCTAGTGTCTCAGAAAGCTCATTTCTCACATAAGCTGATAGGCATAGAGGCAGCCTTGGTAGAGGTTAGGTAGTGCTGACCGTGTATAGTGTTAAAACTTCATAGACCCCAAATTAACCTTGGAAAAAAAAGCCTCTAAAATGTAGATAGAGTACATGCAACAGTGTACAGTATTATGCATTTATAAAGATATAGTGTATACAATAATGGGGGCTTCCAGGGGGTATTAATGGTAAAGAACCCCCTGCCAATGAAGGAAACATAAGAGACATGAGTTGGATCCTTGGGTTGGAAGATCCCCTGGAGGAGGGCATGGCAACCCATTCTAGTATCTTGCCTGGAGCATCCCATGGACAGAGGAGCCTGACGGGCTACACTCCACAGGTGTGCAAAGAGTCGGACACATTTGAAGTGACTTAGCACACATATACACATGAATGTAATACTTTTTTTAATTTAAATTTTTATTTTTTAGTTTGTTTTGCTTTACAATACTGTATTCATTTTGCTATACATTGACATGAATCAGCCACGAGTGTATATGAGCTCCCAATCCCAACCCCTCCTCCCCCCTCCCTATGTCTTCCATTTAAATCTCCTCTCAGGTCTTCAAAGGCAGAGAGAATTTCATTAGTGTAACCTTGCTCTGAATTTTTTTTTCCATTTCTGTTATCATAGTTTTAATTTCCAACTCCTTTTCATTTTTGAATACTCATTTCTCCTTGTTTTGTGTCATGCTTGCTATTTCTTATTCTGTATATAGTATTAATGTATTTACTAAATATAATAATATGTATTAAATATATATATTACTGTATATTACCATATATAGTAAATATATTTACTATATTTTGGATATAGTATAATAAGGGCTTCACTGGGAGCTCAGCTGTTAAAGAATCCACCTGCAATGCAGGAGACCCTGGTTCGATTCCTGAGTCAGGACAANCAACCCCTCCTCCCCCCTCCCTCCCCTCACCATCCCTCTGGATCATCCCCGCGCATCAGTCCCAAGCATCCTGCATCGAACTTAGACCGGCGATTCATTTCACTTATGATATCATACATGTTACAATGCCACGAATGTAATACTTTTTTTTTTTTAGCAGAAACAAACGACTGGTTTAAAAACTATGATAAGAAAAAAAATATAGATCCGCATGTGCAAACATGTATGTGTGTGTATATGTGTCCCTGTGCATATATAGTAATTTTTAAATATTTGAATCACATCCAGTGCAATAAAGTTAGCATGCACAGAGGCATAAGGGAAATGAAAAAGGTTAAAAGCGACAACAGAAGATGCACATTTCCTTATTAGGTAAGGTGGATATAATGGTCAAGAGAATTTTCCGCACTATTTAAAATTTTATCTCACTTCTTTATCTTTTTATTTTTGGTTGTTGATAAGCAAAGTAAAAATAAGTGTACAAGTAAGGTTGCATTCTCCTGAAATGTTGACTATGTGATACAACAATACCAGGTTCATATTTTTGAATCTTATTTCACCTAAATATAGTGTATAATAATACTGGTTTGTGTATCTTGCTAGCAATGTCAATCAAGGTTGCTAATTCATTTTTAACGAGAAGAATGAGAGAGAAATCCATGGTTTATATCTGCATCTTTGATCTGTAGTTCAGATCAGTGCTTAGTTGGTAAGAACCATGTTATTGCAAATAATGTTGCAAATCTAACAAAATCTTGTAAAGACAAACCTAAAATGACAAATACCAGTCTTATGATTCAATTCTGCTTCACTGAACTTAAAGAGTTGGACACAACTGAGTGATTGAACTGAACTGAGCTTAAAATAATGATCAGACTTGAATTGTCACCTCAGTTCATTTCCGGTTTCTTCTCTCACAGTATCTTCATACACACAAATCTAAGGCAACTCTCTGTTTAGTGACTGTGGCAAGAACTGTCCCTTCTGCCTGGGCTCTGCAGATGCCACATTTACACAGTGATGGTGTTAGAATTCTTAAAAGGAAATGTCTTAGGCTTGTTAACCTGTTTAGAAGGTAAACTAGGTTATTCTTTTTAAGCCATGTTTGCTGAGCAAGCTACCTTCTCTTTCCAATTCTGTATGAGAAAAACATGAGTTTCCTTTTCATATTTTGGCATGGTGTGGAGTGAGCAGATATTGAAATAGTAACTATATCACTGAAATGGAAATCAAAGGTAAAAGCTCGTCTAAAAGAAAGGGTAGGATATCTTAGTTCTATTTACCTTAGTCCTTTCATAAAGAATACTTCTGTTTCAAAAGGTCTTGGGGCTTTACAGCACCCTATTAAGACCATCAGGAACTGGAGAGCACAGTGCTATGACTAATGAGGTTGTAGGGCTGAGATTATTGATAAGTATGCCCTGCATTGAGCTAGATAAACATGGAATTTCAAACTCTTAAGTGTCATTGTAGGTGGTACTAAGGACTTGGTCAGTCAGTCAGTTCAGTTGCTCAGTCGTGTCCAGCTCTTTGCGACCCCATGGGCTGCAGCAAGCCAGGCTTCCCTGTCCATCACCAAATCCCAGAGTTTACTCAAACTCACGTCTTATCATGTTGGTAATGCCATCGAAAGATCTCATCCTCTGTCATCCCCTTTTCCTCCTGCCTTCAATCTTTCCCAGCATCAGGGTCTCTTCAAATGAGTCAGTTCTTCGCATCAGGTGGCCAAAGTATTGGAGTTTCAGCTTCAATATCAGTCCTTCCAATGAACATCCAGGAATGATTTCCTTTAGGATTGACTGGATGGATCTCCTTGCAGACCAAGGGACTCTCAAGAGTCTTCTCCAACACCACAGTTCAAAAGCATCAATTCTTTGGAGCTCAGCTTTCTTTATAGTCCAATTCTCATATCCATACGTGACTANCAACCATCTCATCCTCTGTCATCCCCTTCTCCTCCTGCCTTCAATCTTTCCCAGCATCAGGGTCTCTTCAAATGAGTCAGTTCTTCGCATCAGGTGGCCAAAGTATTGGAGTTTCAGCTTCAATATCAGTCCTTCCAATGAACATCCAGGAATGATTTCCTTTAGGATTGACTGGATGGATCTCCTTGCAGACCAAGGGACTCTCAAGAGTCTTCTCCAACACCACAGTTCAAAAGCATCAATTCTTTGGAGCTCAGCTTTCTTTATAGTCCAATTCTCATATCCATACGTGACTACTGGAAAAAAACATAGCTTTGATTAGATGGACTTTTTTTGGTAAAGTAATGTCTCTGCTTTTTTAATATGCTATCTAGGTTGGTCATAACTTTCCTCCCAAGGAGTAAGTGTCTTTTAATTTCATGGCTGCAGTCACCATCTCCAGTGATTTTGGAGCCTCTAAAATAAAGTCTGTCACTGTTTCCACAGTTTCCCCATCTATTTGCCATGAAGTGATAGGACTGGATGCCATGATCTTCGTTTTCTGAATGTTGAGCTTTAAGCCAACTTTTTCACTCTCCTCTTTCACTTTCATCAAGAGGCTCTTTAGTTCTTCTTCGTTTTCTGCCATAAGGGTGGTGTTGTCTGCGTATCTGAGGTTATTGATATTTCTCCTGGCAATCTTGATTCCAGCTTGGGCTTCTTCCAGCCCAGGATTCTGTATGATGTACTCTGCATATAAGTTAAATAAACAGGGTGACAATATACAGCCTTGACATACTCCTTTCCTGATTTGGAACCAATCTGTTCTTCCATGTCCAGTTCTAACTGTTGCCTCTTGACCTGCATACAGATTTCTCAGAAGGCAGGTCAGGTGGTCTAGTGTTCCCATCTCTTTAAGAATTTTCCACAGTTTGTTGTTATCCACGCAGTCAAAGGCTTTGGCATCGTCAATAAAGCAAAAGTAGATGTTTTGCTGGAACTCTCTTGCTTTTTGGTGATCCAGTGGTACACACCCCTGAAATGATCCTGTAGCTTTCTTCATTGGGAGTGGTCTAAACTGAGGCTTCCCAGGCGGTGCTAGTGTTAAAGAATCTGTTTGTCGATGCAGGAGACATAAGATAATGGGTTGGATCCCTGGTTTGGGAAGATTCCCTAGAGAAGGAAATGGCAACCCACTCCAGTATTCTTGCCTGGGAAATCCTATGGACAGAGGAGCCTGGTGGGCTATGGTCTGTGGGTTCACAAAGAGTTGGACACAACTGAGCACACACCCATACATCCATACCTTGGTCATTCTGTGCCTGTATTGACCTCTATTCCTAGAAGGGTGCCTGGGGGGACTGGCATTTTTGTTTTGGGGTATGATGACATCATCAGTTTGAAAAATTTAAAATTCTTACTTAAAAAACCANTGGTCTGTGGGTTCACAAAGAGTTGGACACAACTGAGCACACACCCATACATCCATACCTTGGTCATTCTGTGCCTGTATTGACCTCTATTCCTAGAAGGGTGCCTGGGGGGACTGGCATTTTTGTTTTGGGGTATGATGACATCATCAGTTTGAAAAATTTAAAATTCTTACTTAAAAAACCAGTGGTTTTCCTGACAAGATTAACTTTGTAGAGAATGAAAAAAGGAGAAAGTATTAATGAACACATATATATGTCTCTATTCTGCCTTTCATTTTTTTTCTTAAGAGTTGTTTGTATCCTCCTCCTACTTAATAATACAAAATAGTGTATATTCACTTTTGGCACACACACACACACAAATAAAGAGTAAAGATTTGAACTCCTCCAGATTAATTTTTTGTAGCAAGAGAAAAAGTGGTAAATGTCATGTTAGAAATTTTGGAGTGAGAAAATGAGAAGTCAAGAGCGGCTCAATTGGTTACCAAAACCCAGCTCAAAACTCTTTTTATTACTAATATCCAAAAAAATTTTTATGGGAGCATAAGTAATGGGAAAAAAAAAAAATGGAGTAGAGACAAGAAAGACACTGAAGACTAGAACTTGTTGCTGGCAGGGCTCTCTTTCTTGCTATCTTTCCACTTTGCTTTCCTTCAGTTATTGGTCTCATATTCTCTTATTGCAATCGGACTTTTTCCAAGAGTCGGAGAATAGAGTTATGGGCAAAATTCCAGTTTAAAAGAACTTTCTCTATTGCTACTTACTCTCTGAACCATCCTATAGAGGCACACTCTTAGCCTAGTTTATACCATTTACTTATGCTTCGACCATTCAGCATGACAGGTCACCACCACCGGATTCTGCATTGGATTTTGACAGTCATGGGCCCTTTTCTGAAGCCAGGGGCAAATAATACTGTGGTTGGAGTTTGTGAGGAATAGTTGGCTAAAGGAAATGAGATTTACTTTTAGAACAAGGGCAAAAAGTAATGAGTAGGGTATGTAGACCAAGAAGGGGCAAAAATAATGGTTACCAATAGAATTCTACTGTATTAGATTTCTACAATGAATAATTGCCACAAACTCAGCAGCTTAAAATAAACCCATTCATGATGATCTCACAGCTTCTCTCAGTTAGAAGTCTAAACGTGGCATAGTAGGTTTTTCTGTTCAGGGTCTCACAACTCTGAAAGGGTGTCAGCCATGATTGTCTGCTAATCTGGAGCTCAGAATCTTCTTACAAAACCACCTCAAGCATACTTAAAGGAGATAATACAGGTTCAGTTTCAGACCACCACAGTGAAGTGGATGTTGAAATAAAGTGAGTCACAAATTTTTTGATTTCTCAGTACATAAAAAAGCTAGCATTATACTATACAGTAATCTAAGTGTGCAATATCATTTTGTTTTAAAAAAAATCCCAATATTCATTTTCTAATTTAAAAATAATTTAGCTAAAAATATGTTAATAGCTAAAAAATGTTAATCTTCACTTGAGCCTTCAGGGAGTCATAATCTTTTGCTGGTGGAAGGTCTTGTCTGCTGTTGATGGCTGCTGACTGATCAGAGTGGTGGTTGCTGAAGATTGGCTGGCTGTGGCAATTTCCTGAAAGGAGACATTGAAGTTTGCTACATCAACTGACTTTTCCTTTTATGAAAGATTTCTTTGTAACATGCTATACTCTTTGAAAGATTTTACTCACAGTAGAATTTCTTTCAAATTTGGAGCCAGTTCTCTCAAATCCTGTCACTGCCTTATCAACTAAGATTATGTAATATTCTAAGTCTTTTGGTGTCATTTTAACAATCTGCATGGCATCTTTACCAGGAGTAGATTCCATCTCAAGAAAACACTTTCTTTGTTCATTCATAAGAAGCGATTCTTCATCCCTTAGCATTTTATCATGATATTGCAACAACCTGGTCACATCTTCAGGCTCCACTTCTAATTCTAGTTCTCTATTTCCACCACATCTGCAGTTACTTTTTCCATAAAAATCTTGATCAAAATCATCCATGAGCGCTGAAATCAGCTACTTCCAGACTTCTATTAATGTTGACATTTTGATCTCTTCCAAAGAATAATGAATGTTCTTAATGACATCTAGAATGGTGACTTTTCCAGAAAGTTTTCAGCTTACATTCCCCAGATCCATCAGAGGAGTCACAATCTCTGACAATGGTAGCCTCACTAAATATATATTTTTAATGATCCTGCAGTTTTGTAATTAATCCTTGAATCATAGGTTGGAGAATGGATGTGTTAGTGGGAATGAAAGCAACATGAATCCTGCTATACATCTTCATTGCAGTTTTGGGAGGCCAGGTGTATTGCCAATGAGCAGTAATATTTTAAAATGATTTTTTTTTTCTGAGCAGTAGAGCTCAAGAATGGGCTTTAAATATTCAGTAAGCCATGTTGTAAACAGATGTGCTGTCATCCCAGCTTTATTGTTCCATTTAAAGAAACAGAGTCAAATTGGCATAATTTTTAAGGTCCTCAGGATTTCTGTAATGGTAAATGAGCATTGGGTTCAACTTAAAATCAGCAGCTGCATTAGCCTGTAACAAGAATCCACCTGTACTTTGCAGCCTTGAAGCCAAGCATTGACTTCTCCCTAGCTCTAATAGTTCTAGATGACATCTTCTTCCAACAGAAAGCTGTTTCATCTACATTGAGAATCTGTTGTTTAGGGTAGACACCTTCATGAATTACCTTAACTAACCTTCTATTCAATAGATGACTTGATGCAGCTTCTAATTAGCACTTGCTGCTTCACCTTGAAATTTGATATTATGGAGATGGTTTTCTTTCCTTAAACCCCATGAGCTAACATCTCCTTGCTTCAAATTTTTATCTGCAACTTTCTTACCCTGATCACCCTTCATAGAATTGAAGAGAATTATGACCTTTCTCTGGACAAGGCTTTGGCTAAAGGAAATGTTGCTGTTTTGATCATCTATCCAGACCACTAACTTTATATCAATACTTTCACTGTATCAGTAATAAGGCTCTTTCTCTCTCTTATCATTCATGTGTTCACTGAAGTAGCACTTTTAATTTCCCTCAATAACTTTTCCTTTGCATTTACAACTTGGGTAAATGTTTGATGCAAGAGGCTTAACTTTCGGCCTGTCTCAGCTTTCAACATGACTTCTTCACTAAGCTTAATCATTTCTAGCTTTTGACTTAAAGTGAGAGGCTTGTGACTCTTCTTTTTACTTGACTGTTTAGAGCTAATTGTAGGCCTATGAATGGACCTAATTTCAGTATTGTTTAATCTCAGGGATTTGGAGAATCTGAGGAGAGGGAGAGGGAAGTGGGTAAGCTGGCCAGTGGAGTGGTAGCAACACACACATTTTTTAAGGTCACTGAACTATATGGCCATGGTTCCTGGTGCCCCAAGACAACTTCAGCAGTGACGTCAAAGATCACTGATCATAGATTGCTATAATAATAAAAATTTAGAAATATTGCAAGAATTATCAAAATGTATCACAGAGACATGAAGTGAGCAAATGCTATTGGGAAAATAGTGCCAATAGACTTGCTGCATTGAGAATTACCACAAATCATAAATTTGTAAAAAGCTGTGGAGTATAATAGGTTGAGATATACCTGCAGTTGTTGGTAGAGTGGTGTTTCTTGTGGTTGTAAGACTGAGATCTCTGCTTTCTTGCTGGCTGTTAGCCAGGTGGCATTTTCATGGAAGATAGGCCTCCTGCCATGTGGCTCTATCCGAAGTATAGCAGTTGTTTCTTCAAAGACAGCAGGAGACTTTCTCTCACTGTGAATTTTCCTTTAGGAGAAGACTTGGATGCTCTTTCAAATGGCTCACTTAGTTAGGCTAGGCCCACCTAAAATAATGATCGTTTTGGTTAACTCAAACTGTTTTGGGACTTTAATTGTGGCTGCAAAACCTCTTCATCTTTTCCACACAACTTAATCACCAGAGTGACTTTCATTATAAACACAGATGGTGTTTATACTTACTGAGACAGTATCATACAGGGTGTGTACTCTAGGGTGTGGAAATCTTGAAGCTTATTTCAAAATTCTGCAAACTACATCTATGTATCCTAAAGATAGATATAATGTGAAATAACAATAAGGTACACATGTACAAACTATGCATATATAACAACAAATTATTCAGAGGTATATATAGATTGATATATTTGGAATAGGCTTTATTTTTGTTTGCTGCCGGGGTCCAGCCNAGGGATTTGATTTAGGTCATATCTAAATGGTCTAGTGGTTTTCCCTACTTTCTTCGATTTAAGTCTGAATTTGGCAATAAGGAGCTCATGATCTGAGCCACAGTCAGCTCCTGGTCTTGTTTTTGTTGACTGTATAGAGCTTCTCCATCTTTGGCTGCAAAGAATATAGCTATATAGACCTTTGGCAAAGTGATGTCTTTGCTTTTTAATTCGCTAAGCTTGTCAGGGCTTCCCTGGTGACTTAGACAGTAAAGTATTCCTGCAATGCAGGAGACCTGGGTTGGATCCCTGGGTCAGGAAGGTCCCCTGAAGAAGGGAATGGCTGCCCACTCCAGTATTCTTGCTGGAAAATCCCATGGACAGAGGAGCCTGGCAGGCTACAGTTCATGGAGTCACTAAGAGTTGGACACAGCTGAGAGACTAAGCACACACTTTTGTCTTAGTTTTTCTTCCAAAGAGCAAGTGTCTTTTAATTTTGTGGTTTCAGTCACTGTCCAAAATTTTTTGGAGCCCAGGGAAAGAAAAATTTGTTACTGTTTCCATGTTTTCCCCTTTTATTTGCCATGAAGTGATGGGATCAAATCCCATAATCTTAGTTTGTTAAATGTGGAATTTCAAGCTAGCTTTTTCACTCTTCTCTTTTACCCTTATCAAGAGACTCTTTAGTTCTTCTTCGCTTTCTGCCAGTAGAGTGGTATCATCTGCATATCTGAGGTTGTTGGCATTTCCTCCAGCAATCTTGATTCTAGTTTATAATTCATCCAGTCCAACATTTTGCATGATGTACTTTGCATAGAAGTTAATAAGCAAGGTGACAATATATGGCTTTGATGTACTCTTTTCCTAATTTTTAACCAGTCTGTTGTTTCATGTTCGGTTCTAATTATTGCTTATTGACCTGCATAGAGGCTTCTTAGGAGACAGTTAAGGTGGCCTGGTATTCCCATCTCTTTAAGCATTTTCCACAGTTTGCTGTAATCCACATAGCCAAAAACTTTTGCATAGTTACTGAAAGAGAAGTAGATGTTTTTTCTGGAATTCTCTTGTTTTCTCTATGATCCAACAAATGCTAGCAAATCAGCACAAACAAACAAGCCAACTACCTGAGGCAGGGAAAGAACCATGGGAATCTTAGAGGGAACAACAACTGGTACTCACACAATTTGGAAGTAGTACCTGATCCCCTCAGTTTGACTGGAAAATCTGATTATTCACAGGGCACTGAGGTGGAGTATGATGCTTTGGTCCCATTTAACAAATCTTAAGGGCAAGACCAAGTACATAATTTGTGGGACACAGTGCAAAATGGAACCGCCAGGCACCTTGGACAAAATCATTAAGACTTTGAAATTGCCAAGAGAAGAGTGTTAAACCAAGCTTGCTGCTGCTAAGTCACTTCAGTTGTGTCTGACTTTGTGTGACCCCATAGACGGCAGTGAACAGGTCACATGCCCAAGAAGCAACCCTGATGAAAAGCAAGACTGGAAAAGGTCAAACTTTTCCGATGCAACTTAACTTTGTCTCTCAAGCTTTTGTAGATCTATTGCTCTTGTCTGCTTTTGTATTTCTTTCATATTATTTTGATTCTTCACAGACATTATTATTTTTGATTGAATGCTGGATGATGTATGTGAAAAACTATGGAGATCATTTACAAGCTAGAAAGATAATACCTATCTTGGAGTAGATATTTTCTTTTTCTTTCCTTGCCAAGAATAATAGATAAATAACAGCTAATAATAGATAAATAATAGATAATATAAATCAATAATAGACAAATATTCAGGGATATTAGAAAACAAAAAATTCCTTGATCTATTTTCAGAGTTTGAGTTATTCAGTATTGGACTTTAGTTATACCAAGGTGCTTACTAGGTGGCTCAGTAGTAAAGAATCTCCCTGCCAAACAGGAGACACAGTGCCTGGGTCAGGAAGGTCGCCTGGAGAAGGAAATGGCAACGCATCCCACTAGTCTTGCTTGGGAAATCCCATGCACAGAGAAGCCTGGGAGGCTATCATCCATGAGGTGGAAAACAGTCAGATATGACTTAGCAACTAAACAATACCACCACAAAGCACTGATCTACTTTTGGTTCAATCTTATTCCTAGTTGTACTCCTTCATGGTTCCAACCTGAAACTTGAATTTGTAAGAGATCTTGACCCTGGTAGACCTGAGAGTCTAATCTTTCATATTATTTTTGTCCCTTTTGTCCCCTTATTTCTGATCAGATCCTAAGACTTTTTAGCTACCCCTCTCCGAATTGGCAATTGCTTCAAGGGGAAATTTGGCCCCTCACAACTAACCAAGGATAATTCTAAAAATCACTGTAGTTGGATTTAAGCAGTAGCTTCATTTTTAAGAGGAAATGGTAAAGTAAATTTCATGGGTTTCCATAGTTTTAGAAGCCTCATAAATCTTATTTTAACATTTTTAACAATCCTATTGGGTAGGAAATAATAGCTCCATTTTAGAAAGCTGGAATCACGTTCTCAGATAAGTTTAAAAATGTAGCCAATATCACACAGTAAGTGGTAGTCACCATCTAACCTTGGTCTTGCTAACTTCAAAGCCTGCCTTCTTTAAATAAAACTATATTCTTTCATTTAACATAATGTGAATTGCAGATTTTACAAGTAATACTCATAGTGTTATGGAGACTGCAAGAACTAAATTTTAACACTGCATTTAAATGAGTAAAATAGCTAACTGTTAAAAGTGGTCTTCCATGATAATACTTTATTTAAGGAATGATTTTAAAGTTTATTCTAGTTAGTTGAATGGATGATGGAGATTTCTGTCCTTGTATCAGGGAAGACTCAGTGAAAGACTATTTTACCAAATTTTTTTTTAGTGGTATGTTGCAAATACAGAGTATCGATTAGATAGTTAAGCATATGTATGTGGATGTGTAGGCATGTGTGTCTGATGTAGATCAGAAAACAGGCAGGTGTCTTGGAATCATTTCAGTCCATCTTTTATCACTTTTCTTCTGTACTGAGTTGATTGTTGGCTGGAAATAGTGAGAACCTGGCAATACATTACACTGTTACTCTGTATTTGATTGGCTTTGAATGACTTACTAAATCTCTGAGAGCTATGGTTTTAACATAAAGTCTGACATGTTTATGTTTTTTTTTTTTTTTTTTTAAAGCTCAAATCCAAGAGCTTTTACTAAAAACTTGGCTGGACAGTACTTATCATTTATAAATGTAAGTGTAAGTATATATAGCTAGACTGTTTCTCTCTTATTTTAAAGGCAGTATTAGCATGTTGTTATTGTTGTTGTTCACTCACTAAGTTGTGTCTGATTCTTGAGATGCCATGGACTGCAGAACACCATGCTCCATGTTCTTCAATATCTCCCAGAGTTTGCTCACGTTTATGTCTACTCAGTCACTGATGCTATCTAACCATCTCATCTTCTGTCACCCTCTTCTTCTTTCACCCCCAATATTTCCCAGAATCAGGATCTTTTCCAATAAGTGGACTCTTCTCATCAAGTGGCCAAAGTACTGGAGTTTCAGCTTCAGCATTAGTCCTTGCAATTAATATTCAGGGTTGATATCCTTTAGGATTGACTGGCTTGCTCTCCTTGCTGTCCAAGAGACTCTCAAAAGTCTTCTCCAGCACCACAATTCAAAATCATCAATTCTTTGGCACTCAGCTGACTTTATGATCCAACTCTCACATCAGTACATGACTACTGGGAAAAACATAGCTTTGGCTATATCGACCTTTGTTGGCAAAGTGATGTCTGTTTTGTAATATATTGTCTAGGTTTGTCATAGCTTTTCTTCCAAGGAGCAAGCATCTTTTAATTTAATTGCTGCCGTCATTTTCTGCAGTGATTTTGGAGCCCAAGAAAATAAAATCAATCACTGCATGTTACCGCATCCAAAAGAAAAAGATACAAATACAATTTTAAAAGTTCTGAAGGTGTTTTGATTTACAGATTCAGGTACACCACTCACCGTATTGAACACATCTCTGAAATTTTCCCTTAAGAATCTTTTTCTCCAAATCTCAACTTCCCAGAAAAATACCTAAAGAAAGCTCTGTCTTTCTTATCTCTTTCTCCCAGCTCCCCCTCAGGCTGCTCTGTCTTTGGTATGTAAAGCTGGGGTCACCACAGGTCAATCTGCAGTCTGAATATAGCCGGTGGGTATTTGGAGTTTGGCCTTTACAGGGTGTTGAAAATTTTGAGTGACTTGCCAACCTTTGGAAGTTAGACATTTCATGTTAAAATCCAGTTATTTGGGCTTCCCTGTGCAAACCAGAAAATCTGGTGACCCCATGCTTTTTTCCCTTATAGCACTTTTCACTCTGTGCTTTCAGGCAGTTAGCAGCCTCCTCTTTAGTCATTTCTTGGACATTCAAATTGGTAGCCATTGTAGTGAAGTGGGTCAAATTCAGATATACCACTCATTATATTGCACACATCTCTGAAATTTTCCCTGAAGAATCTCTCTCTCTTCAAATTTCTACTCCCCAGGAGGGCTACTTAAATCTCTGTCTTATCTCTCCCTCCCTTAAAAGTCTCTGTTGCAGTGAAGCTGTTAGGTGTCACTGAGGCTGGGTATGCTATTACCACCTGTTAGTATTATTTGACCTATTTTGGGCAAGAATCTTTGAAAAGGAGAGGGGCATGACTGACATCTGGCTGTTTTCTGTCTAAATCTGTCAAACATCACTCTCATGTCTGCCTCACCGGTGCTGAACTTTTCACACTCTTGTGTATCAGTTGNGCTATTACCACCTATTAGTATTATTTGACCTATTTTGGGCAAGAATCTTTGAAAAGGAGAGGGGCATGACTGACATCTGGCTGTTTTCTGTCTAAATCTGTCAAACATCACTCTCATGTCTGCCTCACCAGTGCTGAACTTTTCACACTCTTGTGTATCAGTTGAGTGGAGATCTCAATTTTCCCACAGAGTTTCCATAAAGAATTTTTTTTCCCCCACCACATATGATATACTGATTTACTCTGAAGTTCAGCCTGTAATTTCTTCTCCCTAGGCAAGCTTCTGAGGCATTTTGCCACAGTGTTTGAATGGTGACATTTTCTTAAACAGCAGAGAAGTTTAACTGAAACCCAACTATTTGTGGTGAAGGCAGAAAAACAATGGAAGAGCTATGCGCACTTGCCTGGGTCCTTGATAAGAGAAGTAAGGAATGTGTATAGGTTCAGTTCAGTTCAGTTGCTCAGTTGTCTGACTCTTTGTGAACCCACGGAATGAGCATGCCAGGCTTCCCTGTCCATCACCATTTCCTGGAGTTTACTCAAACTCATGTCCATTGAGTCGGTGATGCCATCCAACCATCTCATCCTCTGTTGTCCCCTTCTCCTCCTGCCTTCAATCTTTTCCAGCATCCCAGTCTTTTCCAACGAGTCAGTTCTTTGCATCAGGTGGCAAAAGTATTGGAGTTTCAGCTTCAGCATCAGTCCTTCCAATGAATATTCAGGCTTGATTTCCTTTAGGATGGACTGGTTGGATTTCCTTGCAGTCCAAGGGTCTTTAAAGAGTCTTCTCCAACACCACAATCAAAAGCATCAATTCTTTGGCACTCAGTTTTCTTTATGGTCCAACTCTCACATCCATACATGAATACTGGAAGAAAATACCTTTGACTAGATGGACCTTTGTTGGCAAAGTAATGGCTCTGCTTTTCAATATGCTGTCTAGGTTAGTCGTAGCTTCTCCTCCAAGGAGCAAGTGTCTTTTAATTTGATGGCTGCAGTCAACATCTGCAGTGATTTTAGAGCCCCCTCCCCCCCCCAAATAAAGTCTGTCACTGTTTCCTTTGTTTTCCTATCTATTGCCATGAAGTGATGGGACCGGATGCCATGATCTTCATTTTCTGAATGTTGAGTTTTAAGCCAACTTTTTCAGTCTCCTCTTTCACTTTCATCAAGAGACTCTAGTTTTTCTTCGTGTTCTGCCATAAATGTCATCTGCATATCTGAGGTTATTGACTTTTAGCAAAGAGGAAAAGAAGGATCTGGATATGGTTAGATAGTGGAATATAAAATATACGTGCATATAATTTCTAGTATTGGGGCTGAGAGACAAAGAGCAAAAATCAAGAATTTTTAAGATTTGAAATCTTGTGGACATTTANGTCATCTACATATCTGAGGTTATTGACTTTTAGCAAAGAGGAAAAGAAGGATCTGGATATGGTTAGATAGTGGAATATAAAATATACGTGCATATAATTTCTAGTATTGGGGCTGAGAGACAAAGAGCAAAAATCAAGAATTTTTAAGATTTGAAATCTTGTGGACATTTATGTATCAAACTGGTAGAAATTGGTAGCTTCTAGATGCAGACTTTGTTTTAGTCTATAGAATGTGATCTCTTGGGTGACTGTCTTATTACAATCATAATTCCCTCCATTGCCTGATTTCAAGGTATTTACAAATTATAAAAAATAACATTGCTTTAGGATAAGTGTTTATATTTTGCAGTTTAAATTTATATCAGACTTAGTGTAATATAACCATACTGCTCCCCAACCATTGTTACTGTATGATATAAGGCAAGACATTTACTTTTTAGAGTTTAAAAAATTGTGGTAAAATATACTCAACATAGAATTTACAATCTTAAATATTTTCACGTGTACAGTTAAGTAGTGTTTAGTGCATTCACAATTCTGTGCAACCAATTCTTAGGACTTTTTTTTTTTTTTTTTTTTAGGGCTTTTAACTTCCATCAGCAATGTAACATATTTAAAATGAGTCATCGTAAATATTAATTAGCTTTTCAATGCAATAATAGTAATGCCTCAGGATATAATGTGCTTTTTGTAACATGTAGTGTTTTGCTACAAGGTAAGAATGAATATAATATTAGTGAAATATACTTTCAGCATGATTGATTCTAAATATGCTAAGTGATGAAAAAGCAAGTATCACTGCTGCTGCTGCTGCTCTATGCAACCCCATAGACAGCAGCCCACCAGGTTCCCCCGTCCCTGGGATTCTCCAGGTAAGAACACTGGAGTGGACTGCCATTTCCTTCTCTAAAGCATGAAAATGAAAAGTGAAAGGGAAGTCATTCAGTTGTGTCCGACCCTTCGCGACTCTGTGGACTGCAGCCTACCAGGCTCCTCTGCCCATGGGATTTTCCAGGCAAGAGTACTGGAGTAGGGTGCCATTGCCTTCTCTGAAGTATCACTAGGTACCTTAAAACCAATGTTTTATATATATAAATATTTTCCCCCTGACATCTATTCAGTCTCCTCCAAGCCAACATCATACTTCCCTCCACATGAGTGACTCCTACAGAATTCTGAGGAAGCTTAGACTTGATACTTGGGGAACTAGGTATTTTCCAACAATTGGGTTTTTTTTTTTTTTTTTTTTTTTTTTCCCCTTCTGTCTCCTTTCTCAGATGCCTATCTTAGTTCAATTTCTTCCTTTTTTATGATTGTTTTATCTAACTATTTTATTTCAACATTTTCCAGTCTTTTATTTTGCATTCCTTTTTCCTGATTTTCATACTCAAGGATGATACTTCTTCCTTTCTTTTCTTTTCACTTCTTTCTTTTTCCTTTCCTTTTTTCTCATTAATTCTCTCGCTCAGTTATTTATATTATTTATTTATTTTTTACTTATTTTGTGTTTGTGTAAAAGTTAACTGCAGTGTATACTGTTCCACTGATTTTCATAAAACATTAGATGTAATCTTGAGGATAAGAAAGGAACTATGTAAGACCTAAGTGTTCTCTACCTGTGTAGTCTCAACCACGAAGGGCCAATGTCTCCCTACTTCTTCCCCTTCCAAGTGTCACCCTCCTCAGGTGTGCAGTGGTGTGCCCAGCACCAGCTCCAGTTTGCCTCCAGAGTCCTGTGGCTGTTTTCTGCCTTCCACCCTGTATTGCACCAAGTTCTGCAGAGCACCATGAATACAACACTGTTGGGTGTCATGGGCTTTTAGAAAAGGTTGAGGATATGGTAGAAACTACAATAACTTCACCTAAGTCTTGTTAGACATAAATTTTCCTAAAGTTGTATCAGCATTTCTCCATCAGAGGGATCTTTTTTCTCATGAACAGGGCTTCTTTTAAAGCCCTGGTCTCCCCTGTTGATACCCAAATTTTACTACATACGGTTCTACTTCAAGTTATTTGAAAATCCTAAATTTCTCTAAGGGCTTCCTTGGTAGCTCAGCTGGTAAAAAAAAATCCACCCACAGTGCAGGAGACCCTCAGTTCAGTTTCTAGGTTGGGAAGATCTGCTGGAGAAGGGATAGACTATCCATTCCAGTATTCTTGGGCTTCCCTAGTGGCTCAGCTGATTGATAGAGAAGCTGCCTGCAATGCAGGAGACTTTCTCTAAGTCAATCTAAAGTCAAGGAATATATTGTCAGCATAGTGATACCTCTCTCTCTCTACTTTGATATCAACAGGGAAACTTTATGTTTCAGAATAAAATTAAATTTTGTAATAGTTTAACTTCTTGTGGGACAAGAAGTTTTATTTCATCAATGTATCTAGAACAAATCTCAAAGAATGNTTTCTCTAAGTCAATCTAAAGTCAAGGAATATATTGTCAGCATAGTGATACCTCTCTCTCTCTACTTTGATATCAACAGGGAAACTTTATGTTTCAGAATAAAATTAAATTTTGTAATAGTTTAACTTCTTGTGGGACAAGAAGTTTTATTTCATCAATGTATCTAGAACAAATCTCAAAGAATGAAGCTGTTAGTTTTAGTCATCAGAAAATGTCACTTTTTAATTTTTTTTTTTATTCCACCAAGTCCAACTAGCTCTAAATATAACTCTGGTTCTGTTTTTAGTATTCCAATATAGCTCAATATAGGCCCTTCCCAGGCAGGAGACACAGAGAAGTTGATTTGATCCCTGGTCAAGAAGATACCCTGGGGAAGAGAATGGCAACCCACTCCAGTATTCTTGCTGAAATAATTCCTTGGACAGAGGAGCCTGGTGGGCTAGTCCATGGGGTCACAAAGAGTTGGACATTCTTGAGCACACATGTTTGTCTTATAGCTCAATATCACTTTAAAACTTTTTATGGTAACAAAGGCATTAAAAATATTATTTAAAAACCAAAATTGTAGCATAAGCCCATCATATTAACAAAGAATTTAAAACTTTTTTGTTCATATTCATAGGTAAATTGATATAGTTGCCCTAAGTGAGTTCTACTTTTAAAGTTATTTCATTTTAAACTTTCATAAAGTGGATACACTAAATATAATTAATAATTTAATAGGTTTATAATATTATGCTGAAAAGCATCCTTATTCAGGTAGCCATTCCTTAAACATATATATTTTTTTCCAGTAATTTTCTACTTTAAATAATGCTAATATAAATAACTTATCATTGAATAAATATTTATTGAATACCTACCATGTCCCATATGCTATTCTAAGCAATAAAACATAGGAGTCAACAGATGAAAATTCCTGCCTTCATGGGCCTTGTATCCACTGGGAAAGAAGATAGGAAACAAATTAAATGAGAAAATTATATAGTAGCTCTGAAGATGATAAATGCATTGGAGAAAAATAAAGCAGGGAAGGGACTAGGGAACGTAGATGGAGGAGAATGTCATTTACTAGAGTGGTTTAGGAGACCTGTGGAGAAGGTGACATTTGAGCAGACTCAAAGAAATGAGGAAAGAGTCACGGAATAGCTGGCCTGGGGACAGAACATGTCTGCATGATTCTGGTCCTAGGAAGAGCAAGAAGTCCAAGTGACTGGAACAGGGGAAGAGGAGGTCAGATAAGTAATGCAGTCTAGATCTGAGAGAGTCTTGAGGAGTTCTGTAACGTCTCTGTCTTTTCCTCTGGATGAGATAGAGAACTATGGGAGATCTTCAAGCAGAGAAACTATATGCATTGACTTGTTAACAGAATTACTCTTGCAACTGTGTTGACTCTTACGGGGTAATAGTAAAAGCAGGGAGATCAGTTAGGAGGTGACTTGAACCATGGTGGTAGCTGAGATGTTTCTAGAAAGTGGTCAGGTTTCATATATATTTTCAAAGCAGAGCTAGCAGGATGTTTACAGTGCCACCATCAATATAAATGTGCACTTCTGAACATGTGAAACTCACACATACATATGTAAGTATGTATATATTCACACATACATATCTTTGTATATATACACATATATAAATATATATAAACAATTTTCTAACATTTTAAAATTATTTTAAAGTTTAAGCTTCATGGACTAACATATGTGAACAGTGCCCCACATATTTATCGCTATTAACTGTATTGTAGTCTCTTTCATCTTAGTTTGCTCACTTATTTGAAGTTTTACAGGCATTCTAAGAAATTTCAGAAAACATTTACATATTTAAAATAATAAAACATATTTTAGTTACAATACTTATAAATATGATTCATTAGATACTATCTGTCCCCCCCAGCATTTCATTTTTTTTTTTTCCCAAAGTACACTGTGTGATGTAAAACTGATCAACCAATCAAAAATGCACAAAATACAGTTTCGATTTTGGTAACCATTGAGCAAAATGTTAACATCCTAAGTGTTACGAACTTTCATTCTAAAATGCTGCTCCTGGGAGAGAAGAGTCAGAGGTCCAAAGAACCCAGCACCATCTGTGACAGCTCATACTCTTCAGCTCCTCATGTCTCAGTCGGGTGCTGTGGAGGGCCTGATCCCTGTGGTGAGCAGCTCGCCATCTGCAATAACCATTCTGAGTAACCTTTAAATGTATTCTGCTGCTGAACCCTTTGTCTTTTACATCATTTGGTATTTTAAGCGATCTTAAAAATATTCATATAGAGCATTCAGAAATGCCAAATTCCTTTCAGGGACCACATATTTACTTGTACAAGCAGGCTGGGGCTGCCATAACCAAGTATATCACTCAAACCTGGTGGCTTAAGACAACAGAAATTTGCTCACAATTCCAGAAGCTAGAAATCGAAAATCAAGGTATTACAGGGCCACGTTCTTTCCACAGACTTTATGGTTGAGTCAGTTCCATGCTTTCTTCTTAGTTTCTGAGTTGCCAGGAATCCTTGGTATTTGTTGGCTTATAGACACATCGTTCTAATCTCTGCCACTGTTGAGTTAACCAAAACTTCAGAAACAGACACCTGATGGAAATAAAGAGGTATTTATTTGGACTTTGTTGGGACTGCAGCCTGGGAGACACAGATTCAAGAAACACTTCAATTGTGTTCTGCTGGCCTACAAAAAGGGGGTGGGGAGTAGTTTATAAAAGCAACAGAAAAGCAAGGTTATAGAAATTGTTTTTCAAGAATTAGGATTAGATCTGGCAAGAAGTAATGATATATTTTAAGCAAAGATCAACTGGTGTTTCAAATGATTACAGAGTTGTGAAGGGTGAGTGGGAGGACTTTGAAACTACAGAGTTTCAGCTAGCAGCTGCCGTTTTGAAAATGGCTGGTAGTGTCCTTGAGTTTGATACAGTTTAGAGAAAATTCAAGTTCTCAGTGATGCAGAAACCTGTCTGAAATTGCATCCACAATGGCTAGCAGACTCCATTTCATATGCTTGAACCATAGCTACTCCATTTTGATTTTTAAATAATCTTAAGTGTGTTATTTTTCTGTGACATTCTTCCTGTGTGTCTTCACATCTTCCTTCTCTATGCATCTCTGTGTCCTTTTTACTCGTCTTATACGAGGCTAATAGTTTTATTGGATTAGTATTCACTCTAATCTATGGGACCTCATTTTAACCCTATTACCTCTGCATAGACCCTATTTATATATAAGGTCACATTCACAAACACCAAGAGTTATGACTTCAGCCTATCTTTTTGGGTGACACAATACAACCCATAACAATTGGTTTGAGAAAAGGAAGCATTTTCCAAAAGAACCAGCCTAAAAAATGTTTAGGAATTATATTGAGAATAGAATCTAATAAGAATTTGAGATTAACGAAATCAGAAGGAAAAGCCGCAAAGTCTCAGCTGTACTGTCCACCCATCTTTCAAGCCTCAGCTTAGTTCTGCCTTTTAACTGAATGTTATTGAACTACTCTGAGGATCTTTCATATGACAATAAAATCTGCGTTATATATCTTAATTTTTAATCAAATAGTTTTCTGTATTTTACCCTAATTGATTCAAGTGTTTTGATTCTCTTCTCTTTTGAGAGCAGGCATCTTGGTATTTTTGTCTGTGAGATCCTCCTGAATTTCTATTAGAATATTAGAAGCATACAAGTTTCCCATAAACATTTATTGGTTTAAACCAAAATGTGTAAGGGTGTGGTTATACTGGCAGTAGGTTTGGCAGTAAGTTATTTTCCCAACTGGCCATTTAGTATTCATCGTTTGAGTCACAACTAAGATGTCCTTTCTTTAAGAAGATATTTTTCCACTAATCAAAATTACATTAATTGCCCCTATTATGAGCTCCCATAACACTCTGAGATATGCTTGAAAGTGAAAGTGTTAGTTGCTCAATAGTGTCCAACTCTTTGCAACCTCATGGACTGTAGCCCACCAGGCTCCTCTGTCCATGGAGTTCTTCAGGAAAGCATATTGGAGTGTGTAGCCATTCCCTTCTTCAGTAGATTTTCTTGACCCAGGGACTGAATCCTGGTCTCCTGTATTGCAGGCAGATTCTTTATCATCGAGCCACCAGGGAAGCCCCTGAGATATGCTTACACCATATTTTAATTTTCTGGTGACTTGTTTCTTTCCCATACTGGGTTGTGAGCTCTACCAGGGCAGAGACTGTGCCTTGTCACTATAGCATTCCCAGAATCCAGAATAGTGGCTAGTCTATGGCTGGCACCTAATAACTAATTGAGGAATTAGTTCAGAGAATGACTAAACACTTGGCTGAATCATTTCCTCTCCTTGGCTTTATTTTTCTTATGTGTAAAATAAGCAAAGAGAAATGGTGATTCTTAATAGAGGCCTGCCTACAATTCCAACTGAGGCTAGGTAAACATGGACGTGGTTAGACAGCTGAACCAATATGTGTGACCTTCCTTTCTATATAGCTAAGGGAACTGTGATTAGGCCATTGGTCTCTACAGTAACTCTGGCCAGGTTAGCAGAGAGCTCTATCCTGGAGTTCAATTTCACATAGGCTCTGAGGAGGAATCCAGCTGACATTGTTAAAGTTCCAGTGCATAAAATTCTAAGCATGACAAGACAATAAGATATTCTGTTGGTGACAAATAAATAGGAGCCAAGACGCTCAATAGTCAGCTTCCATCAGTTTATTTCCATCTGTTCATATCTACTTAACTACCCTAAGTTTATTTAGAGACAATTATCCGTGGCAACAACAGTCCCTCTGAGAAGTTTGTAATTTTTTCATAAAAAAACTCAATGAAAATTCAAAACCAAGAGACACCACAGTGTAATTCCCAAACTAGTTATTGTTAATTACAAAATAAAATTAAATCTGCCAAAGGGGAAGCNCATCTGTTCATATCTACTTAACTACCCTAAGTTTATTTAGAGACAATTATCCGTGGCAACAACAGTCCCTCTGAGAAGTTTGTAATTTTTTCATAAAAAAACTCAATGAAAATTCAAAACCAAGAGACACCACAGTGTAATTCCCAAACTAGTTATTGTTAATTACGAAATAAAATTAAATCTGCCAAAGGGGAAGCCATGGAATGCACTTCATTCTTTTATTAAGGCATTAGGAGGAAGAAGTGTAAATTTCTTCAGAAAGACACTCTCATGTTGAAGATTATGGATGAAGCCAACAAATCATGCTTGGCTACTGCTTTGAAAATCCTGAATTTCTTCACCTTATCTGAGCAAAACCAGCATTCATTACTGTCAAGTATATGAGNATGGAATGCACTTCATTCTTTTATTAAGGCATTAGGAGGAAGAAGTGTAAATTTCTTCAGAAAGACACTCTCATGTTGAAGATTATGGATGAAGCCAACAAATCATGCTTGGCTACTGCTTTGAAAATCCTGAATTTCTTCACCTTATCTGAGCAAAACCAGCATTCATTACTGTCAAGTATATGAGAAAATCAGAATATTGGGCTTTTCCCTCATTGGTGCATTAGAAACAATTCTTAGTGAATCTTTTAAGATGAATTTCATTTTCTTCCATCTAAGAGTCAGACATGACTGAACAACTAAACACTGCACATACAAGGTGCTTGATAAACTAATTAGCTGGACAAGAATGTGAAACACCAATAATTAAGTTTAATGTATCTTTTGGCTAATAGTCAATCCAGTCTGAAGGTTTTGCAGACTTAAAATTTTCCATCTTACTGGGCATTTCATTTGGGGTCCTTACCATTATCTCATACTCTACATACTTACCAAATTAATCACCCTTCCAGCCTGTTCTACCTTAACCATTGCTGTAGGTGATAATGCTATTTCTCCATGCACTCAACTAGAAACTTTGAAGTCTTTGTTATAGCCTCCTTTTCTTTTAGAACATTAATATATGTCAGCATTATTTATGTTATTAAAAGGATGTCATTTAAAAAAAATTCTTTACTAGCTTTCTCGTGCCTATTCCATTCTCTTCACTACATGTGACCACTGCCATTTGTGTTCCTGTATTATGCATTAATTACTATAATAGCCTCCTAATCGACTTCTTCCACTTACTTTCCCACATCACTGATTAATCATCCTAAAAATACTGGCTTTATATTCTAAGCTTTGCTAAAAATGTTTCTCTATTAACTCTCCTTTCCGCATTGTGACTTATTTTCAAGTTTTGTTTTTTAATTGTTCATTTCTCATACTTAGAATATTTATCTTACAGCAATGTAACAGATCAAATAATCTAACTGCTCTTAATAAATCTTCATCAAGTAAGATAACGGCATAATAAATCTTAGATGAAGGCTCAAGATATCAGGCAGATAAAAGCAGAACTATCCTGCTTGAACGGGAAGGGGAGAGTAGTAGCATGTAGGTGAGATCAGCCTGCTAGCCATTCCCACAACCTAAGCAAAGGATAACTCCCTTCTAGAAAGTGTCCCAGGTTTCTCAGCCTCCACTGATGTGACCTTTCTCTCTAGTCATTGTGTATCTTATTAAGCACTATAGCATTATATCTTTTTTGTTTGTTTTGCTTTTGTCTTTTAAAAACTGAAGTACAATTGATGTGCAGCATATATCATGATTTTTTTTTATAAATTTGATTTCCTTACTTTCCCCACAAGCTCCAAATAGTGCTGATATAATGCCACGAGAAACATTGACTATTGCCAAACAAAACGTGAATCAAATTTCAGAATTTGAGGGAAAGGACCTCTTGTTCAGTAGGCAGGATGTATATTTAAGTAGTGAGAAGGCAGTTATGCACCTTAACCCATGAAGATCTAAGCAAGCACCTAATGTACCCTGTGGGTATCTGGTCAAATGAAACGTTGAACACTCTTGTTCTGACACATGTATAATGAGCATTACTTTCAAAAACGGTGAAGAGGCATTCATGATTGTTAGATAGTGAAATTATTTTAGTTAGTATGAATTTCCCACATTTGAATTATTTTTCATCTTATCTCTCCTGATACCACAAATAATTAATTTACCAACAGTACACATTAAACACCTGCTAATGCCAGTCACTGTTGGATATAGTATACAAGTTAACTTTTGTCTCCAGTGTGCTCACAGTGTTATACAGATATACACACAACACACATTTAAATGTATAATATATATATATTAGGCCAAGCCCTATGCATCAAACAGAGTCTAAACTGGAACATGGATATACTGGAAACATTTAAAACTGAAAACATTTAATATTGGGAGTTGGTTACACAAGTTATAGACTCTCTGGGGATCCACAGAGCAGATGATGAGTCAACCAAGAGATTAGCATCAGAAGGAAGCCTCTATCAGCTGCAAGAAAGACAAGGAGGTCTGTGATCCCACAGTGCCCGGACCATATAAGCCTGTCCAATAGGAGCTGCTGTCACAGAGAAAACATAGTCATTGACAAAGATACCACAGGATATGGAGAAGGAAAAGAAATGTCTCAGCTTTCCTGCTCCTCCCATCCTTCTTGTTTGCATCTAGTTTTTGGTTACTGCCTTCCAATTAGCTAAGTCTACTAAAAAGTGTTGGGGCAGCAGAGCCTAGAAAATAGTTCTTATAGAACAAAACCAGAGAAGAGGAAAGGGGAGGACGTTAGGTAGGAAACCAATAGGCACCTCTATGTCAAGTGATGTTATATTAATATAACTGAGACTTGTAGCTTTATTTGCTCATCCCAGATATTAATGTCTTACTATGTTTATCATTAACATCTATCTACTTTGCTTTCCTCTTTTCAATTTCTGAAAAATTATTTTAGATCACAAATTATAATGCTCACTATAAAGAATAATCTATATGCTGCTGTTTATTAAAATAAGGTGAGTATAATATACACATATTGATGCTTCTTTTACAGGAAAATCTGTGATTAGTGATAATTAATTCTACAACTACACTGTGATGTCCTAATCAGTAACCCTTCTCCCCCTGTAGGTANCACTGTAAAGAGTAATCTATATGCTGCTGTTTATTAAAATAAGGTGAGTATAATATACACATATTGATGCCTCTTTTACAAGAAAATCTGTGATTAGTGATAATTAATTCTACAACTACACTGTGATGTCCTAATCAGTAACCCTTCTCCCCCTGTAGGTATCTGTGAAACTGTTAGGTAGGTATGATTAAGGGGAAAGTGTATAACTTTGTTTTGTTCAGAGCTTTAACTGAACTGTAAATGTTTTGAGAGATAAACCTGCGTTTTATATGTGTGCATGTGTACTTGTAAAAATAGGACTACAACCATGCATGCATTTGCTGAATGAATGAACCACTTTGTGCTCTAGAAGGAAATCAAGTAGCAAGAAGCAAGGTTTGGAAGGGCCTGTGATGGTGGCTGAGCTTCTGTTTAAGAAGAATAGATTCTAGTTTCAAAGATGGTAGATGANGCATGTGTACTTGTAAAAATAGGACTACAACCATGCATGCATTTGCTGAATGAATGAACCACTTTGTGCTCTAGAAGGAAATCAAGTAGCAAGAAGCAAGGTTTGGAAGGGCCTGTGATGGTGGCTGAGCTTCTGTTTAAGAAGAATAGATTCCAGTTTCAAAGATGGTAGATGATGGTACCTTCCCCTCCATCAGCTACTGGAAATAGATCATCAGGAGTCACAGCCTATTTCACTCAAATCATCGCTTCCAAATGAAGATAAAGGAGGAAAAACTAGAATCAATGTTTTTTTGTTGTTGTTGTTACCCTAAAAATGTAGGATATATTATATTCTTCATCATTTAATGTTTCTTAAGTTTGTGATGGGTAAACAGTGGAAACAGTGACAGACTTTATTTTCTTAGGCTCCAAAATCAGTGCAGTCACTGTAGCCACGACATTAAAAGGTGCTTTTGCACCTTGGAAGAAAAGCTATCACAAACCTAGACAGCATATTAAAAAGCAGAGACATTACTCGCNGTGTTGCGGGGGTGGGGGTGGGGGTGGGGAGGTGGTGGTGGCAGAAGGGCTTTCCCCCTCTTTCTGATATTCCAGCTAGGAGGATAGGATTGCACTAAAGATGCGAAGAGGCAGGGTCTTTGGGACAATCAAAGGCGCAATAATCTTCATAACTCTGGGAGATGGTGAAGGACAGGGAAGCCTGGCGTGCTGCAGTCTATGGGGTGCCAAAGAGTCAGATGCAATTTAGCGACTGAACAACAAAGGAATTACTTCTAGGTGGGGAAGGGCCTCAGAAGCCCTTCAGCCAAGGCCCCTCCAGCGTTGGCCTTGCTCTGCACTGTCAAGATAACACTAAATTTACAAGCTAGTTTTGGCTACAAAGGAAGGGAAACAAAGCTGAGACACAGAGACTGACCAAGTCTTAAGGACTTCAATTGAAGCCTTGGATTCAGCCATGTCCAAAGCTAGACCAGCCTCCTGAACTTTTTGGTTATGCTGCTGCTGCTAAGTCGCTTCAGTCGTGTCGGACTCTGTGCGACCCCATAGACGGTAGCCCACCAGGCTTCCCCGTCCCTGGGATTCTCCAGGCAAGAATACGGGAGTGGGTTGCCATTTCCTTCTCCAGTGCATGAAANACCAGCCTCCTGAACTTTTTGGTTATGCTGCTGCTGCTAAGTCGCTTCAGTCGTGTCGGACTCTGTGCGACCCCATAGACGGTAGCCCACCAGGCTTCCCCGTCCCTGGGATTCTCCAGGCAAGAATACGGGAGTGGGTTGCCATTTCCTTCTCCAGTGCATGAAAGTGAAAAGTGAAAGTGAAGTCGCTCAGTCGTCTCCAACCCTTAGTGACCTCTTGGACTGCAGCCTACCAAGCTCCTCCATCCATGGGAGTTTCCAGGCAAGAGTACTGGAGTGGGTTGCCATTTCCTTCTCTGCTTTGGTTATATAAGCTAATAAATTCCCTTTTTTGCTTAATTTAGACTAAGTTAGATTTTCTCTCTCTCGCAGCCACGAGTTCTGACTAATTCTGTGGGGGAAAAACCAGCTGATCAAGGCCAACTGAAGATGCTAAACCTCTGAGATCTTTCCTTATTGTTTAACTCCACCAACCACCCTCCTCTGATTTAATAACTAAATATTCTATCATGCCATTTGAGCCTAAGAGATTTCTGCATATGGTGTGAGTTAATCTACTCTCTCTCTTGCCAAGCTTTTACATTTCTAGATGTGAAGGAAGCTGACAGACCTGACCAAAACGTATACTCACTGCAGGAATCACCCTGTGAGCTTCCAGAGATTGGGAACTCACTTCCTTACCAAACACTGCTTTCCAATCTTTCTTATTGTTATAACTTCTTTTTTTAAGCAGAATCTACTTCCCTGTTACTTTTGTCACCAGTTCTGCCTCCTGAGCTAGAGTTATACCGTCTTCTCCCTCCTGTACATGACAGCCCTGGAGGAATTTGGAGCCAGCCTTGATGGATGGCCGAGGTCTCCCCCTCCACCACCACTTCTTCCCAGGAACAGCTTTCTAAAGTTCCTGTTACAGTTCTTTTATAGACCATATTTGCAGCCTACTCATCCTAAGAAGTGGGGGCCTATCTCTCTANGCCCTGGAGGAATTTGGAGCCAGCCTTGATGGATGGCCGAGGTCTCCCCCTCCACCACCACTTCTTCCCAGGAACAGCTTTCTAAAGTTCCTGTTACAGTTCTTTTATAGACCATATTTGCAGCCTACTCATCCTAAGAAGTGGGGGCCTATCTCTCTATTGGGCACTTAATCCACAGGACCTTTGTTGGAAAGGAATACACTCATTTAGCCTAGCTTAAGTAAAGCGGTGTTTATTGTAAGGACCCCTGGGTATTTAAGAGGCTGGATGGAATGGGAATCCCTTAATAGTGTCTGTGATCTGATTGGGCATATGCAGACTGTTATTACCTCTGCTTCTGGCATCACTGGGACCTTGGTGACAAGAGAATGTAGGTCTTCCCACTCCTTCTCCTCCAGCTCTGTGAATCACTCTGTCTCTGCTTCTTTTATTTTTTCCTCAAATTTCTTACCACTTTGCTAACCTGCTTGCTATCCCTTAATGTGTATTTTCTACTTCATGCTTCTGCTTCCTCACAACAGTTTTATATTTCCTCCTCTGTCTCATGATCTCAGTTACGTGTTTAATTATAGGAATAATGTGAACACATGATTAAAAAAATAAAATAGATCTAAAGGGTATGCAACAGTGGTACTCAACCAGAAGTAACTGATAACCCCAGGGGACATTTGGCAATATCCGGAGACATTTTTGGTTGTCACAGTTGGAGAAGGAGTGCTATCAGTCTGTAGTGGGTGAAAGCTAGGGATGCTGCTAAACACTCAGATCAGTCACTCACAGCAGACAATTTCTGGCCCCCAAAGTTAAAAATGTCAAAGTTGAGAACTCCTACTAGAGGGGGCGAAAAACAAAGTAAAAGGCCACCCCCCACCCACCTCATTCCTACACCCAGTTGTGCTTCCCAGAGGTGCCTACTGTTAGTGACTTCTATGTTTAAGTCTTTGGTAAATATCATTGTGCATGTGTGCTAAGCTGCTTCAGTCATGGCCTACTCTTGATGATCCCATGGAATGCAGCCCGCCAGCCTCCTCTGTCCATGAGATTCTCCAGGTGAGAATACTAGAATGGGTTGCATGCCCTTCTCCAGATGATTCCCCAGCCCAGGGACTGAGCCGAAGTCTCCTGTGGCTCCTACATTGCAGATGGATTCTTTACCATTGAGCCACCACCTGGGAAACCCAGAATATCACTGTATCTGTCAATTATACTTAGACTACCCAGAACGAGGAGATTCTGGGCATGTGGCAACCATACATGAGCTTCCACACTTCTCTGGTAACTCCCAGCTACAAGCGATAAACTTTACATGGGCTCTCCTGAACTGGCTGAGAGAATTCCCTGCAGACAAGTTTCTGGAGAGCAGCCTTAGGACGGCAGGAAGTCTCAGAACAGTCGGCTTCCCAAGAACAATGAATGGCTTTGCTGAGTTTCTCTGATGCTCCAAAAAACTCATGATGGATCAACTTTCTCTGTCCTTGAGGCTGGGAGAATGCAAACAAACCAGAGGGCAGAGAGACCTGCTAGAGGAAACAGACGAACCTCTTACTAAAAAAATGAGAGCCTGGAGGAGATGTGTGTGAAACTCAAACACAAAAGATTTCCCTGAGCCTGAAAATACATTATCAAAACTAAAAATGTTCACAGATAAAACAAAGGTGAAGCTAAAACTCAAAAACAGGTGTAGAAAAATCAAATAGATGAAATATCTCAAAACATGTAACAAAAACATGCGGATGCAAATCATGTGGTCAAAGATGGGAAACTGGAACAGACCCAGGAGAGTTAACTGCAAATTCTATGAGTTCCTGGAGAAAAAGGAACAGGAGGGAGAGGTCATAATTAAATCAGCTCAGTCACTGAGTCATGTCCGACTCTTTGTGACCCCATGGACTGCAGCACTCCAGGCCTCCCTGTCCATCACCAGCTCTCAGAGTTTACTCAAACTCCTGTCCACTGAGTCGGTGACACCATCCAACCATCTCATCCTCTGTTGTTCCCTTCTCCTCCCGCCTTCAATCTTTCCCAGCATCAGGGTCTTTTCAAATGATTCAGTTCTTCGCATCAGGTGGCCAAAGTATTGCAGTTTCATCTTCAGCATCAGTCGTTCCAATGAATATTCACGACTGAGCTCCTTTAGGATGGACTGGTTGGATCTCCTTGCTGTCCAAGGGACTCTTAAGAATCTTCTCCAACACCAAGTTCAAAAGCATCAATTCTTGGACCCTCAGCTTTCTTTATAGTCCAACTCTCACATCCACACATGACTACTGGAAAAACCATAGCTTTAACTAGATGGACCTTTGTTGGCAAAGTAATGTCTCTGCTTTTTAATATGCTGTCTAGGTTGGTCATAGCTTTTCTTCCAAGGAGCAAGTGTCTTTTAATTTCATGGCTACAGTCACCACCTGCAGTGATTTTGGAGCCCCCCCAAAATAAAGTCTCACTATTTCCACTCTTTTGCCATCTATTTGCCATGAAGTGATGGGGCCAGATGCCATGATCTTAGTTTTCTGAATGTTGAGTTTTAAGCCAACTTTTTCACTCTTACTTTCATCAAGAGGCTCTTTAGTTCTTCTCCGCTTTTTGCTACATCCATTGGATCATCAAAAAAACAAGAGTTCCAGAAAAACATCTACCTCTGTTTTATTGACTCTGCCAAAGCCTTTGACCATGTGGATCACAACAAACTGTGGAAAATTCTTAAAGATATGGGAACACCAGACCACCTGACCTGTCTCCTGGGAAATCTGTATGCAGATCAAGAAGTAACAGTTAGAACTGGACA
Organism: Neotragus moschatus; assembly: GCA_006410615.1. Classification (NCBI taxonomy): domain Eukaryota; kingdom Metazoa; phylum Chordata; class Mammalia; order Artiodactyla; family Bovidae; genus Neotragus; species Neotragus moschatus. The sequence continues at coordinate 166,698 of SJYA01000073.1, read as the reverse complement.
TGGAACAACAGCCTGGTTCCAAATTGGGAAAGGAGTACATCAAGGTTGTATATTGTCACCCTGCTTATTTAACTTATATGCAGAGTACATGATGAGAAATGCTGGACTGGAGGAAGCACAAGCTGGAATCAAGATTGCCAGGAGAAATATCAATAACCTCAGATATGTAGATGACACCACACTTATAGCATGGTTAAATAATAGATGGAATATGCCTGAGCTGAAGAAAGACTTAAGTTACAGACCGGATCTATGGGAAAAGACACACACTTGTGAAGGCAGTTGAAAGGCACAAACTTCCAGTTATAAGATAAATACTATGAATATAAAGTACAACATAATAAATAAAATTAAGTCTGCTGCATGTGACATATGAAAGTTGTTAACAGAGTAAATCTAAGAGTTATCACTGCTGCTACTGCTAAGTCACTTCAGTCGTGTCCAACTCTGTGTGACCCCATAGACGGCAGCCCACCAGGCTCCCCCGTCCCTGGGATTCTCCAGGCAAGAACGCTGGAGGGGGTTGCCATTTCCTTCTCCAATGCATGAAGGTGAAAAGTGAAAGGGAAGTCGCTCAGTCGTATCTCACTCCTAGCGACCCCATGGACCGCAGCCCACCAGGCTCCTCCGTCCATGGGATTTTCCAGGCAAGGGTACTGGAGTGGGGTGCCATTTCCTTCTCCAAAGAGTTATCACAGAAAAGCATTTTTTAAATACTTCTTTAAATTTGTATCCATATGAGATGATGAATGTTCACTAAACTTATTCTAATAATCATTTCATGATGTATGTACATAAGATCTTTATTTGTACACCTTAAACTTATGTTAATTATGTCTCAGTAAAACTAGGAGAAAAACCACACACTTAGTTGTATACAATTTAAAATTTCTAAGCTCTAAGGATATGGGAACTCATATACATTTTCATGCAGAAAGAAGTTCCTTTCTTCTTATCTGCTACTTTGGAAGTGAAAAGACAGCAAAATTGAATGTGAGCTAATGAAAGAAACGGCCTGAAATCCAGAACCAGCCAAGGAAGAAAGGTATTTGAAAATTTGCAAAAATCACTCAGTATCTTATCTGAGAAATACTTTTAAGATTTTAATGAAACAACAAATGAATCGGACCAGAGAATTCAAGATAGAGGAAGTTGAAGAGGAAAGAAAGCAGTGGGGAGCAACGAACCATGACCTATATATTTATACCTATATGTGTATTTATAACATGTAATAAATTGCTAAATAAGGACTCTTGGAACAGATGTGAGGGGCACACTGTGGAACACACTGTGAGGGAAATTCTAATAAGGACTAAATTACATCAATAAAACTCTGGAATCAAATGGTGGGAATAAGGGGAAGGTAAGTGTTCTAGGAAGGTAAGTGTTTCATGCAAAGATGGGCTCCATAAAGGACAGAAATGGTATAGACCTAACAGAAGCAGAAGATATTAAGAAGAGGTGGCAAGAATACACAGAACTGTACAAAAAAGATCTTCACAACATGGATAATCACGATGGTGTGATCACTCATCTAGAGCCAGACATCCTGGAATGTGAAGTCAAGTGGGCCTTAGAAAGCATCACTACAAACAAAGCTAGTGGAGGTGATGGAATTCCAGTTGAGCTATTCCAAATCCTGAAAGGTGATGCTGTGAAAGTGGTGCATTCAATATGCCAGCAAATTTGGAAAACTCAGCAGTGGCCACAGGACTGGAAAAGGTCAGTTTTCATTCCAATCCCAAAGAAAGGCAATGCCAAAGAATGCTCAAACTATCGCACAATTGCACTCATCTCACATGCTAGTAAACTAATGCTCAAAATTCTCCAAGCCAGGCTTCAGCAATACGTGAACCGTGAACTTCCTGATGTTCAAGCTGGTTTTAGGAAAGGCAGAAGAAGCAGAGATCAAAATGCCAACATCCTCTGGATCATGGAAAAAGCAAGAAAGTTCCAGAAAAACATCTATTTCTGCTTTATTGACTATGCCAAAGCCTTTGACTGTGTGGATCACAATAAACTGGAAAATTCTNAAAAGCAAGAGAATTCCAGAAAAACATCTCTTTCTGATTATTAACTATGCCAAAGCCTTTGACTGTGTTGATCACAATAAACTGTGGAAAATTCTGAGAGAGAAGGGAATACCAGACCACCTGACCTGCCTCTTGAGAAATCTGTATGCAGGACAGGAAGCAACAGTTAGAACTGGACATGCAACAACAAACTGGTTCTAAATAGGAAAAGGAGTACTCAAGGCTGTATATTGTCACCCTGCTTATTTAACTTCTATGCAGAGTACATCATGAGAAACACTGGACTGGAAGAAGCTCAAGCTGGAATCAAGATTGCTGGGAGAAATATCAGTAACCTCAGATATGCAGATAACATCACCCTTATGGCAGAAAGTGAAGAGGAACTAAAAAACCTCTTGATGAAAGTCAAAGAGGAGAGTGAAAAAGTTGGCTTAAAGCTCAACATTCAGAAAACAAAGATCATAGCATCTGGTCCCATCACTTCATGGGAAATAGATGGGGAAACAGTGGAAACAGTGTCAGACTTTATTTTGGGGGGCTCCAATATCACTGCAAATGGTGATAGCAGCCATGACATTAAGTCGCTTACTCCTTGGAAGAAAAGTTATGAGCAACCTAGATAGCATATTCAAAAGCAGAGACATTACTTTGCCGACTAAAGTCCGTCTGGACAAGGCTATGGTTTTTCCAGTGGTCATGTGTGGATGTGAGAGTCTGACTGTGAAGAAGGCTGAGCGCCGAAGAATTGATGCCTTTGAACTGTGATCCTGGAGAAGACTCTTGAGAGGCCCTTGGACTGCAAGGGGATCCAACCAGTCCATTCTGAAGGAGATCGGCCCTCGGATTTCTTTGGAAGGAATGATGCTAAAGCTGAAGCTCCAGTAATTTGGCCACCTCATGGGAAGAGTTGACTCATTGTATGGGACTTTGATGCTGGGAGAGATTGGGGGCAGGAGGAGAAGGGGATGACAGAGGATGAGATGGCTGGATGGCATCACTGATTCGATGGGCGTGAGTCTGAGTGAACTCCGGGAGTTGGTGATGGACAGGGAGGACTGGCATGCTGCGATTCATGGGGGCGCAAAGAGTCGGACAGGACTGACTGACTGAACTGAACTGAACTACGAGTAATGAGTTTGTACATCACACTACCACAAAAACCATGGCTGATAACTATTTGAAAAAAAAGTTCCACTTCACTTGAATTTTTAAGTTAAACACAGGATGTGATTTTTTCTTTGTTTATTGAGTTGGCAAAAAATGTGTATGTTTCAATGTATAACTTTTAATGAGAAAATTTGAAAATTTATATCAAAGCCTTTTCCATAAAATTTTAAAAATAATTTTTGGTTAAATATCCATGTGAGAAAATAACCAGAGATGTGCACAAAGATACTTTTGAAACATAGCTTTGCTTATAAAAATTAAAAATTGGAAGCAATACATATTAGTTTACTAGGGCTACCATAAGAAAATAACACAGACTGAGTGATTTAAGAAACAGAAATACATATGCTCACGATTCTGAAGCTAGATGTCCAAGATCAAGGTGTCAGCAGTTTGGTTTCTTCTGAAGGCCTCTTGCTCACTGATGTGCAGATTTGCAGATCCTGTCTTCTGGCTGTTTCCTCATGTGGTCATCCCACTGTCTCTTCTTGTCTGTATCCTATTCTTTACCTTTCATAAGATTACCAAGTTGTGTTGAATTGAGGTTCATGACAAGGATCCCATTTTAACTTAGCTGTCTTTTTAAAGACCCAGTCTCCAAATACAGTCACATTCTGCGGTACTGGTGGTTGGGGATTCAAGATATGTATTTGGAAGAGAAACACTGCAGCTCATAAATTCAAGTAAATATTTACTAATACAAAATGAAGTAATATAAAATAATTTAATACAATATAGCTAGCAAAAAATAAAAGCTATTTGAAGTCTCCTTAGTGGCATGGAGCAATTCTCATGATCTATCAGTTGAAGAATATACATTTATAAATATGAACATATACTCTAAATTTGTTCACAAGAAACCAGGGTAACAAAAAGATTAATAGTAATTATAGTGGTAGCATCTTGATTATTTTTTCTTTTGCATATTCAAGGTTACCTACGTTGAGTATTATTATTTTATGATCAAAAGAGTTTTTAATTTACTACATGGAGAAGATCACACTTCAAGAGCAAGCCATTAATACATTTAGAGCAACATTCCCTGGTTAAATTTATTCTTTTATTTATTCAACCAATGTTTACTGACTGTCAACTCTATGCTTAGAAGTCAGGATGAAAATGGAGAATTTGGAGGCTACATAACTATTTCTTTTTATGTAAAATATTTATGCATATATATATATATATATATCTGTGACCTAGGTTTGCAAATTTGTGACTCAGAATAAAATTTGTGACTTCAGAATTTTTAAGGCAAAGTTACCAAATTCTGTTATGTATCTAATAAAATACAGGAGATAGTTATATGAGAACAAATAAAGAAGAGGAGGCTTATGACAAATTTCTTGAAAAAACTGAAAGGAAACCATGTAGAAGAAAACGTAATTTGTAGGTACATTTTAGGGAATGGTGTTAGTACAAATGGGTAGAAGTTTAATTACATATATGGAAAAAAATTCCTTAAAAAGTAGTATTTAAAAAGCATCACAGATACTCTTAGGAGGCATTGAGTTTTCTGTAATGATAGTGTTAAAGCTTTGTTTACACTGGCAATGCCTAATAAAATTTTTTGTGGTGGTGGAAAGGCTCTGTATCTCTGCTGTTCAATGGAGAATCCACTAGCTCCATGTGCCAGCTTATGAGCATGTGAAATGTGACCAACAACTGAAAAATTGGATGTTTACTTTTAAGTTTTTCGTTAATATAAATTCATGCATCTACATGTGGCTAGTGACTCACCAGACAGTACAGGTCTAGCAAACTTTTTGGCAGGAGAAAACCAATTTGAATGTTTAATGAGTAACACAGTTAAAGTATATGACTGTTTAAGGATTCTCCTAGCCTAATCTATGATTCTTTGAATTTGAAGTTATGGGACAGTTCTTTCTTCTGTGTCCCTTATGAGAAAGAAACATATCCTGGTTGGATATGGCCAGTGAACATGTTTAGATTGTCCAAAGTGCTATGAAAACATGATTTCCAAAACTGAAGGAGTGGTAGAGATGAGAGTATTCAATCTAATATGAATAAACGGGGCTACTGAATGTTCAAGATGTTACACAACTCAACTAAAAGTGACAAGGGACAACCATCTGTGAATTGCAATATCTGCATAGGTACTATTACAGATCATTTTTACAAATCCCAAATGTGTAAATTAGAAAACTGAGACCCAAACAGGACTCTTATCCACTAGACTCTCACATAAATTTTAGACAGCCCTTAAGTGCAGCTTTTTAAACAATACCAATTAAAAAGTGGTGACTGTCAGAGTGGACATTGCATCTCTGGTCAGCTGAGAATTCAGTCCACATTCCACTCTACACACTTTCTGAAAATGCATATAAACCAAGAAGACCCTGAGAACATACCCACAGTAATAACATTACTGACACCTCTAGGAATGCCAAAGACCTAAACTCTTTACATGTATGTTCTAGCTGCTACTGCTGCTAAGTCGTGTCAGTTGTGTCCGATTCTGTGTGACTCCATAGATGGCAGCCCACCAGGCTCCACCAACCCTGGGATTCTCCAGGCAAGAACACTGAAGTGGGTTGCCATTTCCTTCTCCAATGCATGAAAGTGAAAAGTGAAAGTGAAATTGCTCAGTCTTGTCTGACTCTTAGTGACCCCATGGACTGCAGCCTACCAGGCTCCTCCATCCATGGGATTTTCCAGGCAAGAGTACTGGAGTGGGTTGCCATTGCCTTCTCCAGTATGTTCTAGAGACATGGCTTAAAATTTCAAGCTAGTTTATATACGATATTATACATGTTTCAATTAAATAAATTTATATTAGAAAAAAAATTCCAAGCTAGTTTTAAAAAGTGTACCAGAATATGTTTCTTGTGACGGGATGAGTAACCTTTGAAGGTTTATTTCTACAGACTATTCAAGTAACTGAGTAAGCAGTGACCTATGTCTTTGACAAATATGTTATCTATAATAAGCAGGGCTTTGAAGTGAGAACAACAACTTGAAAACTAGTTGCCTGGATTATAACAAGCATTAATGTCAGGAAAGTCCATTGAGAAGTGACCTCCAACAACAAGCTTTTGTCATTTAGACTTAGTCCACATTCTTTGTCAAACTCAGTGTGAGTAACACTATTGACCTTTTGCTTTGCATTGAAAGGTCATTAGGAAAAGTTAAGCCTCCTGTGTGTCCAATCACTTTTGAAGGTTGCCTTTCTCAGCACTCCATTTAAGAGGTTATCAAAGGATAGGGAGAAGGAATCAGATAAAGGCACTGCAAACTTTAAATCTGTGAACTACATCAAGCCGTTCAAATTGTCACCTGCCATTTAGCTGTATAATTAGAAATGCATTCCTTTCAACTTAATTCAAATACCATATCTCATTGTGATAGCAATGGTATGTTACCGTCACCAGTGCCTTACTGTGTTTATTTCTACACTTCAGTGTTAGAAATAGAATCTCTTGTTTTTTTCTAAGCTTCTTTTTCCAATGGCTCTTCCGTATCAAAGCCATCTCAGAAAACCTCTCAAACTGAATTGCTAGGGCTTGGAAAGAAGTGATAAGTAAAAATATTGGGTGTTATAAAGTGGTTACACTAGTAGATGTAGGGTGAGAAAAGCTCATATTAATTTGAGAATATGTTTTGGAATGCTGGTAAGAATCATAGAAGTATAGATATTATATGAATCAAATATTGTTTGATTGCTATTCAGAGAAGGGAACAGATAGTGAAATGTTAAGTGTTTAGTGTATAAATAAAAGCCTATGATATAATCATGCCAGGTCAACCTTAGGAAAAGTATGTTGCCCTCATTTTTCCCGGTGAAAACTGTGTATAATCTGCTTCAACTTATTTCACAAAGATAATGCAACAGTACATACATCTATAAATGTCTCAATGCCCCTCTGAGAAAAAAGTGTATACATTTGTGCCATTGTTATTATAATCATAATTATACTTAATGAAGTAAAAAATATGTTGCTATTATTGCTATAAATGGATTTTTGGAATAAGAAGATAAGAATTAACTGGACAATAGCATGAAGAACAATATCCAATTGTACAGGTGTGACATTCTAAAACTCCAAATTCCTAGGTTTAGGAGCACACAGCTTCAAAAACCAAAGACTATGGGATGGCTTTTTATGGAAACATGTAATTTTCCTGAAAGCTGCTATGTTACGAATTACATAGAGTAATAAGTATAGGTCTGTGACAATATGTTGTCCTATTTTGGGCTTTAATTTGTATAGCTGTGAGGGTAATTCCATAAAGTTTCCTCTCTGTGTGAATATGCGTACTACATTCAAATTAATCTTTGTCAAGCTATTCCTTTTTGTATTTATTTTAAAATATTTATGTTTACTGAAGTATTATGCTAAAATGGAAAATATAAATTTGAAGATAAAATTTATTCAGTTCATATTTTTTTAATTTTCTGGATGCAAAGATAGATTATCACAGAAATCCATTATTTTCTTTTAAATCATTAAATGGATGCTACTACAGGCAGTTGGTTTGTTGTTTCTTGGCTCTTCCAATATGACAGTAAGTGTATGTATACTCTGTGAGTTGATTCATAATTTGGACCCTGCTTTTTGATAAGATATGTTTCCAGCTGGCTCTTTGAGAAGGTTCTGCATGTATTATCTTGATGTCAAGCAGAAAGTACTGGCTTATCATTAGAGCCCCGTGGGTTTTAATGAAATTTGCCATCAGACAGATATTTGAATATTGTTAAGGAGACCTATGTTTCATTATTGTACTTTGCTTCAAACTTGAATTAAAGGTGGCTTACAAAAAAACATCCTGGCAACACAAGAATGTTTACTTTATGTGTAAACTCTTGCAGCACATCAAACTAAAACAAACAAACAAACCCACAAATCTCATGTGTGTTAGTGATAGTTAATTAGGACAAACATCAAGTGTGGATCTCTTTAATTTGGCAGTCCCACTATAAATGGAGTGGTTATCAACACTAAAGTGGTCTATTTATCCTGAGATGAGAGAGGGATGGCCGTCAGCAGGAAGAGAGTGGTTTCTGAGTCACATGTTCTCTTTGGAAAGACATGGGAGATTCTGTTAAAAATAATTTGTTATTCAGGCACTTTAAAGAACACTCTCACCAGTCTCAGAGATTTAAACATGTCTGGAGCTGCTGGCAGGCAGGATGAGAGAGACTTTAAAACATGGTATAATAATTTAAAAAAAGTTCAACATCCAATCTATTGTGCCTTTTTTCTGTTTCTTTTTCTGGTGGTCTTAAAATGTTCACAAAATAAAGGCGTGAGGACATGCTCAATTACCAGAATGCCTCTAATGGAGAAAAGGCTTACTCAAGCATCTTCTTAGTTGAATATGGTAATGAAGATCTCAAAGTAGCCATGATGCTCTCTCTCATTTAATTTATACTAGAACAACTTGGTATGCTTGAGATCTCTCAGACTGTCAAGAGCAGCAAATTTGAGAAAGGAGGAAATAGTCCAGATCCCATGGTGAAAGTACATAGTAGAAACTTAGAGTTCTGCTACTGACACTCAAAGAATCAAGGATACCTTTTCTTCAGATCAGATTTATTTTTATTATCACTAAAATGAAAGCAACAACTACTGCTGCTACTAGAACAACAGCTGCTGTGCTATTTGTCAAATTGATAGGGCCAAGGGATGCCCATATAAATAGCTAAACATTATTTCTGGGTGTGTCTGTGAGGGTATTTCTGGGAGAGATTAGAGTTGAATTGATGGGCTGAGTAAAGTAGATGGCCCTCCCCAAAGCTGGTTTTGTTTTCAGTCACTAAGTTGTGTCTGTCTCTGAGACCCTGTGGACTGCAGTACACCAGGCTTTCCTGCCCTGCACTATCCCCTAGATTTGCTAAAACTCATGTCCATTGAGTCGGTGATGCCATCTTATCCTCTGTTGTCCCCTTCTCCTCCTGCCCTTAATCTTTCCCAGCATCAGGGTCTTTTCCAATGAGTTGGCTCTTTGCATCAGGTGGCCAAAGTAGTGGAGATTTATCAGTCCTTCCAATGAATACTCAGGGTTGATTTCCTTTAGGATTGACTAGTTTGATCTCCTTGCAGTCCAAGGGACTCTCAAGAGTCTTCTCCAACACCACAGTTTGAAAGCATCAGTTATTTGGCACTGTCTTCTTTATGGTCCAGCTCTCACATCGATACATGACTACTGAAGAAACCATAGATTTGACTCTACAGATCTATGTCAGCAAAGTGATGTCTTTGCTTTTTATACACTGTCTAGGTTTTTCATAGCTTTTTTTTTCCAAGAAGCAAACGTCTTTTAATTTCATGGCTACAGTCACCTTCCACTGTGATCTTGTAGCCCAAGAAAATAAAATCTGTTACTACTTCCACTTTTTCACCTTCTATTTGCCATGAAGTGATGGGATTGGATACCATGATCTTTGGTTTTTGAATGTTAAGTTTTAAGCCAGCTTTTTCTCTCTCCTCTTTCAACTTCATCAAGAGGCTCTTTAGTTACTCTTCACCTTCTGCTATTAGAGTGGTATTATCTGCATAGCTGAGGTTTCTGTTATTTCTCCTAGTCATCTTGATTCCAGTTTGGGATTCATTCAGCCTGGCATTTCCCATGATGTACTCTGTGTATAAGTTAAATAAGCAAGGTGACAATATACAGCCTTGACATACACTTTTTCCCAATTTTGAATCAGTCCCATGTTCCATGTCCAGTTCTAACTAACTTGCTTTTTGACCTGAACACAGGTTTCTCAGGAGATAGGTAGGTGGTCTGATATTCCCATCTCTAATAATTTTCCACAGTTTGCTGTGATCTTCACAGTCAAAGGCTTTAGCATAGTCAATAAATCAGATATTTTTCTGGAATTTCCTTGCTTTTCTGTGATGCAACAGATGTTGGAATTTGATCTTTGGTTCTTCTGCTTTTCCTAAATCCAGCTTGTACATCTGGGTGTTCTCAGTTCACTTACTGTTGAAGCCTAGCTTGAAAGATTTTGAGCATCGCTTTGCTAGCTTGTGAAATGAATGCAACCATATGGTAGTTTGAACATTCTTTGGCATTGCCTTTCTTTGGAACTGGAATAAAAACTGACTCTTTCCAGTTCTGTGGCTATTGCTGAGTTTTCCAAATTTGCTGACATATTGAGTGCAGCACTTTAACTGCATAATCTTTTAGAATTTTAAAAAGATCAGCTGGAATTTTATCACACTCACTATCTTTGTTCATAGTAATGCTTCCTAAGGCCCACTGGACTTCACACTCCAGGATGTCTGGGTCTAGATGAGCACTCCATCGTGGTTATCCTGGTCATTAAGACCTTTTTTTGTATAGTTCTTCTGTGTAGTCTTGCCAGCTCTTCTTAATCTCTTCTAGTTCTTTTAGGCCCTTCCATTGGTGTACAACATTTGGTCTCAATAAAACAAGAAGGCAAAGAAAGATTGAATTTTCTCTCTAAATCTTTGAGCTGGGAAATTGATCTTCTACTTGCCCTTGTGCTCAGGCCTTCAGACCATACCACTGATTTTTCTGGGTCTCCAGCATATAATATAGTATATTCATATATATACTAATATTATATATATGGGCTTCTCTAGTGGCTTAGCTGTAAAGAATTCACCTGCCAATGCAAGAGTTTGATCCCTGGGTCAAGAAGATCACTTGGAGATGGAAATGGCAATCCACTCAAGAATTTTTGTCTGGGAAATCCCATGGACAGAGGAGCACGGTGTGCCTGAGTCCAAGGGGTTGCAAAAGAGTAGGATACAACTCAGCAACCAAACAACAGCTATATATCTATATAGACATATATGTGTATATATTTATATCACTATATTCTATTTCTCTGGAGGACACTAATATACCTGCCATTTGTTAAATAAATATGCTCTTAGTATCTGTATTATATTCTTTATACACATTGTTATTAATCCTCACTACAACCCACATACTCATGTGGCCCTACATTGTTGGTACAGAAACAAGTTCAGTAAAGTTAAACACTTTCAACAAGCAAATGATGGATTCAGGATCAGAGTAGCTAAAAAGCCCAAATTTAGTTATCATTTAGTCAATTAGTATGTGTGAGGTGCTTACCAGTGTGAGAAACTTCAGTCTGTGAATCTTTTATAGCAAAAAATATTTGTACATAGCTCTTTCTCTAAATTTCTCTAATCTGAGCTCTTTTGTCCTTCCCTAGACCATCTTGGATTTTGGGGATCACCAGTGATGGATTCGTGTGACTACTTCAGTTCTGCATTGTTGCTATTTTTCTCATTTCATTTTAGTTCCCCCTCCCCCCCCCAGATATCTCTTTACAATTAAGATCTTTGCTTTACCCTTTACTTTTTAACAGCAATAGAATATTAGCTTTTATTTCGATATCGTTTAGATATTATATCCAATAAATTAAATATCCAGTAAGTTAAATTATTTATTCTTAAAAAATGTTTTGATGGCTTATTATATGTTGAGGAAATCAATGCAAATATAAACTAGCTTATGCTCTTAGGAATCTTTTAGGCTAATTGAACTTAGACATATAAAATCAGCTAAATACAATTCAGTGTAATACTTTGAATTATTATGATGGACATACATCAAAAAATTCTTAAACAGAGGTGGAAGCATCAGGGGTTTCTCCTTTATGGAAATGGTAACTGAGTTGAGTGTAAAGCATCAAAAATGAGTTAATCAAACAAAGAAAGGTCAGTGCATTTCAAAAAAAAGACAGCAGAATGTTCAAAGGCAGACTTAAAACTGTAATTAATTCTAAATGATAGAAATTTAGATTTGGGAGAGGTAGAAGCATGTGAGAGATCCAATTGAAGACATATTCAGAGATCAAACTAGGAAGGACTTTAGAGGTCATAATAAAAAGACTCATTTTTATTCAGTGGACTGTCCTGGGAAAATACTACTAATCCAGAAGAGGAATCCTAGGGCTTGAACTAAGACAGTGACTGTAGATGACAGCAAGCAAATACAACTTGCTGCTGTTAGGGCCTGTCAGGACCACTGAGTTCTTTAGAAACTGTCATCCTCAAATTGTATTATATACTACTAATTTTTATCTACAATAGAAAAAGGGATCAATAATAGCACTATGACTAGAGCCCAGGTGTAATTGAGGGTAGTGGTTCCTCACAAATAGAATTTTCTGTTTTCTAAACTCCTCAAAAAAGTTAAAAAATTGTATTTCCCTAAAAATTTGAGTTACTGACAATGATTTACACTTTTTTTGAAAAAAAAAAAAAAAAAAAGACATTGCCATGAAGAAGAAGGATCAGTTCAGTTCAGTTGCTCAGTCGTGTCCGACTTTTTGCGACCCCATGAATTGCAGCAGGGCAGGCCTCTCTGTCCACCACCAACTCCTGGAGTTTACTCAGACTCACATCCATTGAGTCAGTGATGCCATCCAGCCATCTCATCCTCTGTCGTCCCCTTCTCTTCCAGCCCCCAATCCCTCCCAGCATCAGAGTCTTTTCCAATGAGTCAGCTCTTCGCATGAGGTGGCCAAAGTACTGGAGTTTCAGCTTCAGCACCATTCCTTCCAAAGAAATCCCAGGGCTGATCTCCTTCAGAATGGACTGATGGAATCTCCTTGCAGTCCAAGGGACTCTCAAGAGTCTTCTCCAACACCACAGTTCAAAAGCATCAATTCTTCGGTACTCAGCCTTCTTCACAGTCCAATTCTCACATCCGTACATGACCACAGGAAAAACCATAGCCTTGACTAGATGGACCTTAGTGGGCAAAGTAATGTTTCTGCTTTTGAATATGCTCTCTAGGTTGGTCATAACTTTCCTTCCAAGGAGTAAATGTCTTTTAATTTCATGGCTGTAGTCACTATCTGCAGTGATTTTGGAGCCCCCCAAAAAAGTCTGACACTGTTTCCACTGTTTCTCCATCTATTTCCCATGAAGTGATTGGACCAGATGCCATGATCTTTGTTTTCTGAATGTTGAGCTTTAAGCCAACTTTTTCACTCTCCACTTTAACTTTCATCAAGGGGCTTTTTAGTTCCTCTTCACTTTCTGCCATAAGGGTGGTGTCATCTGCATATCTGAGGTTATTGATATTTCTCCCAGCAATCTTGATTCCGGTTGTGCTTCNCCATTCCTTCCAAAGAAATCCCAGGGCTGATCTCCTTCAGAATGGACTGATGGAATCTCCTTGCAGTCCAAGGGACTCTCAAGAGTCTTCTCCAACACCACAGTTCAAAAGCATCAATTCTTCGGTACTCAGCCTTCTTCACAGTCCAATTCTCACATCCGTACATGACCACAGGAAAAACCATAGCCTTGACTAGATGGACCTTAGTGGGCAAAGTAATGTTTCTGCTTTTGAATATGCTCTCTAGGTTGGTCATAACTTTCCTTCCAAGGAGTAAATGTCTTTTAATTTCATGGCTGTAGTCACTATCTGCAGTGATTTTGGAGCCCCCCAAAAAAGTCTGACACTGTTTCCACTGTTTCTCCATCTATTTCCCATGAAGTGATTGGACCAGATGCCATGATCTTTGTTTTCTGAATGTTGAGCTTTAAGCCAACTTTTTCACTCTCCACTTTAACTTTCATCAAGGGGCTTTTTAGTTCCTCTTCACTTTCTGCCATAAGGGTGGTGTCATCTGCATATCTGAGGTTATTGATATTTCTCCCAGCAATCTTGATTCCGGTTGTGCTTCTTCCAGCCCAGCATTTCTCATGATGTATTCTGTGTATAAGTTAAATAAGGATAGTAGTTACTTATTTTTTGTGTGTGAGTACATGCATTTGTGCATGCTAATTTTTGTTAGATTTAGTCATATCCTTGATCTTTCTCGGCTTCCCTGGTGGCTCAGAGGTTAAAGTGTCTGCCTACAATGCAGGAGACTTGGGTTCAATCCCTGTGTGGGGATCCCCTGGAGAAGGAAATGGCAACCCACTCCAGTATTCTTGCCTGGAGAATCCCACGGATGGAGGAGCCTGGTGGGCTACAGTCCACGGGGTCACAAAGAGTCGGACACGACTGTGCGACTTCACTTTCACTTTCACTTTTGATCTTTCTCAAAAGCTGAGAGTAATGAGTCTGACGTTGTTGAAGTCCTAGGCTATTTTTCTTGCCCAGCTGATGTTGGAAAACATATAATGTCCTGTCAAGTATTCTGGAAGGAAAATCAATGAACAGTATACATTTATTAAGGACCTACTTTGTGTACACATTTTGCTAGGTGCTGTGAAATGTAAAAATAGAATATAATTAGCACCTTTATCCTCAAAGTGTAATTGGAAAGAGTAAAAGAAAAACAAAAAGAGGTTTTGAGACAATACCACTGTTTCAAACTTGAGGGTTCAGAGCACAAGTCAGTGCCGGATATGCTTGACTAGTAGTGAGAGGACATCTAGAAAGGGATTCTGGCTGAGCACAAAAGAGAGACTAAGCTCGCATATTGAGAGTGGAGATGGCTGGGATGGGGACGTAAATTGTGACGAACCTTTAATATTAAGCAAGAAATTTCAGTTTTATTAGTAAGTTGTGAATAGAAGAATCTATTCACGAACTGTTTCTTGAAGGGAGGAGAAATATTTCAGGAATGTTGGATTTGCAGCTATGTGCCTCACTAAAGATTTTGTGACTAGTGGAACCTTCCTGTCCTAGTCTTTGTTATTGTTGTCATTGCTCAGTTATTAACTCGTGTCCAACTTTTTTGAGACCACATGGGCTGAAGCCCACCAAGCTCCTCTGTCCATGGGATTCTCCAGGCAAGAATACTGAGTAGGTTGCCATTTCCTCCTTCAGAGGATCTTCCCGACCCAGGGATTGAACCCATGTCTCCTGTGTCTCCTGCCCTGGCATGCAGATTCATTACCACTGCACCACCTTGTGCAGAGGCTGAGACAAGGGTTTGCATAAAAGTTGTTTATTTTGAGGAGTTACCCAAGGAACCAGGAGGGAAGAGTAAGGAGGAGGGCAGTAGAGAAGGAGGGAAAGCCAATGCACCTTCAATACTAAGCGGGCCCCACATAGTGAACTTCTGAGGAGCTATCCTGCAGAATCATTGCACACGGGCTGGAAGAGGGGAACATTTACTCACAAGTGCTCCGTAGAATATTAACTCCCTCAATCTTTCCATTGCATTTGTGTGCTTGCTGCTGAGTCAGAAAGTCCAAGAACAGATGTGAAAAATCCATGTTAGAGCTGAGGGTAGATGCTCTCATGTTAGAGTTTGTCGAAGGTAGTGCCAGAAAAAACTGCTGTTGGAGTAGGGCTGAGAAAACCTGACCCCAAGAAGGGCATGGAGTGTTAGATGCATTTGTTATTTCAGGCTGATGGGAGCAGGGCCTGTAAAAGTTTTAAACTATTACAAAATAAATTCAGATTTATTATTGGCAAAATTACTGTTTTAATATAGGCTAACAAAGTGCTGCTTAGAAAGTGTTTGGCATATCTTGTAATGAAAAATTAAAATGGTTTGTTATGAATGTCATATTTCTCAAAGCCTAATATGATGCTTGGCACAGAGCAGATGTTCAGTACTATATAAGGAAGGACTGAGCATATCAATTCAGGTAAATGTGTGCTTCAAAATGCATCCAAAATTATATTCCTCAGTACAGCTGGGGTAATGGTGGTGCCAAGGAGTAGAGGAAAGGGTTTTTATTGCAAAAAGTTTATTTTGAAAATATTTATGGAATACACCAAAGGAAAACAGTAGTTTACCTTTAAATCAAATTATTTCATAAGTTATTTCAAATTGTATTTGATTTGTGTTTGAAGTATGTGGGGTTTTTTTCTTTTAAAAGTAAACCCTCTACCTATGTCTAAAATGTTCTATAATCTGTAGTGAACAGGAGTGGCCTTATGTATCAATGTACATGCAAAAAAAAAAAATCTCAATAGTCACACAAAGAATTAATAAAAAGTCTCTTTGGTCAAGTTTCAGTCTGCTTCCATATCACATATACCACTCACAGTGTTATTTGTAAATACTGTGGTACAGTGGACCTTCTTCAAGATGTGGAATCGTATCATTTCCATTCTCCTTTGCAATTAGAAGAGAAAAGGAGGTAGTGACAGACTCCCTCTCCTTGGGCTCTACAATCACTGTGGATGAGGCCTGCAGCCGTGAAGTCATAAGAGGACTGCTTCCTGGCAGGAAAGCTAAGATGGACCCAGATGGGTGCTGAAAAGCAGAGATATCACTCTGCCAGCAAAAGCCCATATAATCAAGGCTATGATCTGCTCAACGGTCATGTACAGTTGTTAGAGCTGGACAGTAGAGAAGGCAAAATGCCAAAGTATTGATGCCTTCGAACTGTGGTGCTGGAGAAGACTCCTAAAAGTCCAATAAGGAGATCAAACCAGTCTGTCTTAAAGGAGATCAACCCCGAATACTCCTTGGAAGGACTGATGCTGAAGCTGAAGCTCCAGTATTTTGGTCATCTGATGTGAACAGCCAACTCTTTGGAAAAGTCCCTGATGCAGGGAAAGATTGAGGGCAGAAGGAGAAGACAGCATCAGAGGATGAGATGGCTGGGTGGCATCACCAGTTCAATGGATATTAACATGGGCAAACTTCTGGAGATGGTGAGGGACAGGGAGGCCTGGCTTGATACAGTCCATGGGGTCACGAAGAGTCGGACATGACTGAGTGACTGAACAACAATGGGAAAATGCTCTGAATGCCTGTTGTGTCACTGAGATTCAGAAAGCTACAGTGGATCAGTTGGGCAGCAGACTATCAAACAGTGACCATGATCTTTTCTCGGTTCAAGTTTGGCTTTGGGAAGTATTTTGGAGCTTCTTCCCAGTCCATCCACTGAGCTGGTCTTTGCTAGTTGTTATATAAAACCCGCTTTTCATTACATATCACAATCTGAGAAATGGTTCATGATTGTTGCACAGAATGAGAGAAGATCACACTCAAAATGACAATTTTTAAAATTTCTAGTCAGCTCATGAGGCACCATTTATCAAGCTTTTTCACCTTTCCAATTTGCTTCAAATGCTTAACAACCACAGAATGGTCCACATTGAGTTCTTTGGCGACTTCTTATATGGATCGGTAAGAGGATCGGTTTCTATGATGGCTCTCAGTTTGTTGTCAACTTCCAATGGTCAGCCACTACACTCCTCATCTTCAAGGCACTCATCTCCTTTGCAAAACTTCTCGAAACACCACTGCACTGTACATTCACTAGCAATTCCTGGGTCAGATGTATTGTTGATGTTGCAAGTTGCCTCTGCTGCTTTATGACCCATTTTGAACTTGAGTAAGAAAATCACTCAAATTTGCTTTTTTGTATAAATAAATATAAAATACACAAATAATGTCATTACCAACAAAAAATAAAATGAGAAATGCACAATAAAATGATGTAAAACAAAACCACATTTATTTAAAAATATGTTCCAGTATTAAATGGCAAAGTTGAATAATGCAAAGGTGCATTTACTTTTGTACCAACTTAAAAAAAAAAAAAAGATTCCACATACAAGCAATATCATATGACCTTTGTCCTTGGCTTATTTCACTTAGTATGATAGTCTCTAGGCTCATTCAAATTGCTGCAAATGGCGTTACTTCATTCTGACTGAATAGTATTTCATACTACATCTTTTTCATCCATTACTCTGTCAATGGACATTTGCTTCCATGTCTTGATTACTGTAAGTAGTGCTGCAATGAATATTTGGGTGCATGTATCTACCTTTTTGAAGCATGCTTTTCTCCAGATGTATGCCCAGTAGTGGTATTGGAGAATCATGTGTTAGCTCTCTTTTTTTAAAGGAACCTCTATACTCTTCTCCACAGTGGCTGCACCAATGTACATTTCTACCAACAGTGTAGGAAAGTTTGTTTTGCTCCACATTTTCTCACGCATTTATTTGCTGACTTTTTGACGATGGCCATTCTGAGTGGTTTGAGGTGATATGTCATTGTAGTTTTGATTTGCATTTCTCTAATTGTTGACTTCCCTGGTAGCTCAGACAGTAAAGAATCCACCTGCAGTGCAGGAGACACTAATTTGATCCCATATTTGGTGGCTCAGAGGGTAAAGCATCTGCCTGAAATGAAGGAGACCTGGGTTCGATCCCTAGGTGGGGAGAATCCCCTGGAGAAGGAAATGGCACCCCACTCCAGTATTCTTGCCTGGAAAACCCCATGGACAGAGAAGCCTGGTAGGCTACAGTCCATGGGATGGCAAACAGTCGGACATGACTGAGTGACTTCACTTTCACTTTTCACTTTCTGAAGAAGGAAATGGCTACTGACTCCAGTATTCTTGCTTAGAAAATCCCATGGACAGAGGAGCCTAGCAAGCTATAGTCCATGGAGGTCACAAGAGTCAGACTTGACTGAGCAACTAACACTTTCACTTTCTCTAATAGTGAGGTTGAGCAATTTTCATGTACCTTTTGGCCATCTGTATGTCTTCTTTCTGAAGGGGAGGCTTCAGAGCTACAGAGCCGGGTATGTTTGGGGCAGAGAGTAGATTCTGGGCCCTTGTTCCTGAACATAAATGGATTGCAAAGAACCAATTCTATTAAAATTTCTGTCAGCTTCAGAACTTTAAAGCCTTGGTTATCTCTTCAGAGACATGTTTGCTGGTTTAAATTCTTCAGTACTGTGTGGATTTGCAAGCTCCCAGGGTATCCAGTGCTTATAAATATAAGTAATAGGAGACTCTTTTTTTCCCAGGGAGGTTAATTTTAATTTCAAGTCATCTTAACCCTTATAACACTGAATGGTTTAATTTTAATGAAGTAATTTATATCAGACAAGATATCACCAGGGAACCATGTGAAAAATGATTTCTTTTTGTCTCAGATTGTATTTTTTCAGAATTCTGAAGAAATTAGGAAAACGAAGACAGAGCAGGCCAATGGCTGTTTATGCAGCACTGTAAAACCCTTCATCATTCCATCTAACATATTTATTTTAAACCTTATATCCTAGTGCTTAATGAAATTGTATCTTTCCCATGCAGTCTTATATTTTGTTATCAGAAGTCTCAGATTTAAGAAAATAACTGCTTTGAATATTAGAGGTCAGCACCCAATTGTGAAATGTGATACAGCAAACCAGCTTTAAATATAGATTCTTTCCTACTTTTATACATAATATGTTCATAAAAATTGAATATTGAAAATTCATGAAAAGTATATATTAAGCAGAAGTGTTTTAAATTCCACAGTATAATCTTCCTTTTTAGATAAAATCTTGTTGATTTAAGGAGATGGCATCACCACCTACTTATTTGCTTAAACCATTTGTGTGGGTAATCATCCCTGAGTCTTCATTTTCCTGTACCACCACTCTAGCAAATCTTTGTAGATCTGTTTAAAAATATAACCATTCACTTTTCTATTTTCAGAACTTCTACTCTGTTCCAAACATCACCTTTCATGTAGACTGTGATAACAGATTTCTATTCTATCTTCCTGTGTCCACTTTTGTCTTCCCTTTTGTATACAATTCATCCAATAGTCAGAAAAATCTCAAAACATAAATGACAAAGTGTATTTCCACTATTCCAAACTCTCTAGTGGATTAACATCACAGTCTAAGTAAAATCCAAATGCTTTACCAAATCAAGGACTCTTCCTCTGTGATCCAGGAACTGGAGAAAATTGGCTATCCTGAACTTTGCTTCTCTTTTGACCATGGCTGATCTCTTTCTTTTCTTTTCTCCTTCTTTCCTCCATAAGCATTTCTAGTATTCTTATATCTACTAACTTCTGTGCCAAGCAATGAGGTCCCCGTGACTGTAATTTTCTTACCTATCAGAGCATTTTATTCATCATTCAAGCCCCAGATTTCACACACACACACATACACACACACAAAAAAACTGTTAATAAAGTCTCCTGTGACCCTCTGAGCAACATGTAGTCTTGCTTGCTCTTTTAAAATGTATTATTTATGTACAATAAAATCCTCCCATTTTAAGGCTACAGCTGGATGAATTTTGGTAATTGTATAAAATCATATAAACACCGTTTTAATAACATATAGACTAGCTCCTTTATCTTAGAAGTATTCTCATGGAACTTTGTTATTGATTATTTTCCAGTTACCACTGATTTACCTGGTGTTACTATAGGTTTGTCTCTCCTGCTGCTGCTGCTGCTAAGTCGTTTCAGTCGTTTCCAACTCTGTGTGACCCCAGAGATGGCAGCCCACTAGGCTCCCCGTCCCTGGGATTCTCCAGACAAGAACACTGGAATGGGTTGCCATTTCCTTCTCCAATGCATAAAAGTGAAAGTGAAGTCACTCAGTCGTGTCCAACCCTCAGCGACCCCATGGACTGCAGCCCACCAGACTCCTCTGTCCATGGGGTGCCATTGCCTTCTCCGTTTGTCTCTCCTAGAATAACATAATTGATGTCATAAAGTGCATTCCTTGATTTCTTTCACTTAGCAAAATGTTTTTGAGATGCATTCATGTTGTTGGATATATTATTATTTTGTTTGTGTTGCTGAGCAGTATTCCATAGTATGGATGTATCACAATTTATTCATTGATTTCCCAATTGATGAACATTTGGTTTGCTCATAATTTACGGTTATTATTGTTGTGACCATACATGTACATGTTTTTGAGTAGACATTTATTCTTACTTTTCCTAGATCATTACTTAGAGAGAGAATAAGTATATGCTCAATTATATATGATACTATATATTAGTTTCAAAAGTGACTGCAACATTTCTCATTTTTACCAGCAATTTTTGAAAGTTCTAGCTATTAATATCCTCACCAACACTTAGTGAGATCAGTTTTTTTAACTCTGGCTATTCTAATGCATGTGTAATGGTAACTCCTTGTAGTTTTAATTTTTCAGATATTTGTGATAAATAATACTTTGTGTGCTTACTAGGCATTTGTGTATGTTCTTAGGTGAAATACTTTTCATATATGTTATCTATTTTTTATTGTCAAAATTGAGTTTAAATCTTCTTTATATATTATATATTCTGGAAGTAAGGTGTTTGCTTGATATATTTTTGCAAAAACTTTATCACATTTTATGACTTGCCTTTTGGTTCTGGTAAGGATGGCTTTCAGAAAGAGCTTTAAATTTGATGTTTATTTTATCATATTTTCTTTTAAAACATTTTGTGTTTTTCGGGTGCTGGTTAAAAATTCATTGCCTGACCTGATGTCCAGTCAGCCTTAAGAACTATTACTATGAACCATTACTGTGAACTAGTGGAGGTGATGGAATTCCTGCTGAGCTATTTCAAATCCTAAAAGATGATACCATTAAAGTGCTGCACTCAGTATGCCAGAAAATTTGGAAAACTCATCTGTGGCCACAGGACTGGAAAAGGTCAGTTTTCATTCTAATCCCAAAGAAGGGAAATGCCAAAGAATGTTCAGACTACTGGACAATTGCACTCATTTGTGAGTTCTAGAAAAGTAATACTCAAAATTCTTCAAGCTAAGCTTTAACAATAAGTGAACTGAGAACTTCCAGATGTATAAACTGGATTTAGAAAAGGCAGAGGAACCAGAGATCAAATTACCAATATTCATTGGCTCATAGAAAAAGCAAGGCAATTCCAGAAAAACATCTACTTCTGCTTCATTGACTATGCTAAAGTTTTTACAGTGTGGATCACAAGAAAATTGTTGAAAATTCTTAAAGAGAAGGGAATACTTGACACCTGACCTGCCTCCTGTGAAACCTGTATGCAGGTCAAGAAGCAACAGTCAGAACTGGACATGGAACAATGGACTGATTCAAAATTGGGAAAAGAGTCCATCAAGGCTGTATATTGTCACCCTGCTTATTCAACTTACATGCAGAATACATCATGCAAAATAACAGGCTGGATGAAGTTCAACCTAGCATCAAGATTGCCGGGAGAAATATCTATAACCTTATATATACAGATAACTCCACCCTAATGGCAGAAAGCAAAGAGGAACTAAAGAGCCTCTTGAAGAAGGTGGAAAAGGAGAGTGAAAAGTTGGCTTATGACTCAACATACAAAAAACTAAGATCATGGCATCCGGTCCCATCACTTCAAGGCAAATAGATGGGGAAAAATAGAAAGAATGACAGACTTTTATTTTCTTGGGTTCCAAATCACTGCAGATTGTGACTGAAGCCATGAAACAAAAAGATGCTTGCTCCTTGGAAGATACAAAGAGTCAACTCATTGGAAAAGACCCTGATGCTGGGAAAGATTGAAGGCAGGAGGAGAAGGGAAAGACAGAGGATGAGATGGTTGAATGGCATCACTGATTCAATGGACATGAGTTTGAGCAAACTCTGGGAGACAGTGAGAGACAGGCAAGCCTGGTATGATGCAGTCCATGGGGTCACAAAGAGTTGAACAGAACTGAGTGACTGAACAACAACCTGATGTCACATAGATTTGCTCCTATGCTTTCTTTTGAAGTTTCATACTAAGGTCCATCTAGTCAAGGCTATGGTTTTTCCAGTGGTCATGTATGGATGTGAGAGTTGGACTGTGAAGAAGGCTGAGCGCCGAAGAATGGATGTTTTTGAACTGTGGTGTTGGAGAAGACTCTTGAGACTCCCTTGGACTGCAAGGAGATCCAACCAGTCCATTCTGAAGGAGATCAGCCCTGGGATTTCTTTGGAAGGAATGATGCTAAAGCTGAAACTCCAGTACTTTGGCCACCTCATGCGAAGAGTTGACTCATTGGAAAAGACTCTGATGCTGGGAGGGATTGGGGGCAGGAGGAGAAGGGGATGACAGAGGATGAGATGGCTGGATGGCATCACTGACTCGATGGGTGTGAAACTGAGTGAACTCCGGGAGTTGGTGATGGACAGGGAGGCCCGGCTTGCTACAATTCATGGGGTCGCAAAGAGTCAGACACGACTGAGCGACTGAATTGAACTGAGCTGAATGTTAGTTTACTACCTATTTTGACTTAAGTTCTGCATTTGCTGAGGAGGTTAAAGTTTACCTTTTTCCATACCCATATTCAGTAGTGTAATCATTTCATGATGTATGCAAATCAGAGCATTATGCTCTACACCCTAAACTCATATAGTGCTGTATGTTAATTATATCTCAGTACAACTGGAAAGAAAAAACATTATAGTAACACATAAGGAAAGTTAAATGCGATAGAAAACAAATAAATCTAGTTCACTAGATTTAAATATTCTTTCAAAGCAAACAGAAGGACACTTTCAAATTATTAAAATAAAAGCTCAACAAATAAACGCAAAATTATAAAAAGGGTAAAACAAACAAGAAAAAAAGGTAACCAATTATTCTTACGTCACTTGTTGAAAAAATATATTTTTCTCAGTTAATTAACTTATCACCTTTGTCAAACTCAATGTATTGTATATACATGAGTGTATTTCTGGGCTCTCTAATCTGTTCCATCGATGAACTGGTCTACCCTTATATCAAGATCATATGTCTTGAGTACTGTATCTTTAGGGTAAGCCTTAAAATTAGTCAATGTAAGTGCTTCAACTTTGTTCTTACTTTCCAAAATTATTTTGTTTTTTTCTTGGTCTTTTTTGCATGTCCATACAAATTTAAAAATAAAGTTATCAAGTTTCTGCATCCATTGAAGTGATCATATGTTTTATCCTTTATTATGGTGAATTATATTGCTTTCTTTTTTTTTTGCTTTTAAATCCATTTATTGAATTCTTATTTTCAGTTATATTTTTCTGGTTCTAAAAATTTCACTAGATTACTTTTTTATATTCCAGTTCTTTGGAGAAAATTTATATTTTTGTTATCTTTTTTTTTTAATTTTTATTTTTTAGTTTGTTTTCCTTTACAATACTGTATTCGTTTTGCCATACATTGACATGAATCAGCCACAAGTGTATGTGAGCNTGCTTTTAAATCCATTTATTGAATTCTTATTTTCAGTTATATTTTTCTGGTTCTAAAAATTTCACTAGATTACTTTTTTATATTCCAGTTCTTTGGAGAAAATTTATATTTTTGTTATCTTTTTTTTTTAATTTTTATTTTTTAGTTTGTTTTCCTTTACAATACTGTATTCGTTTTGCCATACATTGACATGAATCAGCCACAAGTGTATGTGAGCTCCCAACCCCGACCCCCCGTACCCCCTCACACTCCACATCCTCTCCCTGGATCATCCCCATGCATCAGTCCCAAGCATCCTGCATCCTGTATCGAACCTAGANAAGTAGAAAAAGAAATTAAGGAATCAATTCCATTCACCATTGCAACGAAAAGAATAAAATACTTAGGAATATACCTACCTAAAGAAACTAAAGACCTATATATAGAAAATTATAAAACACTGATGAAAGAAATCAAAGAGGACACTAATAGACGGAGAAATATACCATGCCCATGGATTGGAAGAATCAATATAGTGATTGGTTTCTTAAGCATTAAACCAACTTTGAATTCTCAGGATTGACTTCCACATCATTATAATGAATTCTTCTTTTTGCATTTTTATTTGATTTAATTTGCTAATGTTTTCTTTCAATTTTTTTTTGTAACTGTATTCATGAGGAACATCAGTCTGTGGTTTTCTTTTCCTGTGATGTTTTTATGTACTTTTGAAATCAAGATAACATTAACCTCATAAAATGATTTAGAATCATTCCCTTTTCTCTTTTCTGAAAGTGTAGGATTGAAATTTCTTGAATGTTTGGAAAAAACTTTCAATGGCACAATCTGAGCCTAAGGAATTGTGCAAGTGTGTATGTGTTGGATGGAGGAGAATATTAATTATGAATTCAATTTTTAAAATTTATATAGGACAATACAAGTTTTCTACTTTTTATTGGATGACTTTTGGTAGTTTGCATCATTAAGGAATGTGTCCACTTTGATTTATTGCCATAAAATTTTTCACTGTATTACTTTATTGGCCTTAGTCTGAAGGTTCTTGATTCCCGTTGATAGTAATATATGCCTTATTTTTCCTCCTTCCTTCTTCCCTCCATCCTTACCTCCTTTCTTCCCTTCTTTTTTCTTTATCTTTCTCCTTCTGGTTAAACATTCATTTCCCTGATTCCCTCCCACCAAATATTTTACTTTCATTGATTATATCTATTGTTTTTGCTATTTCATTGATTTCTGCTCTTATATTTATTTATGAATTTCTGCATGTCTTGGGCTTAATTTAATTTGTTTTTTAGTTTCTTAGAATAGGAGTTTAGGTCCTTCATTTCAGACTTTTTTCCCCCTAATATAGGTTTTTAGTGCTAAGCATTTCCCTAGAAACATTGTTCTAGCTACAGCTTATAAATTGTGAGATATTTTTATTATCATTGGTTATTTAATTTTTTATTCAATGCAATATTTATTTAAAATATGTTGTTTAATTTCCAAACATCTGGATTTTTTCTGGAAACATTATTGCTGGGTTTTAATTTAATTACAGTGGAGTTAGAGAATATATTTTGTTTTCAAACTTTTTTAAATTTAGGGAGGCTTTTCTTATTACTCAAAATATAGTTATCCTAGTAAATGTACCCATGCTTTTGAAAAGGATGTTGTTCTCCTATTTTGGGATGTAGAGTCTTATAAATGTCAATTCAGTCAAGATATTTGATAGTGCTGTTCAGATTTTTCATGTCTGTTAATTTTTGCCTAATTATTTAGTAAATTATGTAGAAAATGAGTGTTAAAATCTTCATGTAAAATTGTGAAATGTTATAATTTTCTCCTCAATTCTGTTCAGTTCTTACACATTTTAAGCTTATGTTATTAGGTACTTGTTTATTTATAACTGTTATCTCTTCCTGATTGACACTGTATTACCAAATGCCCTTCTTTTTGTCTTAAGATTACTTTCTTTGACATATATACATACATATATAAGTATGGGATATCTTTTCCATTCATTTGCTTATAGCCAATCTAGCTTTATATCTTAAAGCAGGTGTCCCCAACCTCTGGGATTTCATGCCTGATGATCTGAGGTGGAGCTGATGTAATATAATGAGCTAGTGTACAGTAAATATAATGCACTTGCATCAACCCAAAACCATCCCCACCCCATGGTCTGTGGAAAAATGATCTTCCACAAAACTGGTACTTGACGCCAAAAAGACTGGGGATCGCTGCTTAAAGTATGTCTCTTGTAGGCAGAATATAAGCAGTATTTTAAAAAAAGCATCTAGTTAACTTTTAATGTAATAATTAATATTTTCATAGTTGAGTCTAATATTTTAATATTATTTTACTTGCCTTTTTTAGTTTTATTTCTCTGTTCCTTTGTTCCTTATTTTTAAAAAAATTATCTTTGGATTTTTTTTTAAGAATTCCACTTAAAATTTCCTGGAAAACTTTGGGTTATATTTCTACATTTTAAATGATTGCCTTATAGGTTAACAACATACATCATTAAATTTTCATAGACCACTTACAGTTAACACATGTTACTTGATATAAATTACAGACATCTTGCAAACACATAGATCCATTTTCCTTCCTTTTTTAGTTTATAAATATATACATATATATGTATATAATCTGTATAGTAAAAATGTATCTGTATTATATAAATACATTTTAAAATCCTAAAAGAAAATATTTTAATTTTTGTATTAAACACTGTATGATTTACAAAAAAACAGATTTGTAAAAGGCAACATGAAAAATAACTTGCACTTATCCAGATTGTTATCGTTTCCATAGTCACCATTTATCTGGATATTTCAGTTCAGTTCAGTTCAGTCACTCAGTCGTGTCCGACTCTCTGTGACCCTATGAACCACAGCACGCTAGGCCTCCCTGTCCATCACCAACTCCCGGAATTCACTCAGACTCACGTCCAGATGCCATCCAGCCATCTCATCCTCTGTCGTCCCCTTCTCTTCCTGCCCCCAATCCCTCCCAGCATCAGAGTCTTTTCCAATGAGTCAACTCTTCGCATGAGGTGGTCAAAGTACTAGAGTTTCAGCTTCAGCATCATTCCTTCCAAAGAAATCCCAGGGCTGATCTCCTTCAGGATGGACTGGTTGGATCTCCTTGCAGTCCAAAGGAGTCTCAAGAGTCTTCTCCAACACCACAGTTCAAAAGCATCCATTCTTCAATGCTCAGCCTTCTTCACAGTCCAACTCTCACATCCATACATGACCACTGGAAAACCATAGCCTTGACTAGACGGACCTTAGTTAGCAAAGTATTGTCTCTGCTTTTGAATATACGATCTAGTTTGGTCATAACTTTTCTTCCAAGGAGTAAGCATCTTTTAACTTCATGGCTGCAATCACCATGTGCAGTGATTTTGGAGCCCCCCAAAAATAAAGTCTGACACTGTTTCCCCGTCCATTTCTCATGAAGTGATGGGACTGGATGCCATGATCTTCGTTTTCTGAATGTTGAGATTTAAGCCAACTTTTTCTCTCTCCACTTTCANTCATGGAGAGCAATTATAATAACTTCTTTATGATCCACATCCATTTGTTTCAATATCTAGTTTATTTAGCTGTCAGACTGAATAGATTTTCTATCCTTTTGAGAAAGGGTTTCATTTTCTTGTTTGTCTTTATTTCAGTTAATTTTGGATGGTATTTTGGACATTATGAATGTTACGCTTTGGAGATTATGGAGCTGTCTCTTATACACATCTTGTCATCTGCATATCTGAGGTTATTGATATTTCTCCTGGCAATCTTGGTTCCAGCTTGTATTTCTTCCAGCCCAGCGTTTCTCATGATGTACTCTGCATATAAGTTAAACAAGCAGGGTGACAATATACAGCCTTGGCGTACTCCTTTTCCTTTAGCAGCTGTTTATTCTTTTTTGGGAATCTTAGTTTCATTCTGGTATCACCTTCCTTTAGACTGAAAAAATGCTTTTAGTATCTATTGTATTACAGATTTGTATCTCTTGATTCCCTGAAAATGCCTTTATTTTCTCTTTCCTCCCTTAAGTATAATTGACAAATAAAAATTGTATATGTTTTAAGTGAACAACATAATGGTTAGATAGACATATACACTTGAAATGGTTACCACAATCAAGTTCATTTCTGCATGTGTCACCTCACATAATTCAGTTCTTTGTTTCTTCTGGTGTGATGAGGACATTTAGGATTTACTCTCTTAGCAAATTTCAAGTATACATGTTAATAATTATCATCATGTTTTACATGAGATTTCCAGGATTTATTGATCCTATAATGGAAAATTTTTACCCTTTAAACAACAGCTTCTCATCATTTTCCATCACCTCAATCTGCCCCAGACTCTGATAATCACTGGTATAGTCTCTGATTATGTGAGCTTGACTTTTCATACTGCACATATAAGTGAGATTGCACAGTTTTAATCTTTCTCTGCTTGACTTATTTCACTTAGCACAAGTCTTTGGCTCCATCCACATTGATGAAAATGCCAAGATTTTCTTCATTTTTGTGGTTGAATAATATCCCATTATCTGCCTATCTATCTTAATCTTTCCTCTTTCCTATATTGGATGAGATTTTTTGTCCTTTTTATTTTTTTGGTCTCAAGTTTATCCTATTTTTATTTCAGAATTTTATATTGGAATTTCCATTTCATTCATTAGATTTCATCGTTTCTGTTTCTTGGCTGATGCTTTCTATTATTTTGCTTATATTTTTACTTATTGGAAACATGTTTTGTTTTAGTTCATGGAGAGCAATTATAATAACTTCTTTATGATCCACATCCATTTGTTTCAATATCTAGTTTATTTAGCTGTCAGACTGAATAGATTTTCTATCCTTTTGAGAAAGGGTTTCATTTTCTTGTTTGTCTTTATTTCAGTTAATTTTGGATGGTATTTTGGACATTATGAATGTTACGCTTTGGAGATTATGGAGTGTGTATTTTCTCCAGTGAGCATTTCCTTTGTCCTATAGGATCAATTTCTTTTGGCTGGAATTGAACTGCAAACTCTGCCTCTTGGGCGGCATCTTTTATCTAAGTCTAGATCTTTTGTCTTTAGCTGAGTTGCTTTGAGTCTATTCTGTGACTGCTTGGGTTAGAAGTTGTCTGAGAATTGAAAAAGTTTGAGGATTCCCCTCTCTGATTCTTTCCATTTGGGGATCCTCCAACTCTTTTCAGCATTTATGGTTTTCCAATTTCAGTATTTTCTCCAGGTTAGAAATGCTGTAGGCTTTAACACAAACATCTTTGTTGCCACTGCGTAAACAGTGTGGACTGAATTTAGTTCAAGGTTAAATGCCTAGTAAATAGAGGGGGAAACAGGGGAAACAGTGGCTGACTTTATTTATGTATTTGGCTCCAAAATCACTGCAGATGGTGATTGCAACAATGAAATTTAAAAATGGTTACTCCTTGGAAGGAAAGTTATGACCAACCTAGACAGAATGTTAAAAAGCAGAGACATTACTTTGTCAACAAAGGTCTGTCTAGTCAAGGCTATTTTTCCAGTAGTCATGTAAGGATGTGAGAGTTGGACTATAAAGAAAGCTGAGCACCGAAGAATTGATGCTTTTGAACTGTGGTGTTGGAGAAGACTCTTGAGAGTCCCTTGGACTGCAAGGAGATCCAACCAGTCCATCCTAAAGGAGATCAGTCCTGGGTGTTCATTGGAAGGACCGATGGTGAAGCTGAAACTCCAATACTCTGGCCATCTGATGTGAAGAGCTGACTCATTTGAAAAGACCTTTTTGGACTTTTGGACTTTGAGGGAGAGGGAGAGGGGGGGAAGGTTTGGGAGAATGGCACTGAAACATGTGTGCTGTCATGTGGGGAACGAATTGTCGGTCTATATTCGGTTCAGGATACAGGATGCTTGGGACTGGTGCATGGGGATGATCCAGAGAGTTGATGTGGAGTGGGAGGTGGGGGGGGAGGGGTCGAGAGTGGGAACTCATGTACGCCTGAGANGGGAAGGTTTGGGAGAATGGCACTGAAACATGTGTGCTGTCATGTGGGGAACGAATTGTCGGTCTATATTCGGTTCAGGATACAGGATGCTTGGGACTGGTGCATGGGGATGATCCAGAGAGTTGATGTGGAGTGGGAGGTGGGGGGGGAGGGTTCAAGATTGGGAACTCATGTACGCCTGAGATGAAAAAAATTAAAAAAATAAATTAAAAAAAAAAAAGAAAGAAAGAAAAGACCCTGATGCTGGGAAAGATTGAGGGCAGGAGGACGAGAGAGGATGAGATGGCTGTATGGCATCACCGACTTCATGGACATGAGTTTGGGAAACTCCGGGAATTGGTGATGGACAGGGAGGTCTGGCCGTGTTGTGGTTCATGGGGTTGCAAAGAATCGGACACAACTGAGCGACTGAACTGAACTGCAGCTTACTTACCCCAGTGTAGCTCCCATCTTTCTTTCTCAAGTTATTAACACACTTCTGAAGAACTTATTTTTGTCACTCTCTGGTACTTTCAGAAAGTTGCTTTTTATGTTATGTTCACGTTTTATAGTTGTTTTCGGCAGCAGGGAGACAATATTTTGTGTTATGCTAAATATTAAGTATTTTTGAGACAAAAACAATGTATACTCATGGTGTGCTGTGGCATCTTCTAGATGTTCAATGTATTTCTGCTAGATTTAGCTGATATTAAACCACCATTGACTTACATATATGTGGGCTTTGCTGGTGGTTCAACAGTAAAGAATTCCCCTGCCATACAGGAGCTGCTGGAGACATGAGTTCCATCCCTGGGTTGGGAAGATCCTCTGGAGAAGGGCATGGCAACCCACTCCAGTATTCTTCTTTTTAAAATTACATATATATATATTTATTTTACTTTACAATACTGTATTGGTTTTGCCATACATTAGCATGAATCCACCACGGGTGTACACGTGTTCCCAGTCCTGAACCCCCCTCCCACCTGCCTCCCCATACCATCTCTCTGGGTCATCCCAGTGCACCAGCTCCAAGTATCGTATAAACTGCATCGAACCTAGACTGGTGATTCATTACTTATATGATATTATACATGTTTCAATGCCATTCTCCCAAATCATCCCACCCTCTTTCTCTCCCTCAGAGTCCAAAAGTCTGTTCTATACATCTGTGTCTCTTTTGCTGTCTTGCAGACAGGGTTATCATTATCATCTTTCTAAATTCCATATATATGTGTTAGTATACTGTATTGGTGTTT
Organism: Neotragus moschatus; assembly: GCA_006410615.1. NCBI lineage: Eukaryota > Metazoa > Chordata > Mammalia > Artiodactyla > Bovidae > Neotragus > Neotragus moschatus. Next base: position 135,466 of record SJYA01000073.1, on the reverse strand, counting down.
TCCTTTCTGGCTTACTTCACTCTGTATAATTGGCTCCAGTTTCATCCATCTCATTAGAACTGATTCAAATGTATTCTTTCTGATGGCTGAGTAATACTCCATTGTGTATATGTACCACAGCTTTGTTATCCATTCATCTACTGATGGACATCTAGGTTGCTTCCATGTTCTAGCTATTATAAACAGTGTTGTGATGAAAATTGACGTACACGTGTCTCTTTCAATTCTGGTTTCCTCGGTGTGTATGCCCAGCAGTGGGACTGCTAGGTCATATGGCAGTTCTATTTCCAGCTTTTTAAGGAATCTCCACACTGTTCTCCATAGTGGCTGTACTAGTTTGCATTCCCACCAACAGTGTAAGAGGGTTCCCTTGTCTCCACAACCTCTCCAGCATTGATTGCTTGTAGACTTTCGGATCGCAGCCATTCTGACTGGCGTGAAATGCTACCTTGTTGTGGTCTTGATTTGCGTTTCTCTGATAATGCCCACTCCAGTATTCTTTCCTGGAGAATCCTATGGACAGAGTTGCCTGGAAGGCTACAGTGCATAGGATCACAAAGAGTTCAAAGCGACTGATGTGACTGTAGACGCAAGCACGACTTAAATATATGCAATAGAGAAAAGATCTATCAGCTAGAGGAAAGACAAAGGAGCTCAAAAATGCTAACCTATGCTCTACTAATTCAATAGCATAAAACTACGTTTGAGTCTCATAAGTACAAAATCCCCTCAAGAGGATAAATTTGTAAATTTTAGATCTCTTCATGGCTGCCCTTTTTATTTAACTTGATCTCATTTTTTTTTAAACTATATTGACAGAAAATATAGAATATATATAAATATATTGATGCTTTTTTTTTCAGGATTTTGAGAGCCTTTACAGATGAAAGTATATAGGAAATGATAAAGGTGGCATAGGAGGATTAAAGGAGGTAAGACCTTTAATTAAAGGAGGTAAGACCCATTTAAGCACACCACAGACTTAGAAAGAAAATTACCCTCTTACTTCATCAATGCAGATCATCTCTGTTATTACTGATATATGGGACTCATGAGCTCAGAATCTGAGGTCATTAAGAAAAATTGTAGCTTCCTCCATCAAAGCCATCAATACAGAGTGAAAAAGTTTAGGTTTTCTGCACTCTGTGTTATAAGACTTCATTTTGAATGTAAGGGTTATGTATGCTGAGATATTTGAAAACATCGTTGGTCTTATAGTATACACGTGTGTAGTCTGACTTCTCATCATCTCTTCACTGACTAATTCGGTAATGAGGGCATGCATATTGGATGTATTAGAAATTAAACCATTGATCTCCCAATAAAACTGCCTGTATCTCTATTGTGCTCCAAGGCAAAGTTTACATTATTCATTTTTTACAAAGTTGGAATCCTTTTGCAAAGTCAGTTTGGGATTAGCTTTTATTTAGAAATGGATTGAGAGGAAGTTTTAAGATTAAAGCAAAGAAAATGAAAGTAAAATTTTTTTGACTCACAAATAATAGTTGATGAAGTTATTCGGTTATAACATTATAATTATCCAACTATATAAGCTTACAAGTGCTATTTGAGTATAAAAAAAGTAAAGTATGACCATATCCTTTAAAACTTAGAGAAGGTTAAGATGAAGACTGGAAAGTTTGCTTTTAACCTGAGTCCCAGTAATAATGAGCCATTCTTGCCTAGTATAAAGCTGTAAAGCCCATTTTATGAAATTGCCAAATGGGCCAGTTCTGAACTCAGCACAATTTAGAATATCAGCTTACACCCACTGTAGCCATTTTCCCTTTCCATAATGCTAATATAACTAGGTGAACAATGTGGTACATTTATTTTGAGTTTCATCATGGAAATAAAGCATGTAAGGAGATAATAGTATTTGTATCTTCTATTTATAAGCTTTCTGATAGATACAAAGTTCTAATAGATTATTTCACTTGGTGAAAAATTATAATTCAAAAAGAAAATAAATTATTTAACAATAGTCCCAAACTTTTTGAAATACTGTGCATATTTTCCTGCTATTGTTAGCTTAGTCAAGCATAGGTCATGATAAAATGGGCTTTAATTCTATTAAGGAATCTTTCAGAATTCATGAACAACTAAGATGTCAACTCTCCTAAGTTCCTCCTTTGTTTTTTGTTTCTTCACAAATTTCTTTCATGTTTTATGACACCATTTAAATGATCTTTTGAATGAAGCTTTTGTAAAAGTTTTGAAAAAGTATGTTAATATTTATAAAATGAACTCCATCACTGTATATACAAAATCAACAAATCTGAGTATTTTTTAGTGTTTATTTGTTTTGCTTTTTTTAATAAGGGCTCTGGTACTGATTTGCAATTGTAAGTTAAGTAAATTACATAAAATTTTCTGATAATTTGAGGAGGATAATTTATTTTGTTTTAGTTAACCTTCAGAATAAATAACACTTTTCTGTAGCTTTTACTGGCTCAAATATAGGAAAAAGAGCATTTGTGGTTTTTTTTGATATTTCATTAGAGATTTTTTTTCCTGTGAACACTGACCATTAATGGGATCTAATTATTCAATTTAAATTAAAATATTTTTCTAATATAAATTACATAATCATAATTATGTAAGGGTTTATATTAGAAAGGAGGCAAGTAAGGCGGTCTGAAATTCCCATCTCTTGAAGAATTTTCCACAGTTTGTTATGATCCACACAGTCAAAGGCTTTGGCATAGTCAATAAAGCAGAAGTAGATGTTTTTCTGGAACTCTCTTGCTTTTTTGATGATCTTTCAGATGTTGGTAATTTGATCTCTGTTCCTCTGCATTTTCTAAATCCAGCCTGAACATCTGGAAGTTCACAGTTCACGTACTGTTGAAGCCTGGCTTGGAGAATTTTGAGTGTTACTTTACTAGTGTGTGTGAGAATGCAATTGTGTGGTAGTTTGAGCATTTGGGGGCATTGCCTTTCTTTGGGACTGGAATGAAAATTGACCTTTTCCAGGCCTGTGGCCACTGCTGAGTTTTCCAAATTTGCTGGCATATTGAGTGTAGCACTTTCACAGCGTCATCTTTTAGGATTTGAAATAGCTCCATTGGAGTTCCATCACCTCCACTAGCTTTGTTTATAGTGATGCTTTCTTAGGGCCCACTGGAATTCACACTCCAGGATGTCTGGCTCTAGGAGAGTGATTATACCATTGTGGTTATCTGGGTCATGAAGATCTTTTTTGTACAGTTATTCTGTGTATTCTTGCCATCTCATCTTAATATCTTCTGCTTCTGTTGGGTCCATACCATTTCTGTCCTTTATTGTGCCTATCTTTGCATGATATATTCCCTTAGTATCTCTAATTTTCTTGAAGAGATTTCTAATCTTTCCCATTCTGTTTTCCTCTATTTCTTTTCACTGATCACTGAGGAAGGCTTTCTTATCTCTCCTTGCTATTCTTTGGAACTCTGCATTCAAATGGGTGTATCTTTCCTTTTCTCTTTGCCTTTTGCTTCTCTTCTTTCCTCAACTATTTGTAAGGCTTCCTCAGACAACCATTTTGCCTTTTTGCATTATTTTTTCTTGGGTATGGTCTTGATCACTACCTCTTATTTATTTTTGTACAGGAGACAGAGGGAGGCAGACATAAAAATAAGTTCTGACAATTTTTACTGGGCCCAGCAGAAAGCAAGCAGGATGCTTAAGAATATTTTATCTATTCTGCCTCTGCCTCCTCTGGATAATTTGGTTGTTTTATTCTTTTCTTTTTGGGAGGGGGGGTAATATATGATTCTGGGGCATGGTCTTTCGAGAGGTTGTTTTATGTATATAGATATAGATATATAGACGCAATTCATTTTTTATATCTGAAACTTTATCTTAAGCACAGGGACCTAAATAGAGAGCATGAGACACATTCATGATTTATGGTTCAGTGGATATTGAAAATTGGATAAGTCAAATTTCCCCTATTTTTCATATTTCCAAGGAGAAGGTAATTATCAGTCCTAGATTTTCTCTACCCCTTTTCCATTCCTGCTTAGAGGAGATTTATGAGTTTACCTGATGCCGTGTGTAGGACCAGATACTGCACATCTGGCCCTAGTGGTAAAGAACCCACCTTCCAATTCAGGAGATATAAGAGATGCAAGTTCAATCCCTGGGTCAGGAAGATCCCCTGGAGGAAAGCATGGTAACCCACTCCAGCATTCTTACCTGGAGAATCCCACACACAGAAGAGCTTAATGGGTTGTAGTCCATAGAGTCCCAAAGAGTTGGACATGAGTGAAGAGACTTAGCAGGCACACACTGCACATGTCTGCCTTCTCACTTGTGAAAGCACTCAGATCTGAAGCTTTCTGTTTGCAGAAAGCAGGTTCTCTCTGTCATGCCATAAGAGAGACACTTTCCACATAGACGGAAAGCAATTGCTGTCCATCTGTAATGAGTCGCTGAGTGAGTACTATATATATTAAACTTAGTGTTAAATAATTATCATGACCATTTTTTCACATCCTCAGTCATCCATCATTTCAGTGTTTTTCCTTTTTATAGTAAAGTTGCTCAGTCGTGTCTGACTCTTTGCAACTCCATGGACTGCAGCCTACCAGGCTCCTCTGTCCATGGGATTTTCCAGGCAAGAGTACTGGAGTGGGTAGCCATTTCTTTTTTCATTTTTATAAGTCTCTATAAAAACTGACATTTAAAACTCTCACTCACTGCTTGATTCTTGTGTCTTTCTTGAGCAGGGAAGAAGAATTTACTTATTTAACCCTAAAATCTCATTAGTGGGAATAGAGACAAATACATTCAGTGTGAGTATTCAATACATGTTTATTCAATCAGTGGTCTATCAGTTGCTATGGTTGTTGTTTAGTTATTAAGTTGTGTCTGACTGTTTATGACCCCATGGACTGTAGCCCACCAGCTTCTTCTGTCCATGGGATTTCCCAGATGTTGCAGTGGTAAAGAATCTGTCTGCCAATACAGGAGATGTAGCTTTGATTCCTGGATAGGGAAGATCCCTTGGAGGAGGAAATGACAACCCACTTCAGTATTTTTGCCTAGAGAATTCCATGGACATAGGAGCCTGTTGGACTACAGTCCGTGGGGTCACAAAGAGTCTGGTGCAACTGAGCACTCAGCACAGAGTGACACGACTGAAGTGACTTAGTAGTAGCAGCAGCATATAATAAGTGTTAAGACAAGTATAATATACAACACAATGGTACATAGAGAAGGGGTACCTATCCAGCTTGATGCGACTGTGGTGGTCAGAAAAGGACTTTTTTTTTTTACATATACTCATAGAATTCTTTATTCTTTTTAGCTCATGCCATGTAAAAGTCAGTGGATTCTGGGATATACTGAGAGTTATTAATTATGGACTCAGATCACTGAAAATAATTTTCAAAATCTGGATCAGCATATGTAATTACACCTTATTTTAGCACTACTCATGTATTCAACAAGTTATTACATGTATATCATGTGAAGTATTTTTTTAGAATTTGGGGATATGGAAGTGAAAAGGAAAATTATTAAATCTCATGAAACATACATTCTAAGGGAAGCAAGAGATTATGATTTGTGATTGGTTTCAAGAAACATTGTCCTTCTTGAAGTTTATTTGAATAAGCAAGCCATACTCAAAATTCAAGACCTTTGTACTTGCTGACTTTTCTGCCTGGAATGATCCCCCAGGTCTTCATAGAGCTTGCTTCCACATGGGTTTTAGGGCCTTTGTCAACCTATCCAGAGTATCATTATAAATGACCTCTCCCAGTACCACTAGACTTGCCCTGCTCTATGTTCTCTTATGGTAACTATCACCATCTAAAAATGGTGATAAAAGTATTATCTAAATACTAAATACTAAAATACTGAAAAGTTCCCCCTGCTCCCACAGTAAAGTCTAAAAAGTTCTCACAAAGGACTTCAGAGTCCCTATGATCTGCTCCCAGTTCCATTTCCTCTTCAATCTCAACCTTATCTTTTTTTTTTTTTTCCCACTCTTCGAGGTTGATTTTACTTGGTAAGATCAAAAGCAGTTTGAGCAGAAGCATTTCATGCTGTGACTTAGGCTCAGAATGGCTGAGGACATATTGAAAGAGTGTGGGAGGGGTTGTGGTCAAAGTTCAAAGCAGGGAGACCAGTTAGAAGGGTCCTGAATTAATCCAGGTGAGGGTGACAACAGTTTGGAATTGCATGGTTATAAACCAGGTCCCAGGATTTGAAGAGAATAGTCAGTTCTAAACATATTTTGAAACTAGAATCAAGATTTGAAGAGAGATTGGATTTGGAGTTTGAGAGGAAAAGAAGAGCCAAAGTTGACCCTCATGTTTCTGTCTGAGCAACTGGAAGGATGGCATTGCATTTCATAGATGGAGATGACTGCAGGGGGAACAGAAGGAGCTGGAAACCAGGAATACATTTTGTGACATGTTGCATTTGAGATACACATTTGATATCCAAGTAAAGATGCTGAAGAGACAGTTGGAAATAGAAGATGACAGTTTGAGGGAAAGTCTACATTGGAAATCTAAAGTTGAGTCTTTGGCATACAAATGATACTTAAAGTTACTAGACTGAATTAGATCACCAGCACCTGAGTATAAATAAAGAAAAGATCCAGAGGACTGATCCCTGAGGCATTGATATTTTATGATCAGAGGGAGGAGAAACCAGGAAAATAATGCAAAGGAGTGTCTCAGGAGATGAGAGGGAAATGAGAAGGGTGGTGTCCTGGAAGCCAGGATGGAAGAATTTTTATAAATGGGGAACGATTATCTGTACCAAATGCTGCTGGTAGGTCAAGTAAGATGCATTAGCCAACATACACTGCCTTTATTACTGGAAATATGTTTGAGCAAATGTCAGCAGGATAAATTAAACACCTGCTATCTTTTGCTATGTAAAATATCAGAGAGAAAAGCTTAGGAAAATTCCCAAGGGGCACAAAATTTATTAGTCACAGTTTCATCTCAAATAAACGTACTTTGTATGTATCAGACATACACACACAACTATAGGCATGCATTTTTTTAATGCTATGATTAAAAAACCTGCTATGTAGATTTATACTGGGAGCTCTTGATTACTCTAGAGTACAATGTAAGATGACGTCCTAAGACAAAATCCAGGTTTTTCTCCTAAGACCCATAAGAAGAAAGAGAGATGAGATGGCACAAACATGCTTTCTGTTTTGTCCGCAGAAAACTGTAATTAGGCAATTTTCAAGTTACCTTTTATACTTGATGCTGAATCACATCTCACCACATTGAGTCTCACTGAAAAATCACAGGATATTTCACCTTATAGTACATTTTGGATTCCTTTGATCAGCATGTCTCATTAAGGCATATTTGTTATTCTCAAAATGTGTTATTTAAAAACACATGTGTTAATAATTAAAATCTCAATGGAGAAATGTCCTTGGATGAGAAGTACTGTTAAATTTTTTTGATAAGTTTAATCCACTGATAACTTCCTATAAACACACTGGCACATTCTGATTCTATTATTGTGATTGATTCTATTTCATCCACATACAAGGATGCTTTCTAACCTACTGATACCTAACCTATTTTCATAGGTTATTGAAGTCATAATCAATTTGTTTATTCATAATACAATCATACTACTAATTTTGCTATATTCAACAAAATAGGATTGCACCTGTTCAAAGTCTGAACTATAGAAATCTAAAATTAAACAACGGTATAAGTTGTCTAAACATTTGTTATAGTCATCAAATTTGGGGAAATCAGATAGTTTTCTTTTCTTTTTTAATATAGTTGATTTAAAATATTGTGAAAATATTATGTTAGTAGAAATAGATAAGTGAATTGGGGAACTGAAGTAATGGGGAATGGGGAAGGACAGTCACTTAACTTTTTACACTCTATGTTATTTTTTATGAGAATGCATTATTTATTTCAATAAATAAATTTACAATAAAAGTGATCAAGGAAACAAAAAATATTGTGTTTCTAGTGTACAATATATACATATACATATATATTCTTTTTCATATTCTTTTCCATTATGGATTATCACAGGATATTGTATATACTTCCTTATAATCTTGTTGTTTATTTTATATATAGCAGTTTGTATTTGTTAATCTCAAACTCCTTTTTCCTCCTTGCCCCTTTCACCTTTGGTAACTATATATATATTTTTTTTCCTATATCTGTGATTATGTTCCTGTTTTGAAAATAAATTCATTTGTTTCATATTTTAGATTCTACATATCATATGCTATTTGGCTTTCTCTTTCTGACTTAACTCACTTAGTATGACAATCTCTTGGTCCATCCATGTTACTTCAAATAACATTATTTCATTCTCTTTTATGGCTGAGTGTATTCCATTGTATATATATACCACATCTTTTTATTCATTCATCTGTCAATGGAAATTTACTTTGCTTACATGTCTTGGCTGTTGTAAATAGTGCTGCTATGAACACTGGGGTGAATGTATCTTTTCAAATCATAGTTTTCTCTGGATACATGCCTAGGAGTGGGATAGCTGTATTATATGGCAACTCTGTTGGTTTTTAAAGGACCTTCCACACTGTTTTCCATAGTGGCAACAATCTACATTCCCAGTAACAGTGTAGGCAGGTTCCCTTTTCTCCATACCCTCTCCAGCATTTGTTCATTTTCAGACTTTTTAATGATAGCCATTCTGGCTGGTGTGAGGTGATTTCTTATTGTAGTTTTGATTTGTATTTCTCTAATAATTAGTGACGTTGAGCATCTTTTCATGTGCCTGTTACACACCTATATGTCTTCTTTGGAGAAATATCTATTCAGTCTTCTGCCCATATTTTGATCAAGTTGTTTATTTTTCTGTTATTGGATTTTATGAGCTATTTGTATATTTTGAAAATTGATCTCTTGTTGGTTGCATCCTTTGAAAATATTTTCCCCCAGTCCATAGCTTATCTTTTTGGGGCTTTTTGTTTGTTTGTTTCCTTACTTGTGCAAAAGCTTTCAAGTTTGACTAAGTCTTATTTGCTCATTTTTACTTTTAGGAAAATCAAATCATTTTAATGGCTGTTTTTTCTTTCTATCACTTTTTCTCTCAAGTCATCAAATGACTCTATTCTTAAACATCTTTTCCTAACTTTGACTATACTTTTCCCAATTTGGCTTAATTATAGAGCTTTATATATATATTGTATTTTCCCAATGCAGAAAATACTCTCTTATTTTGCTGAGAATTTTTTCAAACATATTTTATAGTAACTTTTCATGCATTAGCTTGTATTCTTTAATTGTTGTATTTATTGTGTGTTGTCAAAAGACAAGTTCTGAGAGTCAGAATCATGACACATATTAAAGCAAAAGCAACAAGAACTAATTTTTCAAACATACAGTCACTTCATACTTCATAAAAGTTAACATCACTTTGGGACCATTCTCTATATATTTAAATTATGTTGCTATTGCTTTAACTCTGTCAATATTATATTGCAGCCTGGATGGGAGAGGAGTTTGGTAGGGAATGGATACATATATATGTATGGCTGGGTGCCTTCACTGTTCACCTGAAACTATCACAACATTTTTTGTTAATCTGCTATACTCCAACACAAAATAAAAAGCTTTTCTTTTAAAGTCTTTGCAACTACTCTTGGAATTGTCTGTAAAGCTATTTTTTGGTAAAATTGATAAATAAATGTTTGAGTCACATTTCTTCTAAGATACACCCTTAAAAGGCTATTATTCAAGTGAACACTTCATCTTTCTCATTACACTGGACTCTGAAAGACCTTTGAGTATTTGTTTATTTAAATAAATATAGCCTCAGATACTATTCTTTCTAAAAATTGAACCTGAATCTGCTGAAGTCTCTAAAACTAATTATCAGTTTACAGGAAATCAAGAGGCTGGAGAAATGTGCTAAATGTTGCCATGGGAATAAAGCCTACAACATCCAGTCTGAAAGTCTCAGGACAAAAAAGTCTGAATTCTTCAGAAAATAATTTGCAAAGAAAAAGTAAAAGGTGATAATGATAGAAGCTATAAATCAAAGATAATTTGTAAAAACCTTAAATATATCAACTATTTCCAATATATACACATTTTAGGATTTTGATCTGAATAAACACACTATTAAAAACTGAGATTATATGAGCAATTTGAGTGCTGNAAAGTCTCAGGACAAAAAAGTCTGAATTCTTCAGAAAATAATTTGCAAAGAAAAAGTAAAAGGTGAAAATGATAGAAGCTATAAATCAAAGATAATTTTTAAAAACCTTAAATATATCAACTATTTCCAATATATATACATTTTAGGATTTTGATCTGAATAAACACACTATTAAAAACTGAGATTATATGAGCAATTTTAGTGCTGATTAGTTAGTGATATTAAGGAATTACTATACCAGTTAAGTTATTAAAACGGTATTGTGGTCACATTTTAAAATGTACTTATCTTTTAATTATTCAAAAAGCTGTAATTATATGAAATGAAATGATTGATGCCTAGATTTGGATTCAAAATAATCTGAAGTTGAAGAAATTGGTCAAGAGCATATGAAGTATGATTGGCTATGAGTTTGTAATTGTTTCAGGTGACTGACAGGTGGGCTTCCCTGGTAGCTCAGTTGGTAAAGAATCTGTCTGCAGTGCTGGAGATCTGGGTTTGATCCCTGGATCAGGAAGATCCCCCAGAGAAGAAAATGGCAACCCACACCAGCATGGTGATTTATTATGCTATTTGCTCTATTATATTTATGTGAAACTTTCCATTAAAGGTTTAAATAATAAATAAGCTTCCTCAAATGAAGAAAGCCTGCAATAATTGATAATGCTCAATACAATGCCCACCACCTCAGAAGGCAGTTTCCTAAGGATATTAAAAAAAATATATTGTATGCATTAGAAGCAGCATCAGATTTTTCACATTTCCTCTTACACTTGGAATCTCTTTCTTTCCCTATTATCCTTTCCCTCCCCATCATAGTGACTGATTCAGAGTGGATTAAATGCTTGTTGAGCAGAAAGTTCTGGTGCATCTTTTAATTAAATGAATCTTTTATTGTTTCTAACTTTTATATCCTCAGCACTGGACACATGATAGAGACTTAATAAATACAAGCCAAATGCTTACTGATGGAGAAGTAGTCTTCTCCCCTGCTATCCTTTCCACTCAAGTCCTCCAGGACTTGGAAAGAGTCTCTCAACTTCATCCTTCATTTTGGAGTCTCTGAGGCAAAATATATTTAAGCCATCTCTTGGCTAAAGATGCTTTACTACAAGAACAGGGATTTATCATTGTATACAGTAAGCACCAATAGTTAACTAAAATTAGAGTTGTAAGGAGTCCTGTTATGTACAAGTGGAAGTGGAATGATTTAATCCAGTCCTCTTTCCTCCTTGGACTTCAGGTCTATCTGTGTCTGCGTCTTTTTATGTGTACTTTAATGTTTGCTAAATTGAACTGAATTAATTTTGATGCCTTTCTTGGTAACCAGGGCATACTGACCCAACTTCTTTTATCCATCCCCACATCCCTTTGCAGAGTTGTGAATAACAGCTCATAAGTTTGTACCTAAGTCTTAGATTTCCAGTTTTTGACTTCTTAGGTTTTAAAACTATCTATCTACAAACTTCTGTGCAAGAATATGAGATCCATACCCTATGATTGGGAATGGAGATACACAGATGAATGAAATTATATATCTATCTCTGCCTTCAGATGGCTCTATCTGTTCTACTTCTATCTACTTGCACAGATTCTGAGAAACTACTATTATCTTCATTCACTTGTCCCTGTACTTTATAAGAGCTCTGTGCTTCCAAAATGTGAGATTTCCCTCTGCTTTACTCCTGTCTCCAATCATTTATAAGATGCTAAGTAAAATAGATCTGGAATTATTCATGAAGAGCCCCACTCTTTACCCTTTGCCATAGATAGAAGTATTTTACCAGTATTTTGCTTCTTAAAAGCCACTTCTTTTCTGACCAAATGACATTTTCCTTTCCCCAATGTCCTGGTGACTCTATTTTAAAACAATCTTTAGTGTGATTTAGTCCAAATGTTTTCAATAATCTACGATTATACTTTTGTACTCCTGCCAAGCTCTGCCACCTCACCATCAGCAAACACAACAAAACATTTAATTTTCTTTACAATTGCAAACACAATGCATACAAATTGTGAAAAGCTAGGAAACTAGAAAAAAGTTTAAAATAGAAAATTACAGTCATCCATAACCCCAGGTAATTATTCTTTTATTTAAAAATCTTTCAGAAGACTAAACAAATCATCCCATTGTGATTCTATTAAACTCATATTTATCGGGTTGATTTGAAAATATTTCTCTTTGTTAAGGATCCTACCAGCTTGCTAGTGTGTGACTGAAAGTGAGACTTGGAGCTGTCCAGTTCACAGAAAGCCTTCAGGAATTCTGCTTCCCTAATGGCTCAGCTGGTAAAGAATCTATTTGCAGTGTGGGAGACCTGGGTTTGATCCCTGGGTTGGGAAGAGCCCCTGGAGAAGGGAATGGCTACCCACTCCAGTATTCTGGCCTGGGGAAGTTCATGGACTGTATGGAGTCCTGGAGAATTCCATGGGGTCGCAAAGAATCAGACATGACTGAACAACTTTCACTTTCTTTTCTTTCTGCAGAGGAGAGTACTCACTCCTCAGGTCTGTTCTGAAGGAAGTTTACAAATCTGTGTTTCAGAGCCAATTGAATTATATATTTAAATTACAAACAGGTATGTACTATGATTTATAAACCAGAATTTAAGGATTTGATCTTCCCACTAGGCAAACTGGTAAACAACATGCCTTTGGAAGTGACTTACTTTTGTCTATGTTAAAAGACTGTTTCTAAAAATTTTTGTCGTCTTTTTCCCTTTGACTTTTTTTCCCCAGAAAGTCATTGGTATAGCTTCATATTTAATTCACCTCTGCATTGCACCCTCTTTTCTGACATCTCTCTATTCCTTCAAAAAAAGTCTTTGAAATTGTGAGGGCAAATGGAGCTAATGTCAAACAAGCTCTTTTATAACCTCTGGGCAATGAAATAGTTGAATATTGACATATTAAATAAATTATTTCAAAAACCTAGTGTTTGTGCGCCAAGAAAATGTGTATAATAAAATTCTAGCTTTGTGTATCTGTTTTTCTCCATATACCATGAATCAGGGGAAGACCTTTAAAATTCTATTTAAATTAGGAACTGGTCACAGCACTATTAATGATCACTCCTGCTAGGAAACAATTGTAATTTCACAGTCTATAATGAATTTTATAGTTGAGAGCATTTAAATGTGAGGAGAGAAGACAGACTTGGTTACTATCATGATTGTGTTTACTACTATTATCATTTAATTATTTCTGGTCAACATTTACCAGGGGTTAGTTCATGGATTTCTCTGCCAAATTCCTTTTGTTTTTCAAAATGCTGATACTCCAACACTTTGTGTTTATTAATTCTAAAAAAAAAAATCACTTTGCTTTAAAAAATTAAAATTGAAGATTTATTTTCTATGAATTTAAATTACAACAATGACTTTTACAATTTTCATTGATTAAACATGAATTCCAAGTTGAATTTTCTACAGAATGAAAAGTATGTGAAAAAACTTTGACAAAAGGCAACTGAGACCAGGAAAAATAAAAGGGCCTTTGGGTCCCTTAAATAAATTTAAGACTATAACCTCAGCTTGGAATTAGAAGGACTCGCAGAGTGTGTACAAGTTTCCAGAAGGTTACAAACAAGCATATATATTCAGAATACAGAAAGAGGAAGTGGAAAGATTACATAAACCCCAGGCTCCTAGTGACTTTGATATCTACATTCACTGATTAATTATTTGATTCAGTCATTGAGTAATTATTTAGATGTGCCAGACATGGTATTAGATGTTGAGGTACAGAGATAAACGAGACAACCAGGGAACTTCATAACTTTAAAGAGTTTGCAACCCAGTGGGGGATTATATACAAGTAAATAGGCAATTAATACAAGTAATACACAATAGAATTCAAAAGAGTCTGAAGTGGAAAATTTAAGCTCTTATCAGAAGATTCACTAAGAGATTAAACACACTCTGTGCCTGTGCATGGCAGGGTCGGGGAGAGGGAGGTTGGAGGAGACTGAGAGGAGTTTCCAGATCTGAAGGCAAAAAAGAGATTGGTGTAGAGAGACATGCTATGCTTAGTCATGCCGGACTCTTTGTGACTCTATAGACTGCAGCCTGCCAGGCTCCTCTGTCTATGGGGAATTCTGAAGGCACGAATATTGGAGTGGTTGCCATGCTCACAGCCAGAGGCTCTTCCTAACTCAGGGATGAAATCCAGGTCTCCTGCATTTCAGAAGGATTCTTTACCATCTGAGCCAACAGGGAAGCCCAAGAATACTGGAGTAGCCTATCCCTTCTCCAAGGGAACTGCCTGACCCAGGAATCAAACCAGGGTCTCCTGCATTACAGGTGTGTTCTTTACCAGCTCAACTAACAGGAAAGACATATTAAGAGGTTAAAAAATATGGTTTTTGAACAGTTTATTGAAGATGTTAATAGGGATCAGCATGGATTTACAAGAAATCAAATCAAATCATTAAAATTCCTTGTTTATTTATTTGTTTCTTGGTTTCTTTCTTTATTTTCCCCTTTCTTCTTTTCTTTCCTTCCTTCCTACACTGTCCTCCTCCTCCTTCTTCATCTTTTCTTTTTACATTTCCTAACTAACCCTGTATGCGAGACAGCAAAAGAGACACAAATGTATAGAATGGACTTTTGGACTCTGAGGGAGAGGGAGAGGGTGGGATGATTTGGGAGAATGGCGTTGAAACATTTATACTATCATGTAAGAAACAAATTGCCCGTCTAGGTTTGATACAGGATACAGGATGCTTGGGACTGGAGCGTGAGAATGATCCAGAGAGATGATATGGGGAGGGAGGTGGGAGGGGTGTTCAGGACTGGGAACTCATGTACACCTGTGGCAGATTCATGTCAATGTATGGCAAAACCAATACAGTATTGTAAAGTAAAATAAAGTAAAAATAAAAATTTAAATTAAAAAAAAAATTTCCTAACTACTACTCTGAATGAATAAAAACAATGCTTTTGATATACCATTTCCAGAATTCAGACACTAAATTTCTTTTGGTACTCTTGTGAGCCATATGGTTGATTAACTTCACCAAAAGGGTATTGACTAATAAATGAATATTTCCAGAGGCTTAGATTTTATTCTTTTCTTAGTCTTTTATAGTTGAGCCTCTTTATCTAAAATTTAAGTAAAGATATTGGATTTTCTTTATCAAATTTAGAAATAATATAAGCTATATCAAATGACTGAAACAGGATCCACAGATTTTAGGGTAGAACTATGGATTAAACGTGGTAAGATAAATTTTGGAAAATATTTTATAAGTATAAATGCAATAACATTCATTGTAAATAGAAGTAGATCCATTTTAAAAAGTTATATGCAAAGTGTCATACATATAAATTTATATATTTATTTAAAATATATTAATTTATGTCAATACTTCAAACTATCAATTATAAAACTTGATATATATACTTATAATTTTATATGTGTTTATGTAAATACCAACTTTGTAAAATAAGATCATATTGTAAAAGTTTTATTCTATCATTTTCTTAGTTATTATCATCTTTCCATGTTAATACATTTAGAGCTCATTCATCTTGTTGATGGCTACATAGTATTCCACTATGCAAATACTATCATTTAATTATCGATTACCTCCTACTAATATTTAAGCTTGAAATTTATTGTCATTATAAAAAATATTTTTATAAATACCCATGTGTATTTTATCTATATGTACATGCAACACTATGGAATATAGCCCAACAGGCTTCTCTGTCCACGGGATTCTCTGGGCAAAAGTACTGTAGTTTACTGCCATGCCTTCCTCCTGGGAATCTTCTGGACTCAGGGATTGAGTCTGAGTCTTTAGCATCTCCTTCATTGGCAGGTGAGGTCCTTACCACTAGCACCACCTGGGAAGCCTATATATATATATACATACATATATATATTTAAATTTTTGGAAGTAAAAAATACATTGTCAAAGGGTCAGTTCCTTCAAATTGTGGTATACACTGGAGAATCAACAAGATGAACTTTAACAGGCATACCTACAAGACTGTGTAAATAACCACAGCAAGTTGAGAAGAACTGTCATTGAAAAATATTAGATAATTTTAGATGATGCTGTTCTACTAGTGTTGTGTGGCTGCTTCCGTTCTGTGTTTTAAAACTGGCAGCTGAACTTATCTCAGGAGAGTTTGGATATGTGAAGGGAAATTTGGGTTTTTACAGTGTCTGAGGACTCTACATACATTTAGTAGCAGATAACACATAAGCAATGTGTTATTCTAGCACGATGAAAAATTGTTCCATGTAAAATACCTCTAATGCCATCCTTAAGCCATACTGAGCAAATCCAGTCAAAGGTTGTGTTAATAGAATAGTGACTAGGTATAAAGGGAAAGCCAAACTATTAACTAAAATTCATCTATATTGTTTTTTTTTTTTTAATTTTATGTCATGCAGTTTAACATATAAGTTTGGTAGGGCAAATAAGTTTCTTTTTATTTACCATCTCTTACAGATTATTAACAATAGCCTAGGAAGTTACGGTGAAAAGACCCAGAAACTGTGTCTGGGCTTGGAATATTTTAATCAGTTACTAATTCCAGTCAGTTGGTAAGACAGAGGGGTGACACTACTTATGCCAAGCATTTGTCTTTACCAACTGGCCTAACTCTTCTCTGAAGGCAAGGGTGACTAGATTCAGAATTGTCTTAAGATGCTATCATAAGACATCAAAATGCCTTCATCTTATCAAAATGTCTCTTAAAGCATTTACAGCTTTAAACATTAAAAATGGAGCATAATTATTTTCAGGGCTCTTATCAGCTGAATTGTGTACTCTCAAATTTGAATGTTGAAGCCCTAACACCCAATACTTCAGAATGTGATTGCATTTGGAGATAGGACCTTTAAAGAGGTGATTAAGTTAAAATTAGGCCTTTAGGGTGAACCCTAATCCAATCTGACTGGTGTCCTCTTACAAGAGGAAATTTGGATGCTCAAGGAGACAGCAGGGATGAAACACTAAGGAAAGGTCATGTAAGGACACACTGAGAAGGCAGCCCTATGTAAGCCAAGGAAACCGTACTCAATAGAAACAAATCTGCCAACATCTTGATCTTGGCCTTCCAGCTTTCAAAATTGAGAAGATTAATTTCTATTAGTCACCCAGTCTATGGTGTTTGTGAGGGAACCCTGTTAAATGAATACAATTCCTTATTAGTATTTCACTACGCATATTTAATTATAAATTTTCAATTTGATGAAATAAATGGATAATTCAGTTTGAGTTATCATTATGCTTGGGACCACTTATATATACTGGAGTGAAAGATACGAGAAGAATAACACACACTGTGTTTAAGGCTCAATCTATTCAGAAACATCAACTTCTCATGTATTTCACTGTCATTGTCTTCCTCCTGACTTGAAATTTCCAATTAAAGTTGACTATTTGTACAACAGAAAAGAAATACAGAAAGAAACCTTTAAATGTAGTCGACAATAAATATCTTTACTTCTTTGCTTTACCTGCACTGGAACAGAGGCATGAATGAACTTATCAGATTAGTTAATTGCTGGTCTGGAAAGTTGACAAACAGCCAGAAAGATGAGCTCCAGGAAGAAGCACGTACAGATAGACAAGTGGTGGATGTGTACACAAGAAAAACAAAAAGGTTGAAGATTTTTTTTAAAAAGTAAGAAAGCAAAGCAGCTATAAATTCTTGTTAACTGAGAAACCAAATGAAGCCCCCAGCCTGAAGAAAAGAGAAATCTTAATTGAACTCTGTGTCTAGTCTTTGAAAGCATGAGACCCAAGAGAGGCAAAGAAGTAAAACCCTTTTTCCTGATCCTTAAGAAGAGAATATGCTCCTCTTACGAATTGTTGCGACTTCGCCTATGACATTTGCAAGCAGACACTGGGGCAATAATTATGCGTTTGAAGCCTATATTGTCCTGGAAATGCTGTCACACATCGGGGCCAAATTGGGTATTCATTTCCTCATTAGTACTATTCAGTGATGCCTGCCTGTGGGAGAAGCTTCGCAAAGCATGGCTTTGGAATCCCAGGGATATTCAGTGCTTGCTGCTTTGTCATGAGAGGCTCTAAAGACTGAAGCCACCTCCCTGAAAGTGTGGCCCCTGTCTGTGGACAGCAAAGAGTTTGTGTTGACTCAACAGAGAGATGGAAATGCTAGATGTACAAACAAAAAAAAACATTTGCCTTTACAAGTCTTCCTCCAAGATATGGCATATATTTGGGAGCACCACAAGATTGAGTAGACAAATAAAACATATTTAAAATTGCAGATGTTATTTCTAAATTGTTCATAAGTAACAGGAAAATGCAGGATGATATTTAACGACTCTGTAGGTAGCAGGCAATTTGCATTTGTAATATCAGCGTAATGAGTTTAAGATGTGCATTGATCCCATTTCATTCTATATGGAATGCAACAAAGCATGTTAATGTGTAACCTAAAAGCATATAAATCAGGGGAAAATGCAAAATGTCATAAAATGCAGAGCTGTCATAGTAATTGTGCTTGTTTGAAACATCCCACCAAGGTATCCACAATGTCTATGGCAATTAATAGCAAATGTAATTACAGTGAATGCAGAAATGAAGATTTTTCATTTTTAATTTTTCATGAGACACAATGGAGGATTTTTTTCTTGAAAGATGCCCCACAGTAAAATCTTTTATGATTGATGGTACTTTAATTAAAAATAAGCTATTTCATATCATGCTAGTCTTCTAGTCTCAGAAGCAGCTGCCAGACTTTGGCCATGTTTTCTTTCTTTGTATTTTAGTTGTTGCTCATTAATTGAATTTTCCAGTCATAACTCATTTAAATATTCAAAGGGTCATTTTATCCCAGTTAGGCATGTGGGAGTGTACACATTCGTCTCAATTTTGAGAGAAATACATCACATTATCCCAAGTTATTCTTATTTTATGACTTTGCTTTTCTCTGTGGTTGCCAATTGTTTTAAGAAGAGTAGAATAAGTACATAAGAATCATGAGAGTGGTTGCTATAATACAAACACAACAAAATCAATGTAAGGAGTGACAGATTATTTTCCTGTTTATAAATGGCATTGTTGAGATTCTTTGAACTACATGAGTCTTCAGGCTATAACTACATAGATAACTAGGTAGTGACTACTTATTTTAGCATTTTACTGTTGACTCTCTTGTGATGTAATAAGAGAAGATTTAGAAGATAATTGCTCCCTCTAATAATCAGACAATGTAAATTAAAAGCAATTATATACCACTTCATATACTTTCAGTTGGCAAAATTTGAGTCTGATAATATGGTAAGGGCGCAGGAAGATAGTCTTGTTTGTAGGAGAGTCAAAATGTTGGAAAGCAGTTCATTGGAACCTGGATAGCCTAAGATGCCCATGGAGTCTGTTTGATAGATAGTGGTGGCTATCCAGGCAGCTCAGTGGTAAAGAACCTGCTTGCCAAGCATGAAACATGGGAAGATCCACTGGAGAAGGGAATAGCAATCCACTTCAATATCCTTGACTGGAAATCTCAGTCAGGTCAAGTCAAAGATTGACTATAGTCAGTCCCTATAGTCAAGGAGGGCTATAGTCCATGGATTCACAAAAGAGTTGGATGCAACTTAGCAATTAAAGGACAAGTAGAGATCTAGATATCTACTCAGAAAAATTATCCCAAATGTGCAGAAAATCAATGTATTTTTGGAATAGAAGAAAAGTGAAAACTGCCTAGTCATCTCTTAAGAGAGGAATGAATAAATTTAGTTTTAGTTGATAAGGTAGAATGCTTACTTAGTAAGCATTAGTAAGCATAAGATGAATCAAGCAGAGATTAATGGTTGATATCCTTTAGTGTACAGAAGAATATAAACATAAAATGTCCTTTTATCACTCAAACTAATGATGCTTTTAAAAACATCATTAATTTGAGTGATAAAGGGATATTTCAGTTTGATGATGTGTATGTAAATTTAAAAATATATAAATGATAATATACATATTAAAAGATAAATACTTGAAACTTAACCACACCAACATCAGGGTAATGTTCCTTCAAGGGAAAGAGGGATAAAGAACAGAGAGTGGAGTCTTAACTGTATTTGTAGTGTTTAACTCTTGATAAAGAATGATTTGGAAGAAATAAAGCAAGATGTTAACGTCTGATAAATCTGGGTTTTCCACATATGTTGCTGCTGTTGTTAATCAGTCTCCCAGTCATGTCCGAAATCTTTACTACCCCTTGGAATGCAGCACACCAGCCTCCTTGTCCCTCACCATCTCCTGAATTTTGCCCAAGTTCATGTCCATTGCATCAGTGATGCCATCTAGACATCTCATCTTCTGATGCCCTCTTCTCCTTCTGCCATCAATTTTCCCAGCATCAGGGACTTTTCCAATAAGTCAGCTGTTCACATCAGATGACTAGAGCTTCAACATCAGTCCTCCCAACAAGTATTTAGGATTGATCTCCCTTAAGATTAACTGGTTTGATCTCCTTGCTGTCCAAGGGACTTTCAGGAGTCTTCTCCAACATCACAGTTTGAAGGCATCAACTCTTTGGTGCTGTGCCTTCTTTATGGTCCCGTTCTCATAACCGTATGTGACCACTGGGAAGTCCATAGCCTTGACTATACAGACCTTTGTTGGCAGAGTGTCTCTGCTTTTCAACATACTGTCTAGGTTTGTCAAAGCTTCCCTGCTGAGAAGCAATTGTCTTATGACTTAATGGCTGCAGTTACCATCTGCAGTGATTTTAGAGCCCAAGAAGAGGAAATCTGTTACTACTTCCACTTTTTCCCCTCTATTTGCCATGCAGTAATGGGGCTGGAGGCCATGATCTTAGTAAAAGTCGGCTCTTTTACTCTGCTCCTTCACTCTCATCAATAAGCTCTTTAGTTCCTCTTCTCTTTGTGCCATTACAGTGGTTATCCCCCACATATCTGAGGTTGTTGTTTTTCCCACCTATCCTGATTCCAGCTTGTAACTCATCCAGCCTGGCATTGCTCATGATGTGCTCAAAATAAACAGGGTAACAGCACACAGCCCTGTCTACTCCTTTCTCAATCCTGGAACCAATCAGTTTTTCCATACAGGGTTCTAACTGTTGCTTCTTCACCCGCATACAGGTTTCTCAGGAGACAGTTTAAATGGTCTTGTATTTCCATCTCTTTAAGAGCTTAATAAGCCTCTTGATGAAGGTGAAAGTGGAGAGTGAAAAAGTTGGCTTAAAGCTCAACATTCAGAAAACAAAGATCATGGCATCTGGTCCCATCACTTCATGGGAAATAGATGGGGAAACAGTGGAAACAGTATCAGACTTTATTTTGGGGGGCTCCAAAATCACTGCAGACAGTGACTGCAGCCATGAAATTAAAAGATACTTACTCCTTGGGGGAAAAGTTATGAGCAACCTAGATAGCATATTCAAAAGCAGAGACATTACTTTGCCGGCTAAGGTCCGTCTAGTCAAGGCTATGGTTTTCCTGTGGTCATGTATGGATGTGAGAGTTGGACTGTGAAGAAGGCTGAATGCCAAAGAATTGATCCTTTTGAACTATGGTAATGGAGAAGACTCTTGAGAGTCCCTTGGACTGCAAGGAGATCCAACCAGTCCATTCTGAAGGAGATCAGCCCTGGGATTTCTGTGGAAGGAATGATGCTGAAGCTGAAGCTCCAGTACTTTGGCCACCTCATGCGAAGAGTTGACTCATTGAAAAAGACTGTGATGCTGGGAGGGATTAGGGGCAGGAGGAGAAGGGGACAACAGAGGATGAGATGGCTGGATGGCATCACTGACTCAATGGGCGTGAGTCTGAGTGAACTCCAGGAGTTGGTGATGGACAGGGAGGCCTGGCATGCTGCGATTCATAGGATTGCAAAGAGTCAGACACGACTGAGCGACTGAACTGAACTGAACTGAAGAGCTTTCCACAGTTTGTTAAGATCCACACAGTGAAAGGCTTTAGTGTAGTTGTTGATAGAAAGGTAGATGTGTTTTTGGAATTCCATTGCTTTCTCTATGATCCAGTGTATGTTGGCAATTTGACCTCTTGTTCCTTTGCCTTTTCTGAACTCAGCTTTGAAGCCTGGAAGTTCTTGGTTCATGTAATACTGAAGCTTAGCAGGCAAGATTTTTAAGCATGACCTTACTAGCATGAGAGATGAGTGCAGTTGTCTGATGGTTAGAATATTCTTTAGTACTATGCTTCTTGGGAATTAAGATGAGGATTGACCTTTTCCAGTCCTGTGGCCACTTCTGGGTCTTCTAGATTTGCTGAAATATTGAGTGCAACATTTTTATAGCATCACCCTTTGGGGTTTTGAATAGCTTTACTGGAATTCCATTGCATCCACTAGTCTTATTAACAGCACTGCTTCCTAAGGCCCACTTTCGGCATATAGATATCCAGTATTTTATTTTCTGTGCTTTTATGTGCATTTAAAGTATTTCATGTTTAAAATTTTTAAAGTTAAATTAATATAGTATTGCTCATATTTCATGACCATATCAATATCATTTATAAGTGAAATGCCATTGCATATGCTATTTTAGGTGTTTTATGTGTATTCTTTTAGTCTGCCCACTGATTCTCTTTGATAAATACTAACATTATCTATATTTTACAGACATGGAAATGGAAACATGGCACAGGATTACAGATTTTGCACTACAGCTTATATTCTTAACCTTGATCTGCCAAATTCTTAATCTCTGATCTGCCAAATTTAATAAATTCTCATTTATCATATGAAACTTCATATCATATATCATATATCTTATGTATATATACATATTATGTAATGCTTGTATCCCTTTATCATTTGTCCTTTATTCTTTTATTTATGACTACATCTTATATTGGTATGAATTAATTAGGGATACCAGGGTAGATAAGGACGCTCCCCAAGACCTCAGAACGATGAGATCTAACTTCTAATCTCATCTACATCAATGTCCTGCTGAATGATTTGAGGCAAGACCTTTCATTATTCTAAATATTGACTTCTCACTATAAAACACAATTGATCAATCTGTCTACCTCCTGCTGTGGAGATAAAACAATGGAAGGTATTTGGAAGCACATTGAATAACACAATTATTTAGAGTGCTGTACTACAGAATATAGGGCTTCCCAAGTGGCTCGGGGATAAAGAATCTGCCGGCCAATGCAGGAGACATAGGAGATGTGCGTTCCATCCCTGAGTTGGAAAGATTCCCTGGAGAAGGGAATGGCAACCCACTCCAGTATTCTTGCCTGGAAAAATCCATGAACAGAGGCGCGTGTTGAGCTACAGTCCATTCGGTCACAAAGAGTCAGATAGGACTAGTGACTGAGCACACACACACACAATATAGAATGCTGTTTATTTTGCTTTTTAATATGAAATATTAGTTAGTTTTCACACAAGCTCTGAGAAGAGAGTCAACTGTTTTGAATCACTGTGGAATATGCCTTCTTTTCCTTGAATTATGATTATCAAATAAAGAAAGATATAAGAGATTCTATTTTGGAATTGTTTTTCGGTCAGAAATACTGCTTAGACTTTGTTTTAGACTCACAGATTTGAGCAGACTTCTAGTTTCTATCTTGTAACTTTTGCTTCACTGTGTTCAGTAGAGCCTATGATTTCTGTCTTGAAAATGCTAGCTCTGGATTCCTCTGAGCACTGTCAGGGTGGATCTCAGAAACTACAGCACACAGTATCGATCTCTTTTCTGTAAATGAAGCTCAGAATTAACCAGAAGTCAATTATTGCTAGCATTAAATTGAAATTGAAATCACTGGGAATTGCAAGGCAATTTAAAGTAAATGTGTTAGATCAGGAAATAGCAGATTTGAGTCTCACAAAGGAAATAAGGGCACCCCATGTGGTAATCATGCTGCTGCTGCTGCTGCTAAGTCAGTCGCTTCAGTCGTGTCCAACTCTGTGCGACCCCATAGATGGCAGCCCACCAGGCTCCCCTGTCCCTGGGATTCTCCAGGCAAGAACACTGGAGTGGGTTGCCATATGAATCCAGAACGGACAGTATCTTCTAAACGTAAGCAGGGATAACTAAACTGAAGTCACTGCAATACAGAGTCACCACCTGCATCTTTAGCATTCTGATATAATTGTTTTTCCACTTTTGCTTCCTATGCTCTCAGTGATTTTGAAATTTTACTTTCTTCATTTTATTTTTTTACTTTTTTGACGTTCTCTATCCTTTTGCATATCTCCTTCATCCTCGAGAACGTAAACCTACAAATGCTAGAATTCTCATTCTTTAGCTTCCATTTGGAACTTTCTGAGTCCCATGGTGCTGTTTTGCCACATGCTGTGATATGGTACTAAGTCACTTCAGTCTTGTCCAACTCTTTTCAACCCCCTACAGTCCTCCAGGTTCCTCTGTCCATGAGAATACTGGAGTGTGTTGCCATGAGCTCCTCCAGGGGATCCTCCCAACCCATGTATTGAACCTGAGTCTCCAGTGTTTCCTGCATTAGCAGATGGGTTCTTTACAACTAATGCCACCTGAGAAACCCCATTTGCCACACAACCATTCTTAAACTAAGAAGCGCAGCAATCTCTTTACACTTTATAGGCTTGTAGAAACTATACTTTCTTACAATCAAGTTGGACTGCCCCTGTTTAACAGGGATCATACGATAAAATAAAAATGTATGGGAGTAACTCTGATAATGCCAAAGGAAACTGTGATCTTGAGGCAAAGTAACTGAAAGGAGAATCTATTACAGTAGCATCTACCAGGTAAGTAGGAGCTATAAAAGGACATGAATAAAGTTGAGCTCATTATTGAAAAAGATAATTAAGAATAGAGGTAAATCTGGGATGTGCTCACTGGGATTGTGATTAAAGCAGAAAAATCTGATTGGGTCACAGTTCAAGTGACTTTGAGAAGGGCAATTTAGACATGAAGCTCTGGGCATCAATCAGAGTTTCAAAGAGGAGACTGCCTTGCTTCCTGGATGTCATGACACCAAGAAGGAAAGTTCAGCCTGGGGCTGGGAAAGAAAAATGCAAGCCCAGAGGTGAGTCTGTTAATTAAAGCTTTTTTGGCAGATGTAATTGGTGCCAAACTTGAATAATAAGACTGTGTATCTACATCTTTCCAAAAATCATGCAGTTTTCATTCTAAGCTTCCCTAATAAAAATTGTTATGCATCCTAAAATGTATTCTAACATATTCAAGACTCTGAATTATTTTTTGAGTATTTATTTCTTCAGTTCAGTTCAGTTCAGTTGCTCAGTCATGTCTGACTCTTTGCGACCCCATGTGATATCCAAATAAAAGCTCTGAACTGTGAACCTGACCCTGCATGCTTTTTAATCCAGAGATACTCCAAACTGATGGCCAGAGTTACCTAGGGAGGTGAACAGATGGAAGGATAGATTCAGTTCAGTTCAGTTGCTCAGTCGTGTCCGACTCTGTGCAATCCCATGAATCGCAGCATGCCAGGCCTCCCTGTCCATCACCAACTCCCGGAGTTCACTCAGACTCACGTCCATTGAGTCTGTGATGCCATCCAGCCATCTCATCCTCTGTCGTCCTCTTCTCCTCCTGCCCCCAATCCCTCCCAGCATCAGAGTCTTTTCCAATGAGTCAACTCTTCGCATGAGGTGGCCAAAGTACTGGAGCTTCAGCTTCAGCATCATTCCTTCCAAAGAAATCCCAGGGCTGATCTCCTTCAGAATGGACTGGTTGGATCTCCTTGAAGTCCAAGGGACTCTCAACAGTCTTCTCCAATACCACAATTCAAAAGCATCAATTCTTTGGCACTCAGCCTCCTTCACAGTTCAATTCTCACATCCATATGTGACTAGTGGGAAAACCATAGCCTTGACTAGACGGACCTTAGTCGGCAAAGTAATGTCTCTGCTTTTGAGTATACTATCTAGGTTGCTCATAATTTTTCTTCCAAGGAGTAAGTGTCTTTTAATTTCATGGCTGCAGTCACCATCTGCAGTGATTTTGGAGCCCCCCAAAATAAAGTCTGACACTGTTTCCACTGTTTCCCTATCTATTTCCCATGAAGTGATGGGACCGGATGATAGATGCATGGATAGATAGGCAGATTTCTGGATCTCTCCTCAGATTTTCCATATTGGCAGCCATAAGAATTGAGTCCTGGAATCAATATATATAAAAGCTTTCCAAATGATTCTGACAAGTGTCTGTATTGCGGCATCATGTGGTATTGTCATGGAGATTGTGAGAGAAGCATGTTACCTACAAACAAAAAGAAACAGGATTTCTACGAGATCAGTCTCTGAAGAAATGACTATCTCTTTAGTAGTGGCAGCACTAAATTCCCAGGAGAGGCTCCCATGGAAATCAATCTGGAGGAGTCTTTTCCTGGAAATTACTCTAACGATGCTAGATTCCATCTTTTGGCAGGTAGATGAGCTGAAGAGAAGCAAGGACCCAGAGTGTTAATGTGCTTCATTTTCACTAATCAGCTATTACAGACTATCACTGGAGGACAATGTTTTGGGGTCCACTAATACTGGGGAGGGTAGGAATTAGATGACTGGCCCAGTAACTGCATAGTAGGGCTCTGCCCATGGATCACAGCCTTGATGAAATGTGGCCATGCTTAGGGTGTATCTCTAAGTATAACCAGGAAGTGATCCTTCTCCATATGGAAGGAGGCTTCTAGCCCTGAGCCAATGCTTATGCCCCTGAAGACAGGTTATAGCTGTGACTCACCCTTCCTCCGTGGCAGTCCCACATCGCTCTGGCAGGCATTCTTTTCACTGCTTCTGGCATCATGGATAAGCTATCTTTCCTGTTTGCCTGATACGTGCTTGTGTCTAGTCTTGCTATACCTCTAGTCTGCTCTGTTCCCCTCAAATGTATGTGCACAATATAAATAATTTCTTGAATATAATATGACATCATCAATTCTTCACACACCGCATGGTCTCTCCTCACCTCTTGCTTAGAACTTAAAGATGGAGTGGTGCAAAGTCAGTTATCTAAACTCTTAACCTCAACTGTTTACAAAGACAGTCAAACAACAATGGTTGTTCCTTTCCTAAACAATGCAGTAACATGCTAGCCAATATGTTGTAACAGAAAGAATACATCCTTTCTAAGGACCGGAGACTCTTTCTCAGGTTAAATTCTCTTAAAGTTATTTTTTTTAAGTTTAAATTTATCCTTTGTGCAGAGCTTAACCATTTACATTTAAATTCCTCCTGTTGTTTTCTAATTGTGTGTAGAACTCTCTGGACCTTAAATTCTATTTAATTAGAATTAAATAGGATACGAATGAAAAATATTTCACATGTAAGCATCACTCAGTAAATAGAAAATACCCTTTCTTCTTTACCTACATTTAAATATCTTTTTTTCTTCTAAATATCTTTTCTTCTTCTACTTATATGTATAAAGAAAAAATTATTTTACTTTCCCCTTTGATGAGTTCTCAAATTTCACAGTATTCTGAGATAGAACCAGAGGTAAATAACGAAGGATTCATGAACACCTAAAGGTCCTATAGTGTCAATAGCTGTAGGTATGTACGTGCTTTGGGTAGAGAGCCATAGGTCTCTTCAGATTCTAAAGTGATTTGTGACCTACATACCCACTTAAAATGTTGGGAATTAGAGTTTTATTTGCCTTATAAATTGTACTAATTCTCCCCTAACTTGAAAATCATCTTTCTGTTAGCCTCCATGATTCCATCTTAAAGTTTCTGAGAGCATATTTTATCAAGGCATATTTCACAGAGTAGGCATGAGATCAAATGAAAAAATGCACATAAAATATTTTCTTAAGCTGTAAAACTCTATATACATGAAAAGTGTTAATATTAGCAGCAATCTGTACTGTATTGTTGCCTTTGTAGCTGTTGGATATCTCCTCCTGATTTGTTATGATAAAAATTATCATAACGATTACAACATTAATCACAATTACACTGCAATTTTATCACAGTGCTCACAGCTGAGCACATTAATTGAAAGCTTAAAAAATACCTAACTGTGGCTATTCTTAATTTTTCTTGGGCATCACTTCCTATGAATATAGAAATCACAACTTTTTCTTACGCTTGAAGAAATCTTTGATGACCTCTAATCTAATTGATGACCTCTAATTGCTTTTGGATGACGGAATAAGGCCTTGTGTCTCTTGACTGCTATGAGAAAGTGACTTGCCATACTTATGACTTGCAGACACAAGGCTAGTCTATTGAAAGCTAAGACAAGAGACTATATTTAGGTTGTTCCTTGCACTCTTTGACTCATTAAAATAGTTATAAATCTGAATTATCTTTACAATTTTTTAAGGGAATAATATTTAAAGAAAGTTCTATTTAAAGTATTCTTGTCATCTCTTCTTAATGTCTTCTGCTTCTGTTAGGGTCACACCATTTCTGTCCTTTATTGTGCCCATCTTTGCATGAAATATGCCCATGTGGTGGTGGTTTAGTCACTAAGTCGTGTCTCACTCTTGAGACGCCATGGAGTGTAGCCTGCTAGTCTCTTCTGTCCATGGGATTCTCCAGGCAAGGATACTGGAGTGGGTTTCCATTTCCTTCTCAAGGGGATCTTCCTGACCCAGGGATCCAACCCAGGTCTCCTGCATTGCAGGCAGACTCTACTGACTTAGCTACAAGGGAAGATGAATGTTCCCATGGTAGCTCTAATTTTCTTGAAGAGATCTCTAGTCTTTCCCTTTCTATTTTTTTCCTTATTTCTTTGCACTGATCTTAGAAAGGCTTTCTTATCTCTCCTTTCTATTCTTTCAAACTCTGCATTCAGATGGGTATATCTTTCCTTTTCTCCTTTGCCTTTTGCTTCTCTTTTTAAAGTATTCATTATGGTAGATAAGGAAGAAAAGTAATATTTTTAAGAAATGAAAATAATTAATCTTCCATGGAGTATCTCCCCCTAAAATACATTTTAATTGGAATGACCTAGAAATCTGCCTCAGTTACACAATGTTTCCCTAAGTAGCAACTCATAGCTCAAACACTAGTGTTCTAGTCAACATACTTTGGTAATAAAGGACTCCTTTGATATTGTTGTTTAGTTGCTGAGTCATGTCCTACTCTTTTGTGACCCCATGGACTGCAGCCTGCCAGGGTCCTGTCCGTGGGATTTCCCAGGCAAAAATATGAAGTGGGTTGCCATTTCTTTCTCCAGGGGATCTTCTTGATCCGAGGACCAAACTGATGTCTCCTGCATTGGCAGGCAGGCTCTTTACCACTGAACCACCAGGGAAGCCCAAAGCCCCCCTGTAAGCAGGCAGAAGTAGAAAGCTGTATAGAAGAATAAAGAAGCAAATCTTAGCCAGTCCCCATGGGAGACAACCTTTGAGAACTTGAGGACCTTTGGGGCCAGGACTTCTCTTTGAATGTCTAACAGGGACAGAGTAAAGGGACAAAGTAAGTGAATAAATAGTTAATCCCACTAGGAGATTGTAAGTAAACAGAAAATATGGGAGACTCCTGTAAATTAATGAGCACTCAAGAAAACGAGTTTACTTAACCACAAAACCAAGCAGACTTGCTTAGCAACAAAACTGTGCAATAGGGGCATGAGACATGCCCCCGAAAGAATAAATAATGATCTTGCCCAGTGAAAGGAATAATGTAATGACCCCTAAGATATGCTCCCTGCATACATATGCTGTGCTGGGCTGTGCTTAGTTGCTAAGTCATGTCCGACTCTTTGCGACCCCATGAACTATAGACCGCAGGTTGCTCTGTCCCTGAGGATTCTCCAGGCAAGAATGCTGGAGAGGGTTGCCATGCCCTCCTCCAGGGGGTTGTCCCAACCTAGTGATCAAACTCAGATCTCCCACACTGCAGGCAGATTCATTTCTGGCTGAGTTACCAGGGAAGCCCCCTGCATACATAAAAAAACAGTGGTGGTGGTGGTTTAGTCACTAAGTCGTGTCCGACTCTTGTGACCTCATGGACTGTAGCCCACCAGGCTCCTCTGTCCATGGGATTCTCCAGGTAAGAATACTGGAGTGGGTTGCCATTTCCTTCTCCAGGGGATCTTTCTGACCCAGGAATCAAACCTGGGTCTCCTGCATTGCAGGCAGATGCTTTACCAACTGAACTATGAGGGAAGCCTCCCCACACCCCCCAAAAAACAACAGCAGTAATTTATGGAAAAGTGACATTTTAAAGTGGAAGACTCTGATTGCCCTGAGACCTGAAATAATTTTCTCTTAGTGCCATGATAATCCTGTCTTGACCATCTAGGGACAAGAAAACTCCCCCATCTGACGTAGAGGGGGAACTGATGATGGAAGCACGCTGTTTACTGAAGAAATAAGGAAGAAGGTGGTCTTTCCCCCTCCCCACTCTTCCTTTTATTATAAAACTGTAGCTCAATTAATTCTCAGGGCACAGAACTCCCTCAGCCCCCAACTTGTAAGCCTCACCAGTGTCCTATTCTAATAAATTACTTTTCTATCGTTTTGCCTTGTGCTGACTCCTTTTGCACTGAGACACGAAGAAACCCAGCTCATTGGAGCCGCCTGAAATGCCACTTAGTGGCTTCATGTTTGTTCTTTTCGTCAAGGCAAAAGTTTGCTCCTCATCATTGGGCACATGGTCAAATCCGACCTCAAATGAATTTTCATTTCACGTACCCCAGACTTTTGTATCACGCCCTCTCTTGATTCATCTTAGACAGAATCTGATCATTGAGCAGCTGATGGATTAGCCTGTAGGCTACAGGATCAATTCTGATCTTTCCATACTTAGAGGTAAAGTTTTATTTCAGTCAGCCAATTCCACTTCTCTAATAAAACTAACACAGTGTTCAGTTATCAGAGAAGAAAGGGTTGCCTTTAGAAAAACTTAAACACCAGAATAAAAGAACAGTTCTGAAATTTCCACAGATTTTCTTCTTTTTTCAGAATTATGTGTTGGGGCATGTATTCTGATGCAGGATCCAGCCATAGGAAAGTCTTTTTAAAATAAATATGGTGTGGCACTAGTGGTAGAACACACCTGCCAACGCAGGAAACAAAAAGAGACTCAGATTCAATCCCTGGGTCATGAAGATCCCCTGGAGGAAGGCATGGAAACCCATTCTGCTCTTCTTGCCTGGAGAATTCTGTGGACAGAGGAGCCTGGGGGGCTAAAGTCCATAGAGTCACAAAGGGTCAGACACTACCAAAGTGACTTAGTGTGCACGCATAGTTCTGAATGCGTGCATGCTAAGTAAGTCACTTCAGTATAATCCAGGATATATGCTTGCTGTAGTTCCAGAATCAGGAAAATATAAAAGTTTCTTTTTCCTTGTGGGAAAGCAACAGTGAAATTTCTGGGAAATTCTAATTGAATATTAGAGCGTCTGGTACTTTTTTTTCTGGTTTAATATAAAACCACATGAATTGATTGATATAAACCACTCCTATGAAGATTACTACAGCTTACTTTCTAATTTTTGGCATCACGTTCCTCCCCAAAGCTGCTCTTATATTTCAATGGCTACAAAGTACCCGGGGAATTGGGCTATTCACCACAAAATATTTTCTAAGAAGTTGCGAACCTTTTTGTGTTTGATCAGATTTATACTGATGCCATTTTTATCAGTTCAGATGACTTCTTCAGAAATGTCATCAATTAATATATATTTTTGAGCCATTACCATATTCATACATATGTATTCTAAAATATGATCAAGATAACCCTGCAACTATTTAACATTATCTACATATAGAAAAACCGTAATAATCCATACATACCATTATCCTTTCTGCAAGTTTTTAACGTAATGGTTATAGTACTTCATATCTCTATTACAATCTTAAAGCTTCACAGTTCATTCTCCCTTTTTCCTTCTTCTCTGCTTGGAGAGTGAAATGTAAAAGAGATAAAAACAAATCTAAAAAGTAATTAGCAAAACAGATATCTTAATGTGTGGGTTATATTAGTGCAAAAAGAATAGATAACAGTATTTCATTTAATAGCTGAGACTGATGTCTAGTAAGCTAAGCTAAAATAATTCCTTTTTCTTAATGCAAGGCTGGGGAGAAAATGAATTATTTTCAAGGAGGTGGTTGAGGTGTTTAAGAGAACAAGAAGAAAACTATTTGGCCATTGAATCTAGAATGAATTTCCAGAAAATATTTTTAAGATTTCCAAGATAGGACAGGAAAGGATTGGATATTTGATTTCTTGGTGAAACAGGGTAAGAGTAGAATTTTAAGTATATCAAGTACACTATGGGAAAAAAAAATGTGAAATTTGGTTCAGAAGGTGTAGTAAGTACAGGTACAGAGTCAAAGAAGATTTTTAAATTCCAGTTGGGAAAATATGATAAAATGTCCGTGTCTACTGAAATGTGTCATTTCTACAAATATTTGTTGAATATCTAAAAGGGACAAGCATTAGAACAGACACAAAAAGGAATATAAAAATATGTGAGGAATACAAAAAAATCAAATGGAGACATTTTTATCAATTTGTCATTAATTGAAAAAGAGGTGAAAAATTTGGGGAAAATGATTGACTATCGAAATGCATGAAAGAAACACAAGGGCTATGGAAATTCAGAAACAAAATTGCAAAACGGAAAATGAAAGACTTTTTATGAAGTAGATAACATTAGACTCCGTATGCACAAATAGTATGAGAGAGCATTCTAGGAAAGATACATACAGACAGTTATATTTATCTGTATCTAGTAACACCAGTTAGTATGTATTATAGTGAGAAATAAGTAAATTACAAGGTTACTTTATTTACCATTGTACGATTTATTTCTGGTAGATAATATGGGCTCAAAAAATGTTGAATGTCATCAAAATGGGTAGCAAGACTAAAGAAGATGAAGTCATTTGACCAATAGTTATTAAAGAAAGAATGAAAACAAAAGTTAAATAAATGCCTTTCAATGTGCTTTTTTTTTTTTTTTTTTTTTTTTTTAAAANTTTCTGGTAGATAATATGGGCTCAAAAAATGTTGAATGTCATCAAAATGGGTAGCAAGACTAAAGAAGATGAAGTCATTTGACCAATAGTTATTAAAGAAAGAATGAAAACAAAAGTTAAATAAATGCCTTTCAATGTGCTTTTTTTTTTTTTTTTTTTTAAGATATAGGGTAGGGAAAAGCACTTACTTTTTTTTTTTTTAAAGCTAATTATTAAAGCCTGTTGCTTCTGAGGAATGACACAATGCATACCAATGGGGAAAAATATCTTTATCTTTTTAATTTCAGAGTGTCATGGGGAACAGAGAAAACACACAACAGAATGTCTAGTTTCTGCTTATTTTTCTTGGCTATTTAAGTTTAAGATCCAGAGAAGATGCACCTCTGCTTAGAAAATCCCACAAATGAATCCTTGGAGATAAAATATAGAATTACTAGGAAGAGAGTTTGAGAAAGAAAGAATCAGATCATATTTTGAGCTGGTACTGGATGAAAAAAAAAAATGCTGCCAAATAGCAGCGTGGTCTTGGATTGTTTTAACTGTGTATGTTCTTGGACTATGAACTTCCCTGATCACAATTTTCAAGTCTTTTACACATAATAATTGCACTGGATAAGTGAATTTGGTGAAATCCAGAAAAAGATGTTGTGTTCCACACCTGAGTCAGAGAGAAGACAGTGAAGAGATTAAGTATGAGTAAGACAAGATTGAAATGAGGAAGTGAAGAGAAGTGGTAACTCAAGGCCAGAGGTAATTACAAGGAACTAAACCCATGGGAATTCACAAAAATCACGAAATTGTGGGTTAGTTAGCGTGTGCAATTCCTTTTAAATTTCAAAGGAGAGTGTGGGCTTGGTTCCATATACTTACCTCATTTAACACTGTAATTATATGCCAAAAGCAGAGGTATAACTCCTATGTCTCTTGAGTCTCAGTTTTACATTGTTTCTATTATGTGAACAGAGAAAAGTGGAGCAAAAGAATCCAGAATCATTAGGGATATGGCAAACCAAGGTTGCTAAGTAAACAGCAGTGTCCTATCTCTAAGCTAACTTGGCCCAACGAATGGCAACGTCCAGTGCTTCACCAAAGGAAAAAGAGCAGTGGGAGCATCCATGTCCCTACAGGCAATAAGTGGTGCATTGTTTTTCTGGAGAATTTATTTATTTATTTATTATTATTTTTTTTTATTATTAATTTTTATTTTTTTTATTTTTTTTTAATTAATTTTTATTTTTTTAGTTTGTTTTGCTTTACAATACTGTATTCATTTTGCCATACATTGACGTAAATCAGCCATAAGTGTACCTGAGTTCCCAATCCGGAGAATTTAAAGGTAACAATAAAAGTGGCTTAAAATCAGCCCAATCTTGTTGTTCTCATGCACCATTGAATCTAACCAACATCCATGATAAAATTCTTCCCGCTGCATCTAAGCTTTTAATCGCTCTCATTTTTGGTGTACCAGTGGACGTATCCATTTGGGAAAGGCATGCACACATATCCCCATCTCACTTTCTGCCACTCTGCTTTTAGGAAAGACCTACATCAGAACCTGTTTTCCTTAACAGAATGAAATCCAAAAAGGATTTTTGCTTTTATGCAAACAACAACATTATCACGGAGCATTTGTTTTGCAGTGGGCCTGTTTTAGAAGCAGTGAGCACCCAGAGCCGGCAGGAGTGGCTCCACCAAGGTCTTTCCCCAGGAACTACATTCAGCATCCACATCAAGCTACCACAGCTTTGAATTGTGTCTGTGAGCATCTTGCTTTATTTATCTCGATTTATATTGTGCATCTGTTAGCAAGATGTGTCCTAGGTTAATTGCCGTTTTGCTTTATGGTATTTTGGCTCAAGAAAAGTTTCACAGTAATACTCTTCCAGATAGTGAAGAGAAACTGTCATCTACTTTCCTGTCTGCAAAACTAAACCCAAGTCATGGAATAAAAGCTACATGAAGCTGATGACTGTGATCAGAGTCTGGTAAAGCATCTCACTCCCAGGCACTAATATCTCAGAGTGGTGAACTCCTTGCCAAGTATCTCAGTTGCTCTTTGAGTTGGACTGCATCTATTTGCCTACACTCCAATCTTTTCTAGTCTACACCCTACCATGCTAGATTCTGTCGATCTCATATTCAAATTTCCCTCCTAAACGGGATTAGACAAATAAAATCATGTCAGTCAAAATATAAGCTCCCTGTGAATAGGAATAATGTATGCTTTGCTTTTCTCTTTTTGAAAATTTTGTAGAAATTACATACAGTGAAACACACTAATCTTTTATGTGTAGTATGATGTTTTGAGTATCTCTCAAATTTTTTTACAGTTTTTTTTTTTAAGTCTTTGTTGAATTTGTTACCATATTGTTTCTGATTTTTATGTTTTGGTTTTCTGGCCATAAGGGATGTGGTATCTTAGCTCCTTGACCAGGAATCAAACCTACATCTCCTACACTGGAAGATGAAGTCATAACCACTGAACCACCAGGAAAGTTTCTCCCATTGGTTTTTATTTGGTGATTTGTTTTTTCAACAATAGGCATGAGGGATTATTTATGTATTCTGGATACGTATATTTTGTGACCACACCTTTTCCAGGTTCACAAGATGAAGCAGATTTGGCAGCCTAAATTCTGTCCTTCAACCATCAGATCAGTGAGAACTCCACTTTCTCTTTGAATTATAGAAGCCTTGTATTCACAACTGACCAAGACATCTTCTTGGAGGTAAAGAGCATATAAACCTGAACCTCTTACTTTCTTTCAAGGCTCAGATCTTCTCCAGTTTCTGCACTTCATCCACTCTCCTGTGCTTTTAAATAGCTTCAAACATTTCTTTTTCTTCAGAATTTATGATTGTCATTTGTAGAAAGATTAGTCAATAAATACTAATTTACCATTAACTGGAACAGGAATAGAGGTTCCTGCTTTTTTCCCTGTTTTATTCCCAGATACTTTAATAATTCTTTTTGTATTGGGGGATTAAATAAATAACAGTAAAGAAAAAATACAATGTTTTGAAAAGCAGAAGGCAATGATCTGAATCGTGTCCCATCAAATTTCATAAGTTCAAGTATTAACTCCCAATGTGACTATATGTGGACACAGGACCTAAAAGGAAATTACTAAGGTTAAATGAGGCCATAAAAGTGGGGTCCTGATTCAGTGTAATTAGTGTCCTTACAAGAAGAGATGTTAGAGAGCTTCCTGTCTCTGTGCATCCGAGGAAACAGTGAGAAATCAGGCAGTTATCTGCAAGATGGGAAGGGAGTTCTCACCAAGAACTGAATCGGCCACCACTTTGACCTTAGCCTTCTCAGTCTCCAAAACTGTGAGAAATAAATATCTGTTCTTTAAGCTAGTCAGTTAGTGGTATTTTGTTATGGAAGCAGAGAAGAGGTTTTTTTTTTTTTTTTTTTTTTTCATCAAGCACACAGACAGAGTAAAGCCTAGATTAAACTATTTTGTTATATACCCAAACCAACTCACAGCATACTACCTACCATGTAATTTAGAGTGGGTAATTTAGTGTAATTCTTTATTCCCTGCATTAGTTGCATTTTGTTATATAACAGATTCTTCCATACCTTAGAAGTTTAAAACAAGAAGCATTTCTCATCTCCCAGTTTCCATGGGTGAGGCATGTAGGCATAGATTAGTGGAGTGCCTCTGGGTTAAGGTCTCTCATGAGGTGCAGTCCGGTCCGTATGTCAGCTGAAACTGTAGTCTCATCTGAAGTCTTCAATGGGGGGAATTGGCATTTAAGCTCAGTTACAACATAATTAATGGCTGAATTTCAGTTCCTTGCAGGCTACTGGACTGAGGGCCTTACTTCCTCTCTGTTGGCCAGATCCTTTTTCAGTTCCTTACCACTTGGGCCTCTCCATATCTGACTGTCCTCACACAGGGCAAATTGGAGAGAGCAAGAGCGAGACCAGGATGGGAGGCAGCGTCTTTTAGTAAAATAACATTTGAAGAGCCGTTCCATCACATCTGCTGCAAGATCTTCATTAGAAGTGAGTCAGTGAGTTCACTCCAAGTGGAGGGATTAGACAGGAGCAAATATATAGGAGGTACAGTTTATTAGAAGTCATCTTAGAAGCTGTCTACAGCATTTCCCTTACAGGAAAAATGAAGAATCATTAAAAATTTAAATATAAAAAATTAAATAGGCTTCCTGTCTTATTTGAGTCACTGCTATACTCTAAGGGAAAGAAAGATAAAAATAACACATCTGTCTTCCTGGAGCTGGTGGTCTGGTTCAAGAGGTAAGACTGTGTAAACCTGATCAATGCTGTATAAACTGTAGGAGTTGGATCAAGGAGAACTTTTTCAAGATGTAAAAAAACATTGTTTTCATAAAGTAGATAAAGCCACGCTGTGTGTTAAAGAGACAGGACCAGCCCAAGAGAGAAAGCACCTTCCAGTCTATGGCTGAAAACCCCGCAGGAGCTGCAAGCATTTGAATGACAAAGCCTGGGATCTGCCCTGGGGGAAGTAGCCAGGAATCAAGCAGAACTGAGGAGTCAGAAGCCCATAATGTGAAGAGAGCTTGTTAGGCCCTACTAAGGACTTTGAACTTTATTCAGTAAGTGGAGTGGAAACACTGAAGCACATGACCAGATATACACAGTGTAAAGAACAGCCTAACCCAGAGTCCATGTGCACTGCCTTGCCAATTATCAGGCCAACAAGGCGAGGAATACTGGTGGTTTAGTCGCTAAGTCATGTCCGAGTCTTGCGACCCCATGGACTGTACCCTGCCAGGCTCCTTTGTCCATGGGATTTTCCAGGTAGGAATATTGGAGTGGGTTGCCATTTTCTTCTCCAGGGCATCTTCCTGACCCAGGGATCGAACCTAGGTCTCCTGCACTACAGGCGGATTCTTTACCAATTGAGCTGCCAGGGAATACCTAGAGGAATATTTCTCATCTCCCAAACTCCCGTCAGAATGACTAAGTCATAACCAGGTGGAAAACTCTTTGTGAGTTTCTTTACTTCAGATCAAATCACACATCTCAGTGACAATGGACCACATCTCAATGACGTGTAATTTCTCACAAGCACCACCTTTTGTTAAGTAATCTGAAGAATATAATTTAAATTCATTTCCAGAGAAGAATGAAAGGGAATAGTGGCATGTCTGCATAATGTTAACCACGATGCAGCTCAACCCATAGCTCTGTTATTTAGTTTGCTAAATTCAATGAATCTCTAAATACTTTAATTACTTCCCCCACTGCATTTTTCCTTCATGGTGCAAACTCTATGCCATTCATTTGGTAAAGCCTCCTTTGAAATTCATTTCTCGTTTCCTCCTAAAGATTCATAGG
This sequence comes from Neotragus moschatus, assembly GCA_006410615.1. Taxonomy (NCBI): domain Eukaryota; kingdom Metazoa; phylum Chordata; class Mammalia; order Artiodactyla; family Bovidae; genus Neotragus; species Neotragus moschatus. The sequence goes on along the minus strand of SJYA01000073.1, from coordinate 97,132 downwards.
CTTTTTATACAGAAGAGAAAAGAAGCAGTGAGGCATATAGTCCGTGATACTTAAAACTGGATGAGTCACCCCCAAGGAATGTCTGGGGTATGTTGGAGAGCTCAGCTATGTACCACAGTCTACAGTCTGGTGAAAATCCAAACAACCCAAATTTTACTGAAATCCGTAATTTCTACTTGCCTAACCTCCTTCTCTTCATGCTGAACCCAAGGGGTACTTACTAAATTTGCATCGTCATCAAAGGGCAATAACACTGTCCTTACAGTATTGTGCGACTTCTGATCATATGGTGCTCAACTGAGCAATGAAGATTTAAACAGTTTGCATGTGTTGAGTGCACAGTGAGCCTCACTCCAATATTCCTCAGAAAAACCCAAAATGAGTGGTTCGAAACAACAGGAAATGAGCACGTCACTCATATGCATAGCGATTATATGTCTCCTACCAAAGAAACAAAATTTTCTGCAAGATTTTTTAACTTCAGAACCAAGTAGGAAAGCTGAGGTTAATTTCAAAAAAGATTCTTTTGTTCTAGATTACCATATTTTATGAATTTATCTACAAGAAGATACTTTTTTTTTCTTCTTAATTTATAAGTGGTCCAGTGTGAAGTTCAGATGTCAGAACAAAAAAAGATTCATTTTATTACCTACATCTTCTTAGCTGGGATCATGTAGAGTTTTAAAATTATTGTTTAATTATGACTAAGGAAAAGCAAACTTTTGGAAAGATTAAAGGATCTGGCATGGCCCTTCAGAGAAGTTCACTGCCAAGGAAACTTAGCAAGTATAAGTTAGGCAAACTTGAATGATGACAGAGTAGAAACCGACACGGAATGAAGTGACAACACAAAATTAAAGAGGCTACTCTCTAGTCCACTGCAGCTGATATGTTCAGGGTTAGAAACATTTCTGAGACCTACAAAACCCCAGCATTTTGCCATCAGACATAAGCTAATATAGGAATTACCAGGTTTGTTCTAAAATTACAAACCTGAGAATACTTAAGAAACTATAACTTAGTAAGAACACCTATAAAATATTAAGATATTTTGGAAAGCTATTGATACCGAAAACTCATGTGGCCATTTTGTGGCAGAGAAATGGATGTATGTATGGAAAAAGGAACAGCCAATGAAAGCCACTTTCTAGCGTTAGGTCATTTTCAGTTTATCGTTGGACATTTTCCTATCAAGACTTTTCACATGGAAATTAACGGGTTTCAGGCTTTAGATTTTTATCTTATGAGTATGTGATTGCTGCCTCAAATATAGGAATAGAATACAGATGGCTGGTAGAAATGTAATGTTAACTCCATCCTAAACTAAACTTTAGATTATAATATTCTTTTGAGTGAAGGAACAGAAACAAGGACCAACGCGATAACGGTTTTCTCCTATCTATTCATTTCAATATTTATCAGGAATATGTTTTATTCAAGGTACTGTGCTGACCTTTTTGTCCATAGGGAACGAGAAAAGGCAAAGTTGGCTCTACGCATATAAGTAGTAAAGATATGGTGAGGGAGAGCTAAGCAGCACGACCTTCCACTCCATGATTGAGTAATTCTTAATGCCTTCATAAAAGGAAGCAGCAATAAGCATATTCTCCCAAGTCACTGGTCTTACGACTTTGCTTTGCAGTTTCCATTTTCCCATTCCTCTTGTTCCCTCCACCTGTAAGTTCTCTTTAGCCCCGCACACGCTCAGTCATTAAGTTACAGTTTACCAACTGTGCTAAAAATACCCCTGCTCATTACAGGTACCCTGCCACTTCATTTAAACTTTCTGCTTTATGCATGAATTTGGATTTGAATAGTAGTCTCTAGTGTCAGTTCCTTGTTTACCACTGTATTTTTCTGCCCACCCCTGGTCTCAATAAGGGCTGCTTAGTTCTTTGAAGGTGGAAGTGCTAAAATTTCTGCACTTTTTCATTCAGATAAGACTATACTTCAGATAATATAAGAGGATCTCTGTTACTCCTGACTATTCCTCTCTGGGGAATCTCCTTTGCATCCAGTCTATACCATCTTTCAAAGATGATAGACTTCACCAGCATGTTCCTGTATCTCTTCCCTTCCTGTTACTCATGCTTATTACATGAAAACTGGCTCACTTCAGTCTCAGCTAAAATCTCTACAACCTTCTCCATTATTTTATGTCACTGTCTCTCCCATTGTCCAACACTTTTTTTTCTCATATCTTCTCCAAACTTGTTTCTCTGAAGGAGTAGTTAGTGGCATCTATATTTCTCTACGTTCCACCCCCTCTACTTCCCACTGGAATCTTCTATCCTCTGGGCTGACTCACTCCTCTTCTGCTTAGTTCCTGAAGTGTCAAGTACCTGGTCCCTGACTTCTAGTTCCTTCAGTTCATTTCTTTACAGAACATGAGCATATTTGCATTTGATCAGATTTGGCCTAGCACTGAGTTTCTCTAAAAGCACTTGTTTCCTTTTCTCTTTCTTTCTTTTTTTTTCTTTCTTTATCTTCCTTTCTTTTTCTTTCTTTATCTTCCTTTCTTTCTCTGCCTTTCTTTCATTTTCTCTTTCTCTTCCTGTTTCTTTTTACTGCTAAGGCACTTCAATTGTGTCTGACCCTGTGCGACTCCAGAGATGGCACCCCACCAGGCTCCCCCGTCNCCAATGAAAGCCACTTTCTAGCGTTAGGTCATTTTCAGTTTATCGTTGGACATTTTCCTATCAAGACTTTTCACATGGAAATTAACGGGTTTCAGGCTTTAGATTTTTATCTTATGAGTATGTGATTGCTGCCTCAAATATAGGAATAGAATACAGATGGCTGGTAGAAATGTAATGTTAACTCCATCCTAAACTAAACTTTAGATTATAATATTCTTTTGAGTGAAGGAACAGAAACAAGGACCAACGCGATAAGGGTTTTCTCCTATCTATTCATTTCAATATTTATCAGGAATATGTTTTATTCAAGGTACTGTGCTGACCTTTTTGTCCATAGGGAACGAGAAAAGGCAAAGTTGGCTCTACGCATATAAGTAGTAAAGATATGGTGAGGGAGAGCTAAGCAGCACGACCTTCCACTCCATGATTGAGTAATTCTTAATGCCTTCATAAAAGGAAGCAGCAATAAGCATATTCTCCCAAGTCACTGGTCTTACGACTTTGCTTTGCAGTTTCCATTTTCCCATTCCTCTTGTTCCCTCCACCTGTAAGTTCTCTTTAGCCCCGCACACGCTCAGTCATTAAGTTACAGTTTACCAACTGTGCTAAAAATACCCCTGCTCATTACAGGTACCCTGCCACTTCATTTAAACTTTCTGCTTTATGCATGAATTTGGATTTGAATAGTAGTCTCTAGTGTCAGTTCCTTGTTTACCACTGTATTTTTCTGCCCACCCCTGGTCTCAATAAGGGCTGCTTAGTTCTTTGAAGGTGGAAGTGCTAAAATTTCTGCACTTTTTCATTCAGATAAGACTATACTTCAGATAATATAAGAGGATCTCTGTTACTCCTGACTATTCCTCTCTGGGGAATCTCCTTTGCATCCAGTCTATACCATCTTTCAAAGATGATAGACTTCACCAGCATGTTCCTGTATCTCTTCCCTTCCTGTTACTCATGCTTATTACATGAAAACTGGCTAGCTTCAGTCTCAGCTAAAATCTCTACAACCTTCTCCATTATTTTATGTCACTGTCTCTCCCATTGTCCAACACTTTTTTTTCTCATATCTTCTCCAAACTTGTTTCTCTGAAGGAGTAGTTAGTGGCATCTATATTTCTCTACGTTCCACCCCCTCTACTTCCCACTGGAATCTTCTATCCTCTGGGCTGACTCACTCCTCTTCTGCTTAGTTCCTGAAGTGTCAAGTACCTGGTCCCTGACTTCTAGTTCCTTCAGTTCATTTCTTTACAGAACATGAGCATATTTGCATTTGATCAGATTTGGCCTAGCACTGAGTTTCTCTAAAAGCACTTGTTTCCTTTTCTCTTTCTTTCTTTTTTTTTCTTTCTTTATCTTCCTTTCTTTTTCTTTCTTTATCTTCCTTTCTTTCTCTGCCTTTCTTTCATTTTCTCTTTCTCTTCCTGTTTCTTTTTACTGCTAAGGCACTTCAATTGTGTCTGACCCTGTGCGACTCCAGAGATGGCACCCCACCAGGCTCCCCCGTCCCTGGGATTCTTCAGGCAAGAACACTGGAGTGGGTTGCCATTTCCTTCTCCAATGCATGAAAGTGAAAAGTGAAAGAAGTCGCTCAGTTGTGTCCAACTCTTTGCAACCCCATGGACTGCAGCCCACCAGGCTCCTCCTCCATGGGATTTTCCAGGCAAGAGTGCTGGAGTGGGTGCCATTGCCTTCTCTGCCTGTTTCTTTTTACCTCCCTCCCTTCTCTCCTTTTTTCTCTCCCTCACTCTTTCCTCTCTTCCTTTTTTCTTCTCTCCTTCCCGTTTTCCTTCCTCCCTTCCTTCTGTTTGTCTTTCCTTCCGCCTCTGTCTCTCTGTAGGTACAAAATAAAGTCCTTGATTATTTGATTCAGTCAACCAAGATATCCATTATGTTTCTCCCATTTCTTCTCAACTTCATCTCATGATCTCATGTGGAATCTTTTTCAGGCTTTACAAGAAATTCAAGCACATTCAAAGTAAATTTTCTTCAGGATTAGAAGGAATTAGGAGTGAGGAATCATATTGTATACTTTGTAGTATTCTTCCAACTCCTCAGTGTTTTACTCCCTTCTCACTCAATTTCTCTGCTCCGTAATCCTTCATCTAAGGATTCCTTGTTTGCTCTCAATCCCAACAAGTCAGAGTGATGTCTTTCTTCATCTTAAACCTAGGAATGGGTGCTTGGAGACAGCCATTACTAAAGTAGACTTACTATTGTTAACCAGATTTCTGTGAGAAAATTAGACATTCCTAACAAATATTTCAAACAGTGGAGATACAAAAATGAAAAGTAGATCTTGGACCCCAAACCCCCGGACTCTTTCCCTTTAGGTAAACATTGAACTAGGCATCTTTCTAAGAGTATTCTATGGCTATTTAAATATGAATATGTATATGTCCTTTCAAAAACACAAATTGTAGCACTGCTGCTAAGTCGCTTCAGTCATGTCCGACTCTGTGCGACCCCATAGACGGCAGCCCACCAGTCTCCCCCGTCCCTGGGATTCTCCAGGCAAGAACACTGGAGTGGGTTGCCATTTCCTTCTCCAATGCATGAAAGTGAAAAGTGAAAGTGAAGTCGCTCAGTCGTGCTCCACTTTTAGCGACCCCATGGACTGCATGCAGCCTACCAGGCTCCTCCGCCTAAGGGATTTTCCAGGCAAGGGTACTGGAGTGGGGTGCCATTGAGTGATTGACTATTCAGCTCAGTTTTGTTGCCGTTATTGTCATAGTTTCACAGTGTCTCCCTTTTTCTCTCTTTTGCTTACTCTTTTCCTCTCCTCCCTTTCTTTTTCTTCTGCCTTTCCCTTTTTCCTTCCTCCCTTCCTTCATATCTTCCTTCAGCAAGAGCAGCTATTTTGGAGGAGTTCATCAAGTTGTAGTGTTAAATTTGTTTGGCACCAAGGAACAACATACTCAATTCAGTTCAGTTCAGTCTCTCAGTCATGTCTGACTCTTTTCGACCTCATGAATCGCAGCACACCAGGCCTCCCTGTCCATCACCAACTCCCGGAGTTCACTCAAATTCATGTTCATTGAGTCGGTGGTGCCATCCAGCCATCTCATCCTTTGTCGTCCCCTTCTCCTCCTGCCTCCAATGCTTCCCAGCATCAGGGTCTTTTCCAGTGAGTTAACTCTTTGCGTGAGGTGGCCAGAGTATTGGAGTTTCAGCTTTAGCATCAGTCCTTCCAATGAAAACCCAGGACTGATCTNACTCAAATTCATGTTCATTGAGTCGGTGGTGCCATCCAGCCATCTCATCCTTTGTCGTCCCCTTCTCCTCCTGCCTCCAATGCTTCCCAGCATCAGGGTCTTTTCCAGTGAGTTAACTCTTTGCGTGAGGTGGCCAGAGTATTGGAGTTTCAGCTTTAGCATCAGTCCTTCCAATGAAAACCCAGGACTGATCTCCTTTATGATGCACTGGTTGGATCTCCTTGCAGTCCAAGGGACTCTCAAGAGTCTTCTCCAACACCGCAGTTCAAATGCATCAATTCTTTGGCGCTCAGCTTTCTTCACAGTCCAGCTCTCACATCCATACACGACTACTGGAAAAACCATAGCCTTGACTAGACGGACCTTTGTTGGCAAGGTAATATCTCTGCTTTTCAATATACTGTCTAGAATGGTCATAACTGTCCTTCCAAGGAGTAAGAGTCTTTTAATTTCATGGCTGCAATCACCTTCTGCAGTGATTTTGGAGTCCAAAAAAATGAAGTCTGACACTGTTTCCACTGTTTCCCCGTCTATTTCCCATGAAGTGATGGGACCAGATGCCATGATGTTCATTTTCTGAATGTTGAGCTTTAAGCCAACTTTTTCACTCTCCACTTTCACTTTCATCAAGAGGCTTTTTAGTTCCTCTTCACTTTCTGCCATAAGGGTGGTGTCATCTGCATATCTGAGGTTACAGTTAGAACTGGACATGGAACAACATACTACTATACCTTAATTCTCGTTATAAAATTATGCCATGGTGCTATTTTTTAAATCATCAGTCTAAATTAATCTCTTAACATTTTTATTCTGGAAGAACACACAAAACTCGGGAAAGTCCTGCATAAAGCTATGGTATCTGTATCTCACAGTATACTTGATTGATCAGTAAGTTGTAGATCAAAAAATCTTATAGTAAATGCCAGTGTTCTTTTGCTTCAGGATACTATTTTCAAATATGTTTCTATTTATTATAGCTAACTTATTAGCTTGTTCATTTTGTATGATCCCACCCTCTACAAAGATTATAATTACTAAAACAAGTGGCTACTGTAGGTGTAAGAATCTTCAATTTCTCATTAAAAAATAAAATCCTACTTAAGTTTTCTAACCTTATCCATATTAATCTAAAAGTGTCATTGCATGTTTCTTCACTGTGTTTGTGAATGAGATACGATGTATAACAGATTCAAACATAGTAGTTTTTTGTTTAAAAATGAAAGGGAATAGATCTGTGTTTATATATTAAGCTGGTTGTTTTGATGTGCTCCTGAGACTGTCACACATTGTTAATTGGCTATACTCTGATGTAAAATAAAAAGCGGTAGTAATTTTAGTCAAATTTTTAGAAAAAATAATAGATTAATGTTACTTTTCACAACGTTAACTTTTTTCTTCCCATCTTATAAGTTTTACATAGTCATAAGGTACGCATAACAAATTTCTGTTAAACAACTGTCTCAAGACAAAATGACATTTATTTCTTCTAAGAGAAGGGTTGGTAGATTTCAATTTCAATACAAGCTGCCATTTGATTTAATTAAGGCTATTTGCAATATGAAAATCTATTAACAATATGAATAATAAAACTTTAAAGTCATAATCCAAAGCACTGAGTAAAAATATAACATATGATGCAAATTTTATATAAACTTAAAAAAATACGTTTTCTAATCAGAGGTATAAGACTCACATATAGGCTTAGAATTATCAAAATATAAACAAGTTGATTATTTGAACTTATTTATGAATCTGCATATGATAAAAAGTAGTATTTGAAGCTAAATATGAAGAAATAAAATTTTACCTTTAGTCTAAAATCAGTATGTTTTATTTTTGCTTTGTTTTGTGGTTTTGCTGCGCAAATTCTCATTTTATGATTAAAAATGATATAGACACACAAGATAACAGTTTCAACAAAATGAGACCATTTGTATCATGCTCTTGATACTCGATCAGCAAAAAAAAGTTTACACAAACATGAAGGAAACTGAAAAGCAAAGCAAAACATTCATTGCTATCTTATAATGGCAGGATACTTTTGTTTTGCTTTCCGAAGCCCAGAACTTTTCCAGAATTCAGTCAATTTTCTCTTTACTGCCAGGTCAAATTTGGCTCATTAAGTTCTTTGTCTCTCAAATTCATGTTCTTCAGCTGAGAAGATGAAAAATTCCTTCACTCAGTCATACATACAGACTGTTCAGGAGGGTCTACCATATTCTAAAGAGTTTGAGAGGAATTCCCTGGTGGTCCAGTGGTTAGGACTCAGTGCTTTCACTGCTGTGGTCTGGGTTCAATCCCTGGTCAGGGAACTAAGCTCCTGCAAGCTTTGCAATCTGGTCAAAAATAAACAAACAGAACTTTTGGTTCTCAATATGATTTGAAACTTGCTGAACGTTTTCCTTACTCTCAGGCCCAAGCAACAAATGAAACATTTTATGGTTTCTTTTGCAACGTGGTTGTTTATAAATACCCTTGATATCTAAGAATTGCATTCCTTGAAGTCTAAACATTTTTCTCCAGGACCTTGTTGAGATATATACAAATGGTTTATGTGATGAAAAATGCCTGCCAAGTTCTGCATGTCAGTGTTGTGTAGTCATGCTTCATCTTCAAAGCATTTCAGCAAAATCTGACTCATTTCTTGATAGCACTTCTGCAATTATACTTTCAGTTAAAACATCCTGTTGAGAAGCATTCACAGTTTTCTAGAATATTTTTAAATGAAATAGTTTTGATTTACAAAAAACTAACCATTTCTGGGCCGTTATCCAGACATTCTATCCTTCCATCTCCAAGACCGTTTGACTCTAGCACCTTGCTGATGTGACAAAAATAGCATGTTATGATAGTATTTTCTTTTTTCACAAGAGAGACAAAAATCTCTAACAGAGGACCGTCGGTACAGATGCCAAGTCAATTTGTCCAAGGCACATACTGTGTTTTAAAAAAGGAAGAGGTGTTTGCTTTTGGGGATCAGCTTTTCACAACAGAGAAAAATTATAAAATTCGTAATTATTTTTGAGTCTTGCACATGCTAAAATATGACACTTACCGGACTTCCCTTGTAGTCCGGTGGTAAGGGATGAACTTGTCAAAGCAGGGATCATGGGTTTGATCCCTAGTCTGGGAAGATTCCACATGCCATGGGACGACTAAGCCTGTGTGCCGTGGGCTCTATCACCCATGTTCTGCAAAAAGAGAAGCCACTACAATGAGAAGTCCTGAGTACCGCAACTAAACAAATGGCTCTCTCTGACCTCTACTAGAGAAAAGCTCATGTAGCAACGAAGGCCCAGAGCAGCCACGAATACAAAAATAAATATTAAAAAGTCTTTGAAAAATGACATTTACTGATGAAACCTGTTGACAAGTAAACATATTGGAGAAGTCATTGGTTTCTAGTTTACTGCACAAAATCTTTTTAGCATCATGTGACTTGTCATAAGTAAATTAGCTTATACAATTTGTGATTGAGGTCTTCATTTTCTTCATCATGAATTTTATCAGAATACTCTTTTAGGACAGATCTAAATTTCTCTTCTTCTCTCATATACCTTATCATCAAACATGAACACATTGGATCTTCAGAAACCTTGGTAAAATAGAAAATAGTAATGAGCTTCCCCCATGGCTCAGTGGTAAAGAATCCACCTGTGATGAAGGAGATTCAGATTTGATCTCTGGGTCAGGAAGATGCCCTGGAGAAGGAAATGGCAACCTGCTCCAGTTTTCTTGCCTGGAGAATCCCATGGACAGAGGATCCTAGTGGGTTACAATCCATGAGTTGCAAAGAGTGGGACACAACTTGGTGACTAAATGACAATAGCAAAAACAAAAGAAATATAAAATAAATATAAAAATAACTAAATGAAAAGTATTGCAAAAAATTTAAAAGCTGTCCCATTACAATTTATTTCTAATCTACACAAGTCATGTATTGCAATGTGTTCAACAACAGAAAAGAGGCAAATAAAGTTAAAGTTATCATGATTTTTTTCTTTATAATGAAAATTTCCCTCATAATTCCATTACACTAATAGAGCTTGTTCATGCCTGCAAATCTGGCAATTATGTATAACAAGAAATTGAGAAAAATAATTTGGGAACAAGAGGTTTTTATCATCAACCTAACATCATCCCCTTCTTGTAATACAGAAAGCACTAATTTGTCAACAGGTTCTGTGCCAAAAATGGAGAATGGAATCAACCAAATACACAACTGCTATTTTCTTCCATATGGAGTCAATAAAGAAATTCATAACAAAGCTGCACGGTCACTGTCCATCACTTTGTGCACAAGCATTGCATCTTTTGAAGGTCAAAATTTATGCTTATTCCCCAAAACTGCCCTCTACTGGGGAACCCATTAGCATCTCATAGTACCCTAGAGTTTTACAGAAGCTACTTGTGACGTCTACTGTAGAAATTCAGAGTTTTGCAAAAATTTTACACTCATTTTCTTCTCCAAGGGATCTTCGCAACCGAGGGAACAAACCTGGATCCCTTGCACTGCAGATTCTTTAACGTCTGAGCCACCAAGGAAGCCCTCTATTGAAATGCAATAGGCTATGTCAAAATATAGTATCTTCAAACAGTTTATTATTCTTTCTCACATTTTTTGGTTGACCGGGTCAGCTGGACAGTTCTTGTTCTGTTATGATTGCAGTCAAATGATAGCTGGGCTGGAGTTATCTGAAGTTTTCTCTACTCACATATCTGTCAGGTGGCCTGGGATGCTGGAGCACATGGGTGTTGGCTGACTGTCTTTGCTTTCCTGTGACTATGAGGCTATCAGAGGCCTCCTCACTTGGCAATTCCTAAAGCCAGCTGACATTCATTTGGAATTTGGCTCCACATCTCAGAGGGAGGGATAACAAAGATTCTTTAGCCATCTTTTATCTACCATATACTAATTGTTTATCTAAGGCCCCAGATTTGTAGAATTCTTTTATCTTTTGAAAGCGAGAAGGAAACTGAGACTTGGAGCAGTTAAGAGACTTGCTGTCAAGGTCCTTCAGGAAATTAGTGACAGAGAAGTGAAAAGAATTATATACAAATTCCTTAATTTTTTGAATAGCAAATCCTCCATTTGTAGAGTGTTTTTAAAGTGAATAATATATCCCAAATGTTAAAATCTACCAGGATGACATTTTAAAGATTCGTATTTACGTGCATCAGTAGCTTTCGTGCGAATGAAATATTTTCTCAATTTAATGTTTTCTTTTTTCATTTCCAAATCTCCTAGTTTTTAATCTCTGATATTCTAGAGACATGTTACAAAAAGCTACTGCACATATAATTTTCTCAGTGGTGATTTTATCCCGCTGATTCTACAGACTGAAATTGCTATTTGCCCTTATCTTCTGAAAATTAAACTGTAATGTCAAGTAGATAGTGCAAAGGTTTGGCTATTTAACATATTTTACTCATGAAAATCCACTTAAATCTCAACAAGCAGAAGTTGAAATGTTAGCACTTTTGGCTCCATACTTTTATTTTAAACTGATTCAAGGTGGGGAAAAGAGAAGATAAAGGTGTTTTCTAGAGCATATTAATGTGAATTTCCTGAGGAACAAAGATGCCTTCTTTGGACCTTCATCTAGGGTTTTCCTCTATTTTCTTCCTGCCCAAATCTGTTTTCCTCTTGCTTTTTTTTGGGGGGGGGTGTATTTTTTGCTGCTTTGGGGAGTACTTCTCAAGGATTCTTATTTTGTTAGGCAGAAGTTTGATGCTTTTTTGAGGGGTCACTTGCCAGGGGATATTTGCTTAGAGTTTCCCATTTAACTCCTGCTGATGATGGTGCCAGGACAAACAGCCTCTGTTTGTCTTTCTGTAGTTGCCCCTGCAATATGTAAAGACATCTTGTTTCCATTTTTCTAACTTTGGCATGGATTTTTAGTATCTGTGTACATGTGCACGCTGAGTGCTAAGTCGCTTCAGTCGTGCCCGACTCCTTGTGACCCCATGCACTGTAGCCCACCAGGCTTCTCTGTCCATGGGATTCTCCAGGCAAGAATACTAGAGTGGGTTGCCCTTCTTTGGGGGATCTTTTGAACCCAGGGATTGAACCCATGACTCTTATGTCTCCTGCATTAGCAGGAGGTTCTTTACCACTAGCACCACCTGGGAATCACATGAAGATAAAATTCCTTCATCTGCCAAGTGAAAATGCACAGTATCCTTCCCAGAAATTGCATTCTAATTGAAGTGAAAGATCAAACTGCAGCAAAATTGGAACTCTTCTCCTTAAAATAAATTAACATTTATACTTCTTTGCTTAAGGAAACTTTATAAAAATAATTATGACATTTATTGTATGATATCACTTATTTACAAAGCAAGTTCAAATAGGCCATTTATTGGAACATTACCTGTATAACTGGCCTAGCTCATGGCACAGTTTTCTGATTTTAATCTTATAAGGAGAGATAAGAAAGCCTTCCTCAGTGATCAGTGCAAAGAAATAGAGGAAAACAATAGAATGGGAANCATGCGAAGAGTTGACTCATTGGAAAAGACTCTGATGCTGGGAGGGATTGGGGGCAGGAGGAGAAGGGGACGACAGAGGATGAGATGGCTGGATGGCATCACTGACTCGATGGGCATGAGTCTGAGTGAACTATGGGAGTTGGTGATGGACAGGGAGGCCTGGCATGCTATGTTTCATTGGGTCGCAAAGAATCGAACACAACTGAGCCACTGAACTGAACTGTCAGAGCACATGTGGAGGATGCCTACAGACTAAGAGAATCATGAGCAAGCAAGCTCATTAAGTAAAGGTATTGTGGTGAGGAGGACTAGTTCAAGAAACTACAGCTGTATCATGAATCATGAATTCCAAATTGTGTGACTCTAGCTAGCTAATGAATTAAATTATCTGAATTTCCATTTAATAAACTATAAAATGGAGCTAATAATCCCTTTGTTAAAGCATTACTGCAAACCACCTAGTTATGACTGTCAAAGTATGAATTCAACAAATGCCCTTTTCTTAAAAAAAAAAAAAAAGGATGTTAGTTTCTTCTCACCATTAATCTGTGTTGATTTAGGAATAAGTATCTCTGTGACTACTTAAATCATTAAAAATAATCAATTTAAGAATAAGTAATAGGGACAATAGAGGGTTCCCTGGTAGTTCAGCTGGTAAAGAATCCACCTGCAATGCAGGAGACCCTGGTTCGATTTCTGGGTCAGGAAGGTCAGCTGGAGAAAGGATGGACTACCCACTATTCTTGGGCTTACCTTGTGGCTCAGATGGTAAAGAATCTGCCTGCAATGCGGGAGACCTGGATTTGATCCCTGGGTTGGGAAGATCCCTTGCAGAAGGGAACCCACTCCAGTATTCTTGCCTGGAGAATTCCACGGACAGAGGAGCCTGGCAGGCTACAGTCCATGGAGTAGCAAAGGGTTAGACAAGAATGAGTGACTTTCACTTTCAACAGGGTATGAAACTGGTAATACTATTTTCTGTGTTGGACATAATATTCAAAATTCTGTTAACTCTAGGAGGGACAGGAAGTTCAAATACATGATTGTAAGAATTTTATCTAACAACTACAGAATTAAGCTCATCTTTTCCCAGGCAGATTGCTGTCTAAGCCTTTCCTGGATGGGAATTCTGGAGCTTCCACTGAGTATGTCCTAAGTCCTCTTCCTCCTTCCCCATCCCCTTCTCTTTCTCCTTTCATTTTCATTTTCCTCTCCATTCCTTCTATTTATTATTCAACGGACTCTATTCCATCACTATGTACACCACTTGACTCATTTCAAATAGCCTTGCCAAAGCTTACACTAACTTATTGTTTAGTCACTCAGTTGTGTCCAACTCTTTGCTTGCACATGGACTGTAGCCTGCCGTGCTCCTCTGTCCATGGGATTTCCCAGGTAAGAATATCGAGTAGGTTGTCATTTCCTCCTGCAGAGATCTTCCCAACCCAGGGATCCAATCCAGGTCTCCTGGTTGGCAGGAGAATTCTTTAGCAGTGAGCCACCAGGGAAGCCCTTACACTAACTTATACCCTAGAAAAGTTAACAAATGTTTTCTGATTAATTGTATTTCCAATTTATTTAAAAGTAGGCTGTATATTTATTGGTTTTTCCCTAATAACTTGTACTGCTGTAGATGAAGTTCATGATTTAAGTCTCTCCTTTCAGTAGTAATTTTATTTGCATTTTAATTCTTATTTTTCATTCAACACGATTATTTTAGTACATGAAATATCCTATTCATAAGCTTGTATTTCATTACTATTATTGAAATTAAATAGTCATTACTTTTCTTATTTTTGAAATTGCATAAAGTACTGGTTTTGTGCCTGTCAGTAATGCTGACCTAAACATAATGAGATGAAAAAATGCAGTTTTAGACAGGCTAAGACAGTCATCCTATTAGAATTAGTGACAGGCTGAACTGCTGAAGGTTGATTTTATTGGACATTTTTGCTGCAGATTAGTCACCAGTTCAAGGATAGCTTGAACACTTTATGTTTTCTGCAGGTGGTGCTTAGTATAAAACTATCTTTCTAATGCAATGCATAAAGTGATATGGGGTACATTTTATCAGACAATAGAAAATAATAAATTTGTCGGATGCAACCAGAAATAAAGGCAAAAGAATTTTCCTTCTTTTAAGTAGATAGCAAAATTTAGTTTGTCATACCTGTGAAAATTTCTTGGTGAATTTTTTCTAGGTACCACTGTTCCAGTTTGACCAGTCTGACAGTCTGAAACCTCAAAGGGCTTTTGGCTACATCACAAGATAAAGACAGGGAGAAGGATGGATCACTAGCGTTATGGGTAAGGCTCACTTTGGGAATCTATCTGAAAACTACAAGTAGAGAAACAGGATGAAAGTTCATGCACTGATGGGAAGAGAGAGATTTCTGATTAGAAAATGAGGAAGCAGGAAAGGGAGAAAGTGGATAGGGAGAACAGAAGGAAGAGAGGAAAGAGGAAAAGAAAGAAGGGCCTTTATGGAGAAAAAAGAAAAATTCATGAACAAGATTCAGAAGGTTTTAATATAGCTCCTAATCTGTAGTAGGAAACACAGGAATGAAAGGCAACCACCACGGCAGAGAATAATACATGGCTAAGAGGACCACTGCTCAGAACAGCAAATTGCAGCTTGAATGCAGGTGCAGTTTTGTTTGAGCTGCAAGAATTTTGTATCTTTATCCTCTCCTTGCTTCTCTCTCCTTTGATCCTCTGTCCATATGCTAAGACTATTTTGAATTTAGAGCCTGGTAAAATTTTCACTCTCTAAAAATGGCCATAAAAACCTAAAGAAAGTCACAGTTTTGAGCCCTATCTTGCTAATAAGTTGAAGAAAGAATGGCAACTCACTCCAATATTCTGGCCTGGAGAATTTCATGGGCAGAGGAGCCTGGCAGGCTACAGTTCATGGAGTCTCAAGAGTCAGGCATGACTTAGCAACTAAATCATCATTGCCAATAAATTGATCTTGGATTATCCTTACGGGGATAGGAATGTAGAGAAATCTCACTGCAGTTCAGTTCAATCACATAGTCGTCTACGACTCTTTGTGACCCCATGAACTGTAGCACGCCAGGCTTCTCTGTCCATCACCAAATCCCAGAGTTTACTCAAACTCATGTCCATCCAGTTGGTGATCCCATCCAACAGTCTCATCCTCTGTTGTCCCCTTCCCCTCCCACCTTCAGTCTTTCCCAGCATCAGGGTCTTTTCCAATGAGTCAGTTCTTTGCATCAGGTGATGAAAGTATTTGAGTTTCAGCTTCAACATCAGTCTTTCCAATAAATACTCAGGACTGATTTCCTTTAGGATGGACTGGTTGGATCCCCTTGCAGTCCAAGGGACTCTCAAGAGTCTTCTCCAACACCCACAGTTCAAAAGCATCAATTCTTCGGTGCTCAGCCTTCTTTCCAGTCCAACTCTCATATCCATATATGACTACTGGAAAAACCACAGCTTTGACTAGACGGACTTTGTTGGCAAAGTAATGTCTGCCTTTGAATATGCTATCTAGATTGGTCATAACTTTTCTTCCAAGGAGCAAGTGTCTTTTAATATCATGGCTACAGTCACCATCTGCCGTGATTTTGGAGTCCCCCAAAATAAAGTGTCTCTCTGTTTCCATTGTTTCCCCATCTATTTGCCATGAAGGGATGGGACCAGATGCCATGATCTTAGCTTTCTGAATATTGGCTTTAAGCCAACATTTTCACTCTCCTCTTTTCACTTTCGTCAAGAGCCTCTTTAGTTCATTGCTTTCTGCCATCACGGTGATGTCATCTGCATGTCTGAGGTTATTGATGTTTCTCCCAGCAATCTTGATTCCAACTTGTGTTTCATCCAGCCTGGTATTTCGCATGATGTATTCTGCATATAAGTTAAATAATCAGGGTGACAATACACAGCTTTGACGTACTCCTTTCCAGATTTGGAACCAGTCTGTAGTTCCATATGCAGTTCTAAATGTTGCTTCTTGACCTGCATATAGATTTCTCAGGAGGCAGATCAGGTGGTCTGGTATTCCCATCTCTTGAAGAATTTTCCACAGTTTGTTGTTATCCACACAGTCAAAGGCTTTGGCTTAGTCAATAAAGCAGGAGTGGAGAAATCCAAGCAAAGCTTAAAAGGTCTCCTTTCAAAATAATGCTCCCAATTGATATTTTAAAAATCTAGAATTATTTCATGTTATATTAATCACTAGCTTCTTCATACCTTCTCATTTAAAATTCGTTGATCCTNCTTAGTCAATAAAGCAGGAGTGGAGAAATCCAAGCAAAGCTTAAAAGGTCTCCTTTCAAAATAATGCTCCCAATTGATATTTTAAAAATCTAGAATTATTTCATGTTATATTAATCACTAGCTTCTTCATACCTTCTCATTTAAAATTCGTTGATCCCTGATGGTTAAGAGTTCCTATTTTATGAGATCTTTTGCGCAATAGTGGCAATTTGGTCAATCCAGTTGTTTAGTTTCATATAGCAAAAATGAAATCTTCTCTTACCAATATTTCTGTAGTGTTTCACCATTGGTAATATTATTTTGAAATGGAACTATTTTAGACACAGTTTTGTTGGAGTCCAATGAACACTCCAAGACTAGGTGAGAGGCCATCATGCAAGTGTTGCCTGGGAGGTGGCCAATTCCAGTTTGTAAATCAGTTCCTCACCCACATTAAGTCTAAATTCCTAAATATCCAGGTGGATGTCGGAAGAGGATTTTTGGAGAGAACTGTCAATTGTCTCTCTAGTCTAGTGCTCTATCCATGGAGAGGAGATGGGAGCAGGGTGGCCTTTTCCTCCACAAAAGGAATGTTCCCTGGAGCTTGGTGAACTAGTGACTAACTCACATCTGATAAATCTAAAGGGTAAGAGGCTGTGTAACTACTCTGATGGCAGTCTGAGTTCAGTTCAGTTCAGTTAAGTGGCTTAGTCGTGTCAGACTCTTTGCAACCCCATGAATCGCAGCACGCCAGGCCTCCCTGTCCATCACCAACTCCCGGAGTTCACTCAGACTCATGCCCATCGAGTAAGTGATGCCATCCAGCCATTTCATCCTCTGTCATCCCCTTCTCCTCCTGCCCCCAATCCCTCCCAGCATCAGGGTCTTTTCCAATGAGTCAACTCTTTGCATGAGGTGGCCAAAGTAATGGAGCTTCAGCTTCAGCATCATTCCTTCCAAAGAAATCCCAGGGTCAATCTCCTTCAGAATGCACTGGTTGGATCTCCTTGCAGTCCAAGGGACTCTCAAGAGTTTTCTCCAACACCACAGTTCAAAAGCATCGATTCTTCGGCGCTCAGCCTTCTTCACAGTCCAATTCTCGCATCCATACATGACTACTGGAAAAACCATAGCCTTGACTAGATGGACCTTAGTCAGCAAAGTAAAATCTCTGCTTTTGAATATGAAGAGGGCTTCAATCACTGGACAAAGGCTGCCTGGGCATTGTCTGTGTGCCAGATGAAGGGAAGCTGACTGTAAATATGCTCAAAGAAGACAGGGAGCTGGAAAACCCCAAAAGCTTAGCACTGTAAGAGACAGTGTCTGTCTCAGGCAGTGGTGCTGGAGGGGAATGAATGGGCATTGTACAAGAGCCGAAGGGGCCAGGAGTTGGTGGAATCAGTGACCAGCCAGGAAGGCAGGGCAGGCTCTCACAGATAGTACCCGTGCAGTGCACGCAGGAGACCTGCCTGGGGGCTCTAAGGGAGAATTTACAAGCCTTGGGAGGATGTTTCAGCACTGCGCATGTCCGGAATTCTTGGATTAGGACTGAGGAGCAGAGCAGCCAAAACTGCAAATGTATAAAAGCAGACGAAGAGTTTGCCCAAACACGTGGAACAGTGCATATAGAGCACTCAAGACATATGTTCACAGGTTGACTTAAAGTCAGCGTGATCCGCCTCTAATGAAGAGTTTAGTGGACAGAATTCAGCTTGGGCTAAGGTGAGGAATTTATGGCTGCTTTTTTTCTGCTAAAAAAAGGTTTTGAAGAATATAAAGTCATAAAACAGTCTGAAAATGTCATCTCTTACCCCAGATTTAATCTGTTAGTGCTGTACTTTCGGATGCTGTGCCCAGTTGCTTCAGTCGTGTCCAGCTCTTTGCGACCTATGGACTGTAGCCCACCAGGCTCCTCTATCCAGAGGATTCCACAGGCAAAAATGCTGGAGTGGGTTGCTGTGCCCTCTTCCAGGGATTCTTCGCAACCCAGGAATCAAATCCATCTCTTCAGGATCTCCTGCATTGCAGGCAGATTCTTTACCTTCTGAGCCACCTGGGAAGCCCAATCTATTAGGGGAGATGCAATTATTTGGAATTAAAAATATAAAAATCAAAATTAAATTTTCTCTCAGGGTATAGTACCATCTTTTGACACACAATTCATACAACATTTTTTTTCACCAGTAATTATGTGTTAAATTATAAAAAGAGGGGCTATAAAATTGGATATACTTTCTACCATAGGACACACTTGGCCCTGGGTAATCACAAAAGTTAAATGACTGAGAAATCTGAAAATACCTGAGAATGTTATGAAGAAAATGTTCAAAGTCTGTAACTCAATAATAATTAGCTTAGGAGGGAAGCACAGAGACTGTGTCATATGCTGGGTATTGATAGGCTTAGGTATTTAGGATTGTATTCCACTTTTCAGAAACATTAATTAGCTATTTTAGCTCTTATAGAAACCTCAGAGCAAAGAACATCAAGTTATTTAGAATGGACTCCATGGGGGAAATGCTAAATGATAAAGAGCCCAAAGTCAGTATGGGCCTTATTTCCATTTAGAATCTTGATACCAGTTTGGTTCATGGCATGAGATTTTTGCTTGTAGCTTAATTCTATGAGTATCGATGTGTCTTCCAGTGCAAGCGTGAGTAATACAGTCTTGTTTGTGTCTGTTCACACATCTCTCTCTTGCCAAGTGTAGGACAGCCTCCTTTTATATATGATGCTTTATATATATATATTCTGCTGCTTCCAAGCAGGGACAGACTGTTTTGTGATAGCACAAACACAAAATCTCTCCACTGTTAAATCCCAGATACTGTGTGAGACACAAAAACAGAGAAGGCTGGGGAAAGGTAGCTGGCTGTTTCCATCAAAGGAAAGAGAGAAATGGTCTTGAAAGTAGTCAGGGAAATGCTGCAACAGCTGGCTAACTGTTTTTGTGATTAAAAAAAAAGCTCCCTTTGTACTATTGGAGAGATGTACCCAAACATCCTGATGGTGTCATCACTATTTATATGTGGCCTCAAGCCTCAAGGGGCCTACTCTACAGCGTAAATTCACAGATTTTTAAGGTCTGCAGCATACATAGACCTGCTTTGTTTGACATAGCTTGGGAAGACTAGCTGTTACTGGGCAGTAGCACTAGGTAATCAAAGAGGAGGTGATGGAGTTCAAAACTTCTTTGCTTATTTAGGTAAAAATACTGTTCTGCAGCTTGTAACTTGTATGCTCTTTATCAAAAGCATGTTTTTATGCACTTTAGTTACTAAGGTCACTATTTTAGGTAAACAATATTGTAAACTATAACACTGACAAGAACAAAATCCCCAAAGCTTTAAACAAGAAGGTGAAAAGTCCTGTAAATGGGTTTACCTAAAAACAAAACAAATGTAGGTCAAACCAGATACTCTTGGTATTTCCTACAATTTTTTTGTGGTTTTTGCTCTGATTATCCATTTTGCAGTTCTCTCCTGTAAGCTGTGTGGTTTACAAGTCAAAATACAATATTTAAGACAGAGAAATAAAATCTAAATGCCACAAATGCATACATTTCTGAGATGTGGTTCTCAAATTAGGTAAAAATAACAATGTCAAGTTTCGGCTTCCCTTACAGAAGAAAGACCAAAAAAATCTCCAGATTGTCTTATTTATGCATGCATGCTCAGTCATGTCTGACTCTTTGTGATCCCACTGACTGTAGCCTGTCAGACTCCTCTGTCCACCGGGTTTTCCAGGCAAGGTCACTGGAGTCGGTTGCCATTTCCTCCTCCAGGAGATCTTCCCAACCCAGGGATTGAATCGTCATCTCCTGTGTCTCCTGCACTGATAGGCAGATTCTTTTTACCACTGAGTCACCCAAAAACTCCCCTGAAATGTCTTAGGAGATACTCATATTTTCTTTTCCATATCGAATGTGTCTATATATTGATCTAAACTTACCATTTCACTTTTCTTGCCCACACTTAGTCTGGCTTCTGCCTTCAACACTTGCTGAGATTGTTTATTCAACTGTCAGGAAAGTCCCCCTAATTGCCAAATACCACTCGACCTCTCTGTAGTGTCTGACTCTGTTTTCAGTGTGATTGCCTTGAAATGCTCTTTCTCTCTATGGCTTTCTTGAGACGGTCTTCCTTTCTCGCTAACTGAAGCAACTATGTGTGTGGAGCCAGACTGTTCAAATAGCTATGGAACTTTAATTATCTGTGCCTCACATTCTCTGTCTGTAAAATGGATGCAATAGTACTAAGAGCTGTAGCTACTTACGTGATGTTCATGAGAATTAAATGAGTTGGTTCACGTCACAGGCTTTTGACAGTGCCTGGCCAGTAAGTAAGCATTATCTTACTCAAGATTGTGTTTTTTACTGTATCTAATAGAGTTTAGTTCTGAAAGGATATAGTTATGGAAAGTTGCTTTCCTTGGGCTTTTTATCTCCTTCCTGGCTTATACTTTTTTCTAATTTGTCATGGTTCACAAATGTGACCTCTTTCCTCCTGGGCTTTCTCTATGTCTCTAAGT
Source organism: Neotragus moschatus (assembly GCA_006410615.1). NCBI lineage: Eukaryota > Metazoa > Chordata > Mammalia > Artiodactyla > Bovidae > Neotragus > Neotragus moschatus. The sequence goes on along the minus strand of SJYA01000073.1, from coordinate 76,035 downwards.
TTGCCTCTTGGAGATGTCCAGTAGGGAACCAAACCCATATACCATCACTAAGCTTATTCATTCATACATCCTTTCACTGATTTGCAGACACTGTTTGGGCCCAGAGCCCAACACTTTGTTAGGAATAATGTTCTTGTATCTCAGCATTTTTGCCCCTTGAGACTTGTCAATGTATTTCTCCACTGAATTCTAGTGTTGAAGATTGTTGCTGACAGTGTGTCTAAGGAGAATCTAAATGTTTTCCTCTGTGTGACTCAAGCCTTTTTTTATTTTTTCTGCATGAAGACTCAAAAGGTCCCTTATTTTTTTATTCGTCTTTATCTTTGACATCCAGTAATTTTACTAGGATGCATGTTGGTGCCCATTTAGAATAATAAAATGACCTTTTTAAAGGCATAGAGCCTACTCTTGCTGGGAAGGTCCCATGGATGGAGGAGCCTGGTAGGCTGCAGTCCACGGGATCACTAGGAGTCAGACACGACTTCACTTTCACCTTCACTTTCATGCATTGGAGAAGGAAATGGCAACCCACTCCAGTATTCTTGCCTGGAGAATCCCAGGGATGGGAGAGCCGGGTGGGCTGCCATCTATGGGGTCGCATAGAGTCAGACACGACTGAAGCGACTTAGCAGCAGCAGCAGCATGCTCTTTCAATTTGTAAATCTGACTTTTTTATATCTAGAAAACTTCTAACTGTATATCTTTAAACACATTTTTCTATTTCTTGGAAGTTTGATTTTCTTCTCCAGCTGTATTTATATTCATGTAGTACCTCCTTTGACTGTCTTCCAGATCTCATATTTGCTTTATAAACCTTTACATTTTTATTTTGCTTACTCTTCTTAGTTCTGTGTTTTTATCCACGTTCACACATATGTTGCCTTTATTTATGTTATGATTTGTCTTTCTTTATACTTTTTCTACTGGGAGCTGGTAGCTTATAGTCTATGTTTTCCTGTCTCATTGTTGCTACGCTGTTATAGTTTCTATGGTGACTTTTTTGATTTGTTAAACTATTCAAATTCATGGAAGCACACTACTCTGTAGGAATGTTTTCTCTTCATCTCTGGTTTATTTTTCCTGTTCTTTCCATTGTTGTTTCCAGTTCATTTCATTTTTAAAAATTATTTCTCATCTCTGAATTTGATGAGTTTTAACAAGATGATTTAATTACAGAATAGTCATTGGAAAAGTGAACAGCACCGGTTTCCCAGATGGTGAGGATTCTCCCCAATTCACACGAAATTTCCTTATGATAGAACTGTATACATTTTGTATCCTGTTTCTGTTTTCTTCAGCCAGCAGGATTTCTAGCTACAGGGATCGTCACGATTCAGAATCTCTTCCCAAAAGACATGTGCAAATCTCTTCCTTGTGGAAACAGTGGATTTTCAGCCTTATTGGCCTTGTTTCTCTGGGTACCACTTCAGAGCCTAAGGAGGAACTCAACACCAGGTTCCACACAATACTTTTATTATTCCTGGTATGGATTCTGGGTTATTTCCCTTGAGGTGTACTATCTCCTGTTGGTTAGGTGTGAACAAGCTGATGATTTGAGATCTTGAAATCATTCATTCTTTTCATAACTCTTTTATCTCTACTATGTAGTAGTTTTTCACATTATATCTGTACTTTGAATTTTAAATATTTTCTACTTCCCTTAAAATGAGACTTTTACTTCTGTNTACTATCTCCTGTTGGTTAGGTGTGAACAAGCTGATGATTTGAGATCTTGAAATCATTCATTCTTTTCATAACTCTTTTATCTCTACTATGTAGTAGTTTTTCACATTATATCTGTACTTTGAATTTTAAATATTTTCTACTTCCCTTAAAATGAGACTTTTACTTCTGTTTCTTATTCTCCTTCTTCCTGACATGATTTTCAAGAGGAGAATGGAACAGGACTATTTTTCCACCATTTAAATATTGAAAGTCAACATATACATTTGGATCTCTGTGTGTGCTCTGTTGCTAAATTGTATCCAGTTCTTCGCAACCCCATTGGACTGTAGCCTGTCAGATTTTTCCGTCCATGGGATTTCCCAGAGAAGAAAACTGGAGTTTCTTGTCATTTCCTCTTCTAGGGGATCTTCCTGAACCAAGGATCGAACCCACATGTCCTGCATTGGTAGGTGGATTCTTATCTAGGAGCCACCAGGGAAGCCCCATATTTAGATCTAAGATATGCTAAAAAATACTATCTCAGAAGGACAGAAGATTAATTTCACCCCTCTTATTAATATTAAATTTCTAGTCGAACTCAAATGTATGTATTTTTATCCAGTTAGAAATGCACAAAGGAAAAAATGTCATTGCAGCCAATAATTTGGACAATAAAAATGCTGGCATTGAGTGTTTTTGAGCATACAATGAGTTTAATGCTTAACTGGATTTCAGACTATAAATACTTTAAGGAATTAGAGGATCCATTTTACTAAAGTAGCTGTTTAAACAAATTCAATTGTAAGTAAAAAACTCAATTGGTATTCAGAGGTTTATATATTACCATGTACTAAGGGTCGTGCTGAAATGGCAGTGAAACAGGTGCATAATTTCCTGCAGCAGTAAAGGGAGTTACTTTTTGTTAGACCAATATATGCACTTGTAAAGCTCTTCTGTGAGGCTATAGTTTAATACTATTCTGAGGCCAAGGGAATTCACTTTGGTATTTTAATCTCAGTTGTGTCACAAGGAATTTTTTCCTTTTCCTGGCTTCAGTTTGGTAACTATTTCATATATCTATGATAACTGAGTGCCAAAAGAGAGATAAATTTAAAGCAAATACTGTGTGTTTTTGTTTTCTCTCTTATGCATGGGTTTGGAACTGAGTGCCTTTTTGACCTTGTCATGATTGGATCAGGTCCTTTGTGCAAAATCTATAAGAGAGAATGGAGGGATCAAAACAAAAAAGGGAGAGAATAGCTACCTGATTATTTATAAAAATAGGAAATGATACCCAGAAAAAGTGGCTTTCTTTTTTGGAGAGCTTCTATTTGGTGTGCTCCATATGTGTTTGGAAACTGCACTGTTAACTAAAAAAAAAAAAAAAAGTTATTCTCTGAGCTATTCCTTATTAACAGTAAAGGGAAACTTTCTGGATAGGGCAGTTCTTACCAACCATGAAATTTCTACAAGAAGATCAAGGTTCAACATATGTTTTGAGAAGCATGGCATGGCTTTTCCAAGGATCAGTTTTCAGTCTTCTCAGACTGAGAGATTCTTAGTGGGTTATTGTGAGAAGGAACTCAGGCAAAAATATGCCCAAAAGAAATAATGTCTGGGGACAAGCTGTCTCAGGAGATTAGTAACAGGCGACATGGAAACTTCAACCTCAAGGTCAAAAGCTCTAATCTACTCTTAGTCAATAGTAGCTGAATAGTCTTTAGAGTACAAATTACCAGTTTGCTAGTACAGAGAAGAAAAGTGTCCAATCTTGCTCTTCAAATGTATTTATATCACAAACCCCAGTTTGAAAATAAGAGGGAGTTTATACATATTCACAACACACAAACTCACCCACATACATACATATTTGGAAATAGAACTCTAAAATGTCCACACATTTATTAAAAATGTTTCTGAATGATAGGATTATGAGTTAAACTTATTTTTGCCAATTTCCATTTTATTAATTACACAATGAAATATATATAATCTTTGTTAGGAGAAAAAAATTAAAACATTTTTCTCAGTCTTGAATTTTACAGAATTAAAAGATAATTCTATCATTTTCTCCACATTTATTTCTTTAGATCTAGTCTTTAAAATATTTTGGCCAGTAACTCTTCTGAGAAGCATTCAATCTTGTCTTCAGTAACTAGAAGAATAGCTAATTTTTCCAACTTATTCATTATTTAGTACTTATGTCTCCAAACTTGCTGTCAAAAAGGGTTAAAATCTATCTGAAACCTCCGCAGGACTGTCCAAACATTTTTCAAATTCAGGATCATTTTAGAAAGATTTTTCTTTATATTTGATCTTTTTATTTTAAAAAGTATACTTTTCAGGGATTCTCTGATGGTCCAGTGGATAAGAATCCTTCTTCCAACTTAAGGAATGTGGGTTTGATCCGTGGTCGGGAAACTAAGATCTCACATGCCTCAGGGCTACTGAGCCCACAATTCACAGCTAGAGAGAAGCCCACACACAGCTTTGAAGATCCTGCATGCCACAACTAAGACTTGGCACAGTCAAAAATGAATAAATATTAAATATACACACACACATATATATATACTTTTCAATGACAGTGTGTCTCAGTAAAGTTATAGTATAAGACTAATACTAACAATAATAAAAACTGATCCAGCCTCTTGATCTTCAAGGTTATTATTAGCTTTACAAGACTAAAATAATAATAATAATAATAATAAAAACCCATCCAGCCTCTTGCTCTTCAGAGATAATAATTCAACATGGGTTTATTTATTTATTCACAAAATGGCTAACAAGGCCTACTATGTACTAGACAGTGTTCTAAGTGCTATGCCTTGGCAGCAAAAAAGGACATAAAAGTCCTTTGCAATGTGGAGTGTACATTTGTATGGGGAAGACAATAAATAGATAAGTAATAATTAAATAATAGATTATCCATTGGATAATGACTTCTGTTGTTTTAAGGAAGTCAGTGAGTTAGGAGGATATCTAGAGGCAGAGCTTTCTGAGCAACACATGCAAAGACCCTCAGGCAGCAGTGTGTCTGGTGATTCAAACAAACCTCAATTACTCCTGTCCCCTTAGTATTTTTCCACATAGTTAATCAATCAGTGGGATATGTTAATGTCAGATATGTTCTATTGAATCCCAGCAATATATGAGTCACTGGCTTTCTGCCTGTATATTAGAATATACAAGCTTTGGGAAGTGCTTTGGAACTTCTTTTTGGTCCAACCACTGAGCTGGTCATTGCCAGTTGCTGTATAAAATCCACTTTTTGTCGCATGTCACAATCTGATTGAAAAATGGTTCTTTGTTTTTGTATAGAATAAGAGAAGACATTTCAAAATGATGATTTTCTTGATTTGTGGTCAGCTTATGAGATACCCAATAATCAAGCTTTTTCACCTTTCCAATTTGTTTCAAATGCCAAATGACTGCAGAATGTTTAATGTTTAGTTCTTCAGCAATTTGTTGTGTAGTTGTAAGAGGATCAGCTTTGATGATTGCTCTCAATTCGTTGTTTTCAACTTCGATGTCTGGCCACTGCACTCCTCATCTTTGACTCTTATGTCTTTTGCAAACTTTCTTGAACCACCACTGCACTGTCTGTCCATTAGCAGTTCATAGGCTAAATGTGTTGTTAATGTTGAGAGTTGTTTTCTGCTGCCTTACAACTCATTTTGAACTTAAATAAGAAAATTGCTCAAATTTGCTTTTTTATTGAAAATCATTTCCCAATCTAAAATAAATATAAAATAAATGGCAAGTAATAAGTCATTAGGAAAAAACATAAAGTGGGAAATGCACATTAAAATGATGTATAACATGGCCATGTTTATTTAAGAATGTATTCCAATATCAAATGGGAAAGTTCAACAATGCAAAATTGCAATTACTTTTGTATCAACCTAATAGATGTCTTTAAGCTCTTTTTGGCATCAGATTGCCGCTGGAGTCACCCTCATTCTACTGTCTATCTCCAGCCCTGGGAGTGTATTTTACAGTTCTCTGAAAGCTCTGAAACACCTGGACACTCTTAAAGTAAGGATCGCAATTCATCAGGAGTATTCACAAAGTGATCTGTTTACAGTTGATCTTGAATATTTCATTTTCTTTACTAGCATATTTTCTGTTGTAGCTTTGGTGGCTCCCAAAACATGAAGCACAGAAGAATCACCTTCTTGCTGTACTCCAGTGACAGCTGCCACTAGTCAAAGACAGTAACAAACTCTTGGGTCAGATATACTAAACCAACCAGAGTGTCATAAATTGCATTCATGAATTGCTCAGGGGCCCCTGGCTAAGTCTGCAACAGAGCTGAAATGAAACTCCTGACTCTTCCTATACAACTGCCTTGCTTCTGTGAATCAAAGTCCCAATACACTGTTCTTCTATTGTTCTGGTATCTCCCTTTGCTGTGCTCTTCAGCTGTCTCCTCTAATCTTCTCTGCAGGCTCAGGAAGAATTTCCATTTTTTTCCTGACCTTATTAACAGGTGGTATTGAAGAGATGATATGTGTCATTGTACCATGGAAACTGATGTCTTCTTAATTTAATTTCACTCTTATTATCATATTGCTAACATACACACACACACACACACACACACACACACACTCTTTTTCTCAATATTTTTTGGTTTGCATTATGATAAAATTTTACCCTTGGGTTGTGTTCTGAAGAGGCTTACTCTCTAAAAGTGGTCCAAAAAATGTTCTATGGAAAAAGTTTACTTACTACAGCTCTTGGAAATTCATAGTGAATATCAATACTTTGGGCTTCCCCAGTGGCTCAGGGGTAAAGAATCCACCTGCCGTGCAGGAGATGCAGATGCAAGGTTGGGCAGATACTCCAGAGAAGGGCACAGCAACCCACTCCAGTATTCTTGCCTGGAGAATCCTCATGGACAGAAGAGCCTGGCAAGCTATAGTCTATGGGGTTGCAAAGAGCTGCACATGACTGAAGTGACTGAGCACAAACATTAATTCTATAAAATAGATAGTATTCTTGGTATTACCAGTGAAGTCTTACTTTGTTTAATCCTTTGTTTTTCAAACTTATTAACCAAAACAAAAACTTAAAATATTTTTTTAATTATTTTTTATGATAGTAGTGTTTTTATAGTGTGTGCACCCATCTTGAGTTTATAGCTTGTATAGCTCTGTCAAATGCAAAAATATATTTAACTCATATCTCCCCACCAGGTTATTAAATATTTCATCACTGCAAATAGTGCCTCCTGCTCCCCCGTCAATCTTTGAGTTTTGTGGAATCTATAAATCCACATTCTACCATTGTAAGGTACTTCTGCCTTTTTCATATAAATAAAATTATATGTATACACTCTTTTGTGCCTAAGTTCTTTCAATTAACATAGTTTTTGAGATTCAGTTAATTGGTATGTTTTAGTAACTCAATACTATTTCTCAATAATATTTTATTGTATATCTCAGTTTGTTTATTAATTATCCTCTTGATGGGCACAAAGATTGTTTCCACTTTTTAGGTATTATAAATAAATCTGTTATGAGAACTTTTGTATAAGCTTTCCGTGAACACATATTTTCCTTTGTTTTGGATGAGTTCCTAGGAGTGAATTTTATGGACCATAGGATAAATGTATGTTTAACGTTTTACAAAATTGCTAATTTGATAGCCAAAGTGGTATCACTATTTTACACTCCCACAGAAGTATATCACGATTTCTGACCCCCCCTCAAAACTGTGTTTTTCTGTCAGACATCTGGTAACAGGCTGAGTGCACAGTGTGAAAAACTGAGGGAGTCATTATAGAAGGTTATTGCTGTTGTTCAGTCCCTAAGGTGTGGCCCACTCTTGGTGACCTCATGGACTGCAGCCCGCCAAGTTCCTCTGTCCTCTGCTCTCTCCTGGAGTTTGCTCAAATTCACGTCCACATTATAGGAAGGAATGGGTATGGTCAAAAGAGGCTTCCCTGTTAGCGCAGCTGTAAAGAATCCACCTACAAGGCAGGAGACCCTGATTGAATCCTCGGTTGGGAAGATCCCCTGGAGGAGGGCATGGCAACCCACTCCAATATTATTGCCTGGAGAATCCCCCTGGACAGAGGTGCCTGGCAGGCTACAGTCCAGAGGGTCTCAGAGTTGGGCACAACTGAGAGACTAAGCCACAGTAGCAGCATAGTCAAAAGAGATGGGAAATGGGAGCAAATTTTGTAAGGTCTGATTCAGAGAAATTCAGCTATATTTCTTGAGTTTGTTCCATCCATGACCCAGAGTTCATCAAGGTATAACCGATCTCTGGTGGCTGAGAGATTTTAGGTATTCTTCATACTTCTAAACAGTTTCATCACAAAATATGCTTCACTTAAGTTATAAATGCTCGTGCAAAATTTCTAGCCTGCTTCATTCCTATGTAGAATTGGTAGCTATTCTGGAAATTCATATTTCTCTTCTATACTAAAATGGCAGGTATTGAATGACAATAAGAGTTTGGATACTGAAAGTGGAAAATTTTTGTTTTTTTAATTCTACAAGTTGAAATGCCATCATATTCTTACAATGCTTCTAAATATTATTTAAATCTGGACTATTTGCATTATACTTCAGCTGATAATATTTCAGGTGGTTTTGTTTAAGCATTTTAAAGTATCTATGTTCTAAAACACCATTTATACATGATAGATAGTCATATATTTATGTCTTATATAAGATAATGGTTACTCAAGGAACAACAAATGGGAAGGTTGAAGAAAGATCCACTGATTTTTTTGTTGGGGGTGGTGCTTAGTAGAAAGGATGAGAATATGATAACTCACAACTGTTGACTCACTCATATTTACTTTGCTTGACTTCTAAAGTCTTCTCGACATTTTATAATGTAGTCTATATATAGGTTCATGGAAAGGTAAGGAAGAGTCTTAAAAACATCCAGTCATAGCATTCATTTGATGCTTAAGTTTCCTCTATTTCTCCAGCTGTTGTTTACCTTTAGCAGCAGAAAGATTTGCTTCCTCGGGCCCAGAGAAGGTCTGGGGAATGTCTCTTTAAGGACTGGAAATGTGCTTCATCATCAGTTTCTCACTTGTATCAGTTATGCTTCCTTTTTTCATTCCAAGAAAACATGGAGAGTGTGTGATGACAAAAGGCACACTTACTACCTGTGCAAAGGCTCATAGAGAAGGGGAGGCTATTTGATGCCCTTCAAGGTAGGAAGCACAGATTAACAGATCTGGAAAGAACCATGGTGTCTGCACCTACAGGTCACAGTGACACAGCCATCAAAACACCTCCTTTCTGCCATTCCTTGGTGTGTGACGGTCGTCAGCAGAGTCTCACTGACTGCAGACTACATTTACTGTCGACGGGCTACAGCCCACTTTCTAGTTCTCAGATATTGCATCGTTGCTATTGTTTTCCTTTGCTATTATCTTAATTTTTTATTGTGAAGTATTTTATCCTTGGAGACAGCAAATAGTTATTTTGGGAATCACATTTTTAATCTACTCTCACCAACCCGAACTAATAATATTCCAAATAAGTGCACTTTCTTTGGAAAGTAAGTCACTTTTTAAAGAAAAATTATGTGGGTGTCAGAGAGTAGGAGGATGTCTGACTGAGAATTTTTTTCAAGCGTTTTGTTAATAAAATAAGAATTTCTCCTTCTCTCGGTACTGCAACCACCACTCTTTGATAATATTATCATGAGCCTTTTTTTTATCCTGCAAACATTAGGTTGTTTTGGAAAGGACAAAATGGTGAAAAAAGGATGGAAGCAACAACTAGAGGTTACGGCTAGTCATTTGGTTTCAGTTGAGCTTTGCTTATTTGATGCGGACTAGAGGATACTGGAGTCCATTGCAGTCACGTGTCAGCCTCTTCTATGACTGTGGTGCAGAAATCTCACTGCCCGCTTAGACTGTAAGCTTCTAGTGCGTGTGTCTTCTATGATTATAGGCACTGTGACTATAATTCATTTCACTCTGGTGAATAAATTATGCAAATAAGACAGAGTTTAAGAAAGTGAGATTATCTGAGAGTGTCTAACTTAGTCACAAGGGCCCTTTAAAAGTAGGATATTTTCTCTAGCTGGTCACCGAAGAGAATGCCAGAGATAGACCAGGAAAAAAAAAAAAAAAATCCCTGTTGTGAATTGCCAACATGACACAGAACTGTGGACAGTCTCTAGGAGCTGAGAGTGGTCCCCAGCTAATAACAGAAAATGGGAGACCTCTATCTTAGAATTCCAAGGAATGGATTTTGCAAACAACCAGTGGGCTTGGAAGGAACTCTAATCCCAGATGGCAGCCCCACATGACTGACATCTTGATTTCAGCTCTGTGAGACCTTGAGTAGAGAATTCATCCACATCGACTTCTGATATCCAAAAACTGAAAAAATAAATTAGTATTATATTTGAATTGTTTCAAGCTGCTAATACAAAAGTAATAAATGAGGCAATCAATAGAAGATGGTTAATTTTTATTAAGAGTAATTTTTATTAATAAAAATCTTTATTTAAAGCAAATACTCATGAGAAGTGATTTAAACATATTTAAAATTTTAAACTAAATGCATGTTTATTAACTTTCTGATATTTATTGTAGGACAAGTTAATTCTGCAATTAAAATTTCAATCTTTTTATATAAATTATACTTACAATGCTTCCTCTGTATTTCCTAGTTTTGTGTTCTTTAAAGTGGAAAATTCTGAAAGAGATGGGAATACCAGACCACCTGACCTGCTTCTTGAGAAACCTATATGCAGGNAAGCTGGAATCAAGATTGCCAGGAGAAATATCAGTAACTTCAGATACGCAGAAGACAGCACTCTATGGCAGAAATCAAAGAACTAAAAAGCCTCTTGATAAAAGTGAAAGAGGAGAGTGAAACAGTTGACTTAAAACTCAGCATTCAGAAAACTAAGATTATGGCATCCAGTCCCATCAATTCATGGCAAAGAGATGGGGAAACAATGGAAACAATGACACTTTATATTTTGGGGCTCCAAAATCACTGCAGATGATGACTGTAGCCATCAAATTAAAAGGCGCTTACTCTTTGGAAGAAAAGCTATGACCCACCTAGACAACATTAAAAAGCAGACATTACTTTACCAACAAAGGTCCATCTAGTCAAACCATGACTTTGGTTTTTCCAGTAGTCATATATGGATGTGAGAGTTGAACTATAAATAAAGCTGAACATTGAAGAATTGATGCTTTTGAACTGTGGTGCTGGAGAAGACACCTGAGAGTCCCTTGGACTGCAAGGAGATCCAACCAGTCCATCCTAAAGGAAATCAGTCCTGAATATTCACTGGAAGGACTGATGCTGAAATTGAAGCTCCAATATTTTGGCCACCTGATGTTAAGAACTGACTCAGTTGGAAAAGACCCTGATGCTGGGAAAGATTGAAGGTGTGAGGAGAAAGGGACAACAGAGGATGAGATAATTGGATGGCATCACTGATGCGACGGACATGGGTTTGAGTAGGCTCCGGGAGCTGGTGATGGACAGGGAAGCCTGTCGTGCTGCAGTCCATGGGTTCGCAAAGAGTCAGACATGACTGCGCAAATGAACTGAACTGAACTGAGGGAACAAGTTATGGGAATAGTTCTGGAAAGAGTAGTTCAGGCTGAAGGCTTGGNGGGACAACAGAGGATGAGATAATTGGATGGCATCACTGATGCGATGGACATGGGTTTGAGTAGGCTCCGGGAGCTGGTGATGGACAGGGAAGCCTGTGGTGCTGCAGTCCATGGGTTCGCAAAGAGTCAGACATGACTGCGCAAATAAACTGAACTGAACTGAGGGAACAAGTTATGGGAATAGTTCTGGAAAGAGTAGTTCAGGCTGAAGGCTTGGTGAGGACAAAGGCCCTGAGCCAGGTGTGCACTTTGGGTGTGTGAGGAGCAGTAAGGAATCCAATATGCCTAGGGAAATAAAGGAGCGAGGAAGAGAAGGGTAGGAGATGAGGTTAGAGAGGCAACAGATAATCTACAAACTTATGGACCAATGTAAGGAATTTGAATTTTTTAGTTTTATTTTTTAGGTTTTAGATTCTTTTCTGGGCAAGATAAGAAGCTACCAAAGTTTCTGACAAAGTCCTCTGAGCTGACTTAGNAGGGAAATAAAGGAGCGAGGAAGAGAAGGGTAGGAGATGAGATTAGAGAGGCAACAGATAATCTACAAACTTATGGACCAATGTAAGGAATTTGAATTTTTTAGTTTTATTTTTTAGGTTTTAGATTCTTTTCTGGGCAAGATAAGAAGCTACCAAAGTTTCTGACAAAGTCCTCTGAGCTGACTTAGGTGTTCTCAGGTTGGTGGAACTGCATATTGCGAGTAGAAGTTGATGGCTCTACTGTGACCTCTATGTATGGAAGTGAGAGAGACAAGTGTTCAGGGCTCTTCCCAGTGTTTGAGAAGAACAAAAGAATGCTAAATTGTTAAAAGGAGACAATTTCCAGTCCTTATAACAAAAATATGAATGGTGCATTTTTCTATAATGGAAGGCAAAGTTGCTTTAGAAATTAGCCTTGAGAAATGTATTCTTATACAAAGACAAGCTTTTTTTTTTTTTTTTTT
>SJYA01000073.1:0-61495 GCA_006410615.1 Neotragus moschatus | reverse complement strand
TTTTTGATGTTGGTATTTTTCTCAGAACACATGGAAAGAGAATGAAGTTCTCTACCCTGTCCAGGATGCGTTCAACAAGAAGTGAAGTGAAGTGAAGTCGCTCAGTCATGTCCAACTCTTTGCAACCCCATGGACTGTAGTCTACCAAGCTCCTCTCACGGGATTTTCCAGGCAAGAGTACGGGAGTGGGCTGCCATTTCCTTCTCCAGAGGATCTTCCCCAGCCAGGGATCAAACCCTGGTCTCCCGCATTGAGGGCAGACACTTTACTGTCTGAGCTGAGACTGAAAAGGGATGCCATGTATTTGAGAAAGTGGCCAACGGTGCTACGAACCACTTTACTCCCTTTTTCTCTTCCTTAACTCTCCCTCCCCTGTTTCTATCATCAAAATAGGATTTCATACCCCTTGTTCATTGTTTTTTCCTGTTTCGACCTTCAAACTAATCTAATAAACCTATACATGGTAACATGATAAAGCATTTTATGCAGTTTATGCATATAAGGTTCTCTCAGATAACAGTTATATAAATATAAATTCAAACTCCTATGACTATTTTAACCAAGGAAGTTATTCAAATTTGAAACCCCATGGTAAAATGATTTGGCGATACCACTTTTGAAAGTTCTTATTTTGGTATAGGCTGCCTCAATCCACCACAGAATACTTCTCAAAAGATCTAAATGAAAGATTTTAAAATGTTATAGTTTATAAGAATTGACTAGAAGACTACCCAAATATCCATTATGAAACTATAAAGCAATTAAGACAAAATACATTATGGATGATAATTTACTATATCTTGATTCTGAATGGAGGTTATGTGGGTATATTCATATGCAAATATTCATCCAGATACACTTGAGATTTCTGTATTTTAATGTAATGTTGAAACTAATACAACATTGTAAATCAACTATATTCCAATAAACATTTAAAAATTTATTATAATAAAATTTCATCTCATAAAGAGAAGCAAACTTAAAAACAAAAACAAAACTTGGAATACCTTCTGAAATAGAAATTCCTGAGCTCTGCCACAGGTATTTTGATTTGGTAGTATGGTAGTCCCTACCTGAAATCTATGTATGTATTATAGATTCCTTTGGGGCATTATGGTATATAGTCTATGGGCCACATTTTCAATAAGTACTGGACTGAAAGAGTGGCTTTATAATTCCAGAGAGAACTCAAGGTTAGTCTGGGTTATTTGTTGCTGTTGTTCTGTCTCTAAGTCATGTCTGATTCTTTGCAACCCCATGAACTCCAGAATGCCAGGCTTCCCTGTCCTTCAATATCTCTGTGAATTTGCACAAACTCATGCCTATTGAAGCAGTGATCCATCCACCCATCTCATTCTCTGTTGTCCCTCCTCCTCTTGCCTTCAACCTTTCCCAGCAGCAGGGTCTTTGCCACTGAGTCAGCTCTTTGCATCAGGTGACCAAAATATTGGAGCTTCAGCTTCAGCACCAGTCCTTCCAATAAATATTCAAAGCTGATTTTCTTTAGGACTGACTGTTTCAATCTCCTTCCTGTCCAAGGGACTCTCAGAGTTTTCTCCAGTCTGAATTACTGAGTTCTCCTAATTTGATATTTTGCGTTATGATTTATGAGCTTATACAATTTCAACTGAATTATTTTTGTGAATCAAACCATAATTCTATTGTTAAAACTTTGTTTTCATTCAAGTCAGCAAAATGAAAGAATTTGAGGATGGCATGGAACTCTTCAGTCTGTCTTCTGACATCTGCCGAAACCCAGGTTCTGCAGCCTTTATAATCTCTCCATCCGCCCCCCTCCATCCCACCTGCTATTCCCATATTCTGTTATGCGTTATTTTGAGTTCAAATTCAAGAGGTATCGTATAATGAGTTTTTAGACTCTCTATTTCAAACAACTGATTTTCACTTAGTAACTATAAACAATGCTTTTTCAAAATGCAACTATAATGAAACATGTATAATATTATATATGAAACGAATCACCAGTCCAGGTTCAATACATGATACTGGATACTTGGGACTGGTGCACTGAGACGACCCAGAGGGATGGTACGGGGAGGGGGGGGAGGATACCTGTATACCTGTGGCGGATTCATGTTGATGTATGGCAAAACCAATACAATATTGTAAAGTAATTAGACTCTAATTAAAATAAATAAATTTATATTAAAAAAACTTTTCAAGTAACTTATTTTTTTAGAAACTTTATTTTTATTTTTCACGATTCTCCCAATAATTCTTACAAGGATGCAATTGTTAAGTGAAGCAAAAACTGAAATTTGAATACAATTGTATTCGCATTTACAAATTATAAAATTTGTATTGAAGTCTACACAGCACATGAATTTAATTTTCTTCATTTTCAATTTGCTTCCAGGTAATTCAGTTCAAAATAACGTAAGCACTCTGCTGAATTACTTTGTTGAATGTTGAAGCTGATCAAGGATGGTTGTTGTGCTAAAAAGAAATATGAATTTATGATATTATGGCTAATTTTATTCTGCTAAATCTTCTTTGTTGAATTAAATAAATGGTATAGGTGAAGAATTCTTTTAAAGTGTCTAACGTGTTTGTATGATTTTTCTAAAAGTACATTGACTTAAATGGAAATACATTAAATTAAAAATAGAATGCATTTTGTTGAGAATGTACAATATATTGATAAATTCAATATCCTTATTTTTCACAAAACTTTTAAAGAGAAAGAGAGAGGTAAATAAAGAGAAAGAGAGCAAGCACAAGTAATATTTCTTTTTTAATTGAAGTATAATTGTTTTACAGTTTTGTATTGGTTTCTGCTGTACAACAGCATGAGTCAGCCTCAAGTATACATACATCCCCTCTCTTGAACCTCCCATGTACTCTCTCCCCTGCCTTCCACCCCTTGCCAGGTTATCATAGAGCATGGAGCTGAGCTCCCTGAGCTATACAACAGCATTCCACTAGCTATCTATTTTACACATGGTAGTGTATATTAGGTCTTCTCAGGTAGCTCACGGAGAAGGTGATGGAACTCCACTCAAGTACTCTTGCCTGGAAAATCCCATGGACAGAGGAGCCTGGTAGGCTGCTGTCCATAGGGGTCTCGAAGAGTCGGACATGACTGAAGCAACTTCACTTTCACTTTTCACTTTCATGCATTGGAGAAGGAAATGGCAACCCATTCCAGTGTTCTTGCCTGGAGAATCCCAGGGACGGGGGAGCCTGGTGGGCTGCTGTCTATGGGGTCGCACAGAGTCATACACAACTGAAGTGACTTAGCAGCAGTAGCAGCATCAGGTATCTCAGCTGGTAAAGAATCTGTCTGCAATACTGGAGACCTGGTCTGATTCCTGGGTCAGGACCTTCCCCTGGAGAAGGGAGAGGCTACCCACTCCAGTGTTCTTAGGCTTCGCTGGTGGTTCAGACAGTAAAGAATCTGCCAGCAATTCAGGAGACCAGGGTTCCATCCCTGGGCTGGGAAGATCCCCTGGAAGAAGGCATGGCAACCCACTCCAATATTCTTGCCTGGAGAATCCCCATGGACTAATAAGCCTGGCAAGCTACAGTCCATGGGGTCTCAAAGAATCAGACACAACTGAGTGTATAAATGTCAATGTCCCTCTCTCAGTTGAGAGCAATAAAGATCTTTAAATGTATTAAATTTTTACTGTTGAGAGTGTTCATTTTAATATACCTATTTGGCAGAATAAAAATAAAATACTGGTTAATTTAAAAGTGAAGACTGATATCCAGTCTTTTGGTCAAATAAACTCAAGTTAAAGGTTCAGCTTCACTACATTAGTAACTCTGAAACTGGTCAAGTTACTTAGTTTCTTGAAACAGTGATACTTAAGTCTGCTGTATGATGCTCAAATGGTTAAAGAATCTGTCTGCAATGTGGGAAACCCAGGTCCAGTCCTGGAATAAGGAAAATCCTCTGGAGAAAGGTATGCTACCCACTCCAGTATTCTTGCCTGGAGAATCCCATGGACAAAGGAGCCTGGCGGGCTACAGTCCATGGGGTTGCAAAGAACTGGATACAACTGAGTGACTAACACACACACACACACACACACACATATTAAGTCAGAAAATACTTGATAATACTAAACACGGTACCTGTACATAGTATTTACTTTAAAACAATGTTACTTGCTGACGTAAAATCATGATTATTCCTCCTAATAATGGTTGATATTGGACAGTAGTTAAGACAGAAGTATCCTTGTTTGGAGTCAAAAGAACAATACAATTCAAGACAAAGCTTCTAAATGCACTATTTCAACTCTGAAATATTTCACAATATCTAATTTGAGTAGAAAATAAGCTGTATGGATTTCTGCTAAGACCTATTTTAAAACCATAACAAAGAAGAATTTTTACCTTTCTTGGATTTAGCAGTGACCTACTATACTAGTATGTACACAGGTTTCATAAGTAAATGCATGTGCACGCATGTATGCCTCCTCAGGCACCCAGTCGTGTCTGACTCGTTGCAACCCTGTGGACTGCAGCCCGCCAGGCTCCTCTGTCCATAGGCTTCTCCAGGCAAGAATATGGAGTGGTTGCCGTTTCCTTCTCCAGGGGATCTGCCTGACCCAGGAATTGAACTTGAGTCTCTTGCACCTCCTGCACTGGTGGGAAATGTGCTGGATGACAGTTTACTTATTTATGAATAGACTTTATTAACTGAAGTCCAAGGACAGGGGGGCCTGGCCTGCTGTGGTTCATGGGGTCGCAAAGAGTCGGACACGACTGAGCGACTGAACTGAACTGAACAGAACAGCAAAAGAGAACCAAAGAAAAAAAAATTACCCAAACTAAATCAGACAAGAATAAGTCAAACTAAACAAAACCAAACGAAAGAGAGTCTACTTATAGGAGAAATGGCACATAAATGAGCACAAAGACAATAAAATAATAAATTCTTAAAAATTCCTATATTATAATTTTGACTTTCACATTATTTCTAGTTGGAAAAGCACGGAGAACTAAAATTAATGGTATTCTCAAAGGAGATAATTCAAAGAAACTATGTAAGAACATAAATTTAATTGGTTTATTGCTATCTTTAAAAGCTTAGTATTAATTGCTCATTTCTGGTGACTTGAAATAATAAGAAAATAATTTGTATTTTATTTATCAGCACATTACAGTATGCTTATATTGCCTCTAAATGAGATAGAGACATTGAAAAACCACTTTTTCTCTCTCATCTCACTTGCCCCCTCCTGCTCAGTATTTCTGATGATTCACATTATCAGTCAACAAGTTTAAGAAAGTTCTTCACATACGCCTAAAATTTACAAATCCTATTTTCAGGAGCGAGACACTCTGGTATTTATAAAATGCTTAAAGAAGATAATTAGTGGTGGCATAGTTTTCTTTCAGTTAATGGTTTATGGAAGACTTTCTCCTTTATGACAGTCTCTTTTGTCTCATAAAGTAAAACCCCATTACACTAGTTATCACAGGATTAACCTAGTTGAGTCATGGTTAGGTGTAAGAACACTTTTTTTTTAATCTCACGTCTTCAAATGTATCTCTCCCAAAGTCATCTGCTTGCTCAAAGATTCCCATTTTTAGGGGGATGCTTCCTTAAATAGAAAATGAATATAAAATATTTATCACAGCTCCTGGTACTATATTACATCAGCTCTACTGATGAGTTAGTAGGCACTAAGATGTTAAACTTTCCAAAGTCAGAAAATAGTGGTAGGACTAGGACAGATCCAGACAACTCTTAATCAGTGTGCTTAATGAATCAACTATTTTTACTCTGAAAAGAGCATGGTTACTTTTAAATCAAAAGGATTTGATTAGGTGAACCCTCACCTTTATTTTAGGATAGGGGAAAGCCATGGAAGACACAACCATTTAGCTCAGGGCACATTCATATATGTGAGGCTGATGCCAGCTGCCAGCAGCCCCTTGACTGCTATAGACCTTGGTTTTCCATTGATGAATCTCCTATGTGAATGCAGAAGTAGATGCTCCCAAAGCCATGTGCTACTCCAAGTAACCCAACTGCTCCATCAGGTTACCAGTTCAAAAGGGACAGAAATAAGGATGCTTGTATTGGGCAAAATTTAGTGGGAAAAGGAAAACAGGATTCTAAAAGTATCAGTGAGTAAGACATTAGAAAAGCCTAAAACTGTAGAAGCATGCCCACTCCTCCAGTGTTCGTGCTGACTCCACCTGTACAATTGTTTCCATGCTTTCTCATTCTCAGATATTAAAGAACTATCATTTAAAGCTTTTATTTTAAAGACTGCTTGTAACATTTAGGTATGTCCTTCTGTGTGACAAATGCCATATCAGTTGTCTAAAACCAGCTAACGCACTTGGAAACTTACTGAATAGTTATGTTGCAGAAGAAAGAGAAAATGTGTATATTTCTACCTGCAAGTAAGGAAGTTGGCTTCAATCATCAGCAAGTAGCAATGGGCTTGCTAGCATTCTCTGGAAGACTCTCCACAAGGTAGGTTGTTGGTGTCTATTTTTATCTTTCCCTTGGTTTCTCCTTCATACTGCTTTATATTGTAAGAACAAAACAAATAAAAAACAAAAAAAGTAAACGAAGAAAAAAAAGAAAAAAGAAAAACTCCAAAGGAACCTTTAGTAACTCTTTCTTCTCCTGCCCTTTCCATTTATAGATGAAGAAACTGACAAAGAAACCTCTGCCTCCACCACCAATCAAAAAAAAAAAAAAAAGTTGCTGGAAAGAAGACAGACAGCTAATGCTGAAAAAAATTAAAACAAAAGAAAATTAAGCATAGGCTATTGATTATCTTAGAAAAGTAGCACGATGTAATCACTTGAATTTAAAGCAAAGTCAATAAATCACAGAAGTATGGAATTTTAAAGCCTTGAAGTGTCTCAAATATGTCATCCAGAGTCACCCACTGTGAATCTCATGGCTAGCTCAGTGGGAAAGCTAGAAGTAAAGTCTCCACTGATGGTCTTCTTCAGCTTCTCAAATTCCAGACTATCTCAAATGTTTCCTGATTCTAACCTGATATCAACCTTCTGCTTTTTACAAGCACTAACAGAACATTTTGAAACTCATTCCTCTTTTATGATGGTAGTCTATGTGACAGGAATTGGGGGATTTAAAACTACAGAGCAAGACAAATAAGATCTCAAAGAACGAATACATGGGCACTCCAACAATAAACATGTAAACAAATAAGTAAGCAAATTTATCGACAAATTGAAAAAAAAACTGACAACTGTTATTACCACAAAGGTTATAATTGGACCAAAAGATAGAAGTGAAATTGAGAAAGACAAAGTGGTCAGGGGAGAGCTCTGTGGCTGTGACATTTGAGCTGAATCCAGAGAATGGCAAGGAGGCGGGGGTAGCTGGGAAGCCTCTATAGGTGGTTCTAGTGGTAAAGTACCCACCTGTTAATGCAGAAGACATAAGAGAAATGGGTTTGATTTCTGGGTCAAGACGATCCCCTGGAGGAGGAAATGGCAACCCACTCCAGTATTTTGGCTCGGAGAATCCCGTGGACAGAGGAGCCTGGTGGGCAACTGTCCACAGGATCTCAAAGAGTTGGACACCACTGAAGCAGGCATGCGTGCTACAGACTGGGAATGAGACAAATGCCAAGAATTCAAGGAGAAACCCTTTGGGCACAGGGACTGGTGAAACCTGTCTGCTGGCTATGTCTATAAATAGAGCAATGGAGAGCTCTCTAAGGGTGAAATGGCAAATGCAAGGGCCAGAGAAGGAAAACTCAGTCACCCTCCGGAAATGGTAAGACAGCAACATTCATTGGAGTGAAGGACACATCCTGGGGCTAATAGGTAGGCAGAGGTCAGGTGAGGACCAGCCCTAAATTTTCTGTGAAGGCATGAAATGGATGGAGACATTGGAGGGTTTTAAATGTCTTCTTTGTTTATCCTGGAGTGGACTTCAGTTGATTCAGATTTTAAAGGCGTCAGGGAACTCATCTTTTTAAAGTCCTCAGGGAAATCTTTTCCAAAAGAAAAATAATCAACCTTCACATGTGATTATTAAGTTTGAAATAAACAAATTTAACTAGCTCACATTTTAAGTAAAGTGTGAAATGTGGTGTTTTGACTGCTTTTAATTTGTAATCTAATTTTAAAACTTTTGTTTTTAAATCAGTATCTAAAAAATACTGCATTTATTTTCTGTAGCTTACCTGCAATAGATAGAGTGCAGATAAAATAGATAGGTCACTGTCCCCTACCCACTGATTCCTTTTAAATTAGGAGGTACTTAGGAGTACTTAACAGGTGGCTCTAGAGGTAAAGAACCACCTACCAATGCAAAAGACACAGAGATAAGAGTTCTATCCTTGGGTCAGGAAGATCCCTTGGAGGAAGGCATGGCAATCCACCCCAGTATTCTTGCCTAGAAAATTCCATAGACAGAGAAGCCTGGTGGGCTCCAGTCCATGGGGTCACAAAGAGTTGGACATAATAAAGAGACTTAGCACAGCACAACACAAAGAAAAAAAACAAACTGAAAACTTCTTTCCATCTGTTCAAGGTGATTATTGATACCACACCATGTCAATTTTGCATTGGGAGAGAGTTTAAAGCAGACAGTCTTTTAATTGTCACTGCAAACAACTATGCATTTTTTACCTTATGGAACACACAAGTGGATAAACAGCTATTTTTACAGTTGTATTACTGTGTTCTTTGTAATTAGATACAGAATGTTTAACTAAACCTTAAACTTGATGTCAATAAAACCATCAATAGACATTTATCAATAGTTTACAAGGTTTAAGGTGCTCTAAACTAANATGCGTGCTACAGACTGGGAATGAGACAAATGCCAAGAATTCAAGGAGAAACCCTTTGGGCACAGGGACTGGTGAAACCTGTCTGCTGGCTATGTCTATAAATAGAGCAATGGAGAGCTCTCTAAGGGTGAAATGGCAAATGCAAGGGCCAGAGAAGGAAAACTCAGTCACCCTCCGGAAATGGTAAGACAGCAACATTCATTGGAGTGAAGGACACATCCTGGGGCTAATAGGTAGGCAGAGGTCAGGTGAGGACCAGCCCTAAATTTTCTGTGAAGGCATGAAATGGATGGAGACATTGGAGGGTTTTAAATGTCTTCTTTGTTTATCCTGGAGTGGACTTCAGTTGATTCAGATTTTAAAGGCGTCAGGGAACTCATCTTTTTAAAGTCCTCAGGGAAATCTTTTCCAAAAGAAAAATAATCAACCTTCACATGTGATTATTAAGTTTGAAATAAACAAATTTAACTAGCTCACATTTTAAGTAAAGTGTGAAATGTGGTGTTTTGACTGCTTTTAATTTGTAATCTAATTTTAAAACTTTTGTTTTTAAATCAGTATCTAAAAAATACTGCATTTATTTTCTGTAGCTTACCTGCAATAGATAGAGTGCAGATAAAATAGATAGGTCACTGTCCCCTACCCACTGATTCCTTTTAAATTAGGAGGTACTTAGGAGTACTTAACAGGTGGCTCTAGAGGTAAAGAACCACCTACCAATGCAAAAGACACAGAGATAAGAGTTCTATCCTTGGGTCAGGAAGATCCCTTGGAGGAAGGCATGGCAATCCACCCCAGTATTCTTGCCTAGAAAATTCCATAGACAGAGAAGCCTGGTGGGCTCCAGTCCATGGGGTCACAAAGAGTTGGACATAATAAAGAGACTTAGCACAGCACAACACAAAGAAAAAAAACAAACTGAAAACTTCTTTCCATCTGTTCAAGGTGATTATTGATACCACACCATGTCAATTTTGCATTGGGAGAGAGTTTAAAGCAGACAGTCTTTTAATTGTCACTGCAAACAACTATGCATTTTTTACCTTATGGAACACACAAGTGGATAAACAGCTATTTTTACAGTTGTATTACTGTGTTCTTTGTAATTAGATACAGAATGTTTAACTAAACCTTAAACTTGATGTCAATAAAACCATCAATAGACATTTATCAATAGTTTACAAGGTTTAAGGTGCTCTAAACTAAGATCATGGTTTGAAGGCAAACCTTTCAATATCACAGTAATCCAAGTCTATGCTCCAATCAGCAATGCTGAAGAAGCTGAAGTTGAATGGTTCTATGAAGACCTACAAGGCCTTTTAGAACTAACACCCAAGAAAAGATGTCCTTTTCATTATAGGGGACTGGAATGCAAAAGTAGAAAGTCAAAAATCACCTGGAGTAACAGGCAGATTTGGCCTTGGAATATGGAATGAAGCAGGGCAAAGACTAATAGAGTTTTNACCTCATGCGAAGACTTGTCTCATTGGAAAAGACCAATGCTGGAGGGATTAGGAGCAGGAGGAGAAGGGGACGACAGAGGATGAGATGGCTGGATGGCATCACTGACTCGATGGATGTGAGTCTGAGTGAACTCCAGGTGTTGGTGATGGACAGGGAGGCCTGGTGTGCAGCAACTCATGGGTTCGCAAAGAGTCAGACACGACTGAATGACTGAGCTGAACTGAAACTAAGACCATGGCATCTGGTCCCATCACTTCATGGAAAATACATGGGGAAACAGTGTCAGACTTTATTTTGGAGGGCTCCAAAGTTACTACAGATGGTGATTGCTGCCATGAAATTAAAAGATGCTTACTCCTTGGAAGGAAAGTTATGACCAATCTAGATAGCATATTCAAAAGCAGAGGCATTACTTTGCCAACAAATGTCCATCCAGTCAAGGATATGGTTTTTCCAGTAGTCATGTACGGCTGTGAAAGTTGGACTGTGAAGAAAGCTGAGTGCCGAAGAATTGATGCTTTTGAACTGTGGTGTTGGAGAAGATGCTTGAAAGTCCCTTGGACTGCAAGGAGATCCAACCAGTCCATTCTGAAGGAGAGCAGTCCTGGGTGTTCTTTGGAAGGATTGATGCTAAAGCTGAAACTCCAGTACTTTGGCCACCTCATGTGAAGAGTTGACTCATTGGAAAAGACTCTGATGCTGGGAGGGATTGGGGGCAGGAGAAGGGGATGACAGAGGATGAGATTCCTGGATGGCATCACCAACTTGACGGACATGAGTTTGCGTGAACTCCAGGTGTTGGTGATGGACAGGCAGGCCTGGTGTGCTGCGATTCATGGGGTCGCCAAGAGTTGGACACGACTGAGCGACTGTATTGAATGGTAGTTATTCATAGACAAAATCCAGAGGATTACAGTCTACAAGGGGAAAATTAGATATACGTGAAAAGATGACCAATAAGACTAGGTAGCACAGAATAAATTAAAACTCAATGGTAGAGATCAGAAAGTCATTGAGGTTCAGATTAGGAAGTGTTTCAGAATTGAGTCAACGTTCACACTACACATTGGGAAAAGAAAGTCTGAGCCAGGTGGAGAGGAGAGTAGGAACTGTGCAGGGTAAAGCAGTTAGATAAAAATGGAAAACACTAAACAATTGCTCCAGTTGAATTGCTCTGTCTTGTCAAAAATTTAAAAACAGCATAAATTAAATCCAGATCAATAAACATACTCAGTAAGAGTTTACTGTGCACAAAATAACAGTTTGTGAACTGTGTGCATACTCAGTCACTCAGCTGTGTTCAACTCTTTATGACCCTATGGACTGTAGCCTGCTAGGCTTTGTGTCAATGGGATTCTTTAGGCAAGAATATTGGATTGGATTGTCATTTCCTCCTCCAGTGAATCTTCCTGACCCAGGGATTGAATCTGAGTCTCCTGCATTGCAGGCAGATTCCTTACTACCATCTGAACTACCAGGGATCCCAGTTTGTGAACTAGGAGTCTTCAAATTTAAACCAGTGAAGCTCAGAGGCATGACATAACAGGGTGACTTAAGAAGTGAAAATAAGGAAGTAATCTGACTTTTATAAAGATCATTTATTACCATAAGTATTTCTAGACAGCAGGTTAAAGGTACTTGTGTTACACCATTTAAGAAGATAATAAAGTTTACTTTTGGTTATCAGAGGCACTTATAAGAAATGGGCTTCCTAGGTGGCACAAATAGTAAGGAATCTGCCTGCCAATTCAGGAGACCTAAGGGAGACTAAGGTTTGATCCCTCAGTTGAAAAGATCCCCTGGAGGAGGAAATGGCAACCCACTCCAGTATTCTTGCCAGGAGAATCCCATGAACAGAGGAGCCTGGCAGGCTACAGTCTGTGGGGTTACAAAGAGTCAGACACCACTGAAAAACTAAAAACACAGGCAGACATGCATGTGGATTAAATGGTTTTGTCTGGTTGGGGAATTCTCTAGGCTGGTCTCATTTTGTTTTATTTGAATGATCTTAAAGCCTCTAAGCAGCCCATGGGTAAAAACTGGATCACATTAACCATTTCTGATTCTGTTTCTACAGTTCTGGCCCTCTGTCAGAGAAACTATGACAGGTTCTACCTCTTGCCATGGATTATTTCTGTGGGTCCTAAGAGGGTGTTGCCCATGTGCTCAGCCACGTCCTTTCTGCTCCCTTGGAGGGCCCATCACTCCTCGTTCTCTCTGGGGATGAAGATGATGCTGTGCTGCTGAGGAGGAGCAGCAGAAAGAGGCCTCACTGCTGTCGCAGGTCCTACTCTCTTCCTGGAAAGAGCTGTAGGCTGGACCCAGGGCCCTGTCTCCTTCTTGCCACCCACCCTTCTTCCATTTTAGCTCACTGCTGCTGAGATGTGCAGGGTCTCACTGAAGTCTCTCCAGTTGTAACTATGCACAGTCACAGTCTGAAAGGGGAAAAGCCCCTTCTTTTACCATTGAGCTGTTCATGCTGCTATGTGAGCCCAGAAATAAAGCTGACTTTGCTCAGTTTCTCTTGCAAACTATTCAGTTCAGTTCAGTTCAGTCACTCAGTCGTGTCCGACTCTTTGCAGCCCCATGAATTGCAGCATGCCAGGCCCCTCTGTCCATTACCAACTCCTGGAGTTCACCCAAATTCACATCCATCCAGTTGGTGATGCCATCCAGCCATCTCATCCTCTGTTGTCCCCTACTCCTCCTGCCCCCAATCCCTCCCAGCATCAGAGTCTTTTCTAATGAGTCAACTCTTCACATGAGGAGGCCAAAGTAGCACCTCATTTTTTGGAGCCCCAAAAATAAAGTCTGACACTGTTTCCACTGTTTCCCTGTCTATTTCCCATGAAGTGATGGGACCAGATGCCATGATCTTCGTTTTCTGAATGTTGAGCTTTAAGCCAACTTTTTCTCTCTCCTCTTTCGCTTTCGTCAAGAGGCTTTTTAGTTCCTTTTCACTTTCTGCCATGAGGGCGGTGTCATCTGGATATCTGAGCTGTTGGTTAACTCAATTCATCTCTTTTTACTCCTAGAATAATCTCTCATCTCAGGCCTCACACATGAACTGATGAATTGATGATAGTGGGGCCTGAAGACAAATCAAACTAATAGATCCAAAACCTCAAGGCTTTACTATGAAGAATAATATCATGCGGTAGACAAGCTACTGAAAGAACACTATTTTCTGAAAGCAGCAGTAGTAACTTGGGAAAACTTGCCATGAATGAAGGCAAAGATTTTCTCTTCTCAATCACTTTTGGAAGGAGGGTCGGCCTTGCTTAGGAGCTTTATGAACATGACCTGGAGAGTCTGGTAGTGCAGGAGTCACATTCTACACTCTAGTCCCATTACTGCTCAACCTTGGTGATCTTCAAGGCCATCTTGTGGTTTTGGATTCCAGATTTTTTTCCATCTGAAAAAAAAANCAAAATAAAGTCTGACACTGTTTCCACTATTTCCCTGTCTATTTCCCATGAAGTGATGGGACCAGATGCCATGATCTTCGTTTTCTGAATGTTGAGCTTTAAGCCAACTTTTTCTCTCTCCTCTTTCGCTTTCATCAAGAGGCTTTTTAGTTCCTTTTCACTTTCTGCCATGAGGGCGGTGTCATCTGGATATCTGAGCTGTTGGTTAACTCAATTCATCTCTTTTTACTCCTAGAATAATCTCTCATCTCAGGCCTCACACATGAACTGATGAATTGATGATAGTGGGGCCTGAAGACAAATCAAACTAATAGATCCAAAACCTCAAGGCTTTACTATGAAGAATAATATCATGCGGTAGACAAGCTACTGAAAGAACACTATTTTCTGAAAGCAGCAGTAGTAACTTGGGAAAACTTGCCATGAATGAAGGCAAAGATTTTCTCTTCTCAATCACTTTTGGAAGGAGGGTCGGCCTTGCTTAGGAGCTTTATGAACATGACCTGGAGAGTCTGGTAGTGCAGGAGTCACATTCTACACTCTAGTCCCATTACTGCTCAACCTTGGTGATCTTCAAGGCCATCTTGTGGTTTTGGATTCCAGATTTTTTTCCATCTGAAAAAAAAAATGAGATCAGCTTAAATAGTTTTTGTTTGTTTGTTTTTCTTCCTAAAATTCTACAAGTGTGTATACATATTAGAAATCATTCTATTCCCATGTGTTTGAAGATATCAACTCAATCTAAATAAACACAATACTTCCATGTGGGACCCTTGAAGTTCTGTCAAGTCAGCCCTGTTGACCCAGTAAGTGTTATTAACAAGGATATACCATACAGGAATATTAATAATGAATATTAATCTGCAAACTCTGGATAGCAAGAAACAAAGGATGCTTTAAAATATCGTTTAAATCAACACAAATCTTCCCTGGTGGCTCAGACAGTAAAGAATCCACCTGCAATGCAAGAGACCTGGGTTTGATCCCTAGGTTGGGAAGATCCCCTGGAGAAGGGAACAGCTACCCACTTTAGTATTTCAGCCTGGGGAATTCCATGGACAGAGGAGCCTGGCAGGCTACAGTTCATGGGGTCACAAAGAGTCGGACACAACTGAGTGATTTTCACTTTCAAAGCCACCTCCAAACCTCTCCCTGCTGACTCCAATACCCTCTGGAAGAAGATTTTATTTTAATTAGTGTCAAGGNACTTTAGTATTTCAGCCTGGGGAATTCCATGGACAGAGGAGCCTGGCAGGCTACAGTTCATGGGGTCACAAAGAGTCGGACACAACTGAGTGATTTTCACTTTCAAAGCCACCTCCAAACCTCTCCCTGCTGACTCCAATACCCTCTGGAAGAAGATTTTATTTTAATTAGTGTCAAGGTCTTTCTTTTCAACAAAATGGCTCTAGAAATTGGGAAGACTAAGTAACTTCTGAAACAGGGTCAGGACCTTAAATCTTGACCTGCATTGTGACATCTGCTGCTGTTCCCATTGGTATAACTGCCAGAAGTCAACTCATGAGCTATTAGAGGGCATGGACATTTTCACAGAGGTGAATGGCTCTATCCAGTGTCCAGGCTCCCCTCATACAACATGCCTCCAAACCCTTGAAGTCTTACCTTCTCGCCAGGGCAGCCCCACACAGCAGATCACAAAAGTCCACAGAAGGCAAGGTTCACCCATCATTGCTTCCTCCAAATTTCTAAGAATTCTCTCCTTTTTAATTCTGTACCCAGAGTCTATTCAATGTGCTGGGCATTTATTTAGCAGAGAAAGGAGCTGTTATCTGATGTCTTGCTTATGAAATTATCCATATTTAAGGCAATGAATACATAGGCCTTGTTACTTGCTTGAATGGGAAAACAGGAAATTAAGGAAAAAACATACATACATTTATATCTTAACAGATTATTCTGCTTACACTTCCTTGCCTTAGTTCAGTTCAGTCTCTCAGTCATGTCTGACTCTTTGTGACCCCACGAATTGCAGCACGCCAGGCCTCCCTGTCCATCACCAACTCCNGCTAAAATGCATGGGCATTCTACCTCTATAAGCTAAGGGAACTTGGAATCTGCACTGATTCACGTCAATATCCCACACCTTCTACATCCCAATATAAATGTTCTTATTTACAAGGATGATTTTGAATCATTTATTCTTCAGGCTAAATCTAGAAAGTATATAATACAATTTTCAGGATTTCAGCGTAATTCAGTAGATAGCAAATAATTTTTTAAGCTCAACTTGTACCTTTCAGATGTCCAGAAATATCATTTATCCAGAATATCTAATTCTCCAGGACTCTGGAATAGCTGAATGTGACTGTGTGTTCCTATTTTTTTCACTGTATGCGTTAATGCTTTTAAACATTAAATCTTTAAGAACTTTCAATAGGATTATACACATTGCCTAATACAGTTCTAGCCATATAATAGGCATTCAGTTTTGCTGATCTGCATACAATTTTGACTATCTCAATGAGTATTCATTGTGCAAAATTTAGTCAGATAATATTAACAAGAAAATGCATCCATTACAACTCACTTCTAAAGAAAAAAGTGAAATAATCTAAATACTTTTCAATAGACTAATCAAATAAGTTAATGGCAGACAAATACAAAATATAGTGTCTCCTTTAATAAAAATTGAGACACATTAACATACACTTAGGGGCTTCCCTGGTGGCTCAGATGGTAAAGAATCTGCTGCAGTGCAGGAGACCTGGGTTCGATCCCGGGGTCAGTAAGATCCCCTGGAGAAGGGAATGGAAACTCAGTCCAGTATTCTTGCTTGGAGAATTCCATGGACAGAAGAGCCTGGAGGGCTGCAGTTAATGGGATCATAAAGAGTTGGACATGACCAAGTGACTAAGACACACATACACACACACACACANACCCTGAAACAACTCCATGAAATTCACAGACTCCAGAGTAGGGCAGTGACAGTGGGTTCCCTCCTCACCCTAAAGTGAGGAAATTCAGAGCCTTTTGTATATACCATGGAGTTGAGTGCTAAACAGTATTGTTAAATAGATTAAATGTAATTATTGTTTATTGGGGGTTTCCCTGGTGGCTCAGGTGGTAAAGAATCTGCCTGAATTACAGGAGACCCAGTTTCAGTCCCTGGGTTGGGCAGATCACCTGGAGAAAGACATGGCAACCCATTCCAGTATCCTTGCCTGGAGAATCCCTGGGACAAAAGAGCCTGGCAGGCTATAGCCTATGGGGTTGCAAAGAGCTGGACACAACTGATCGACTAACGCTAATGACTGAGTATTGCTTAATTTAGTGCTCCTGAGTTTATAATGGCATATCTCATCTTTGAAAATGACATATCTCACATGAGGGAAAATAGCATAAAGAACATAAACTAGAGTCCAATAGATCAGAGTCCAAGTTTGTTAACTCTTCTCTAGTTTCTACATGTGTAAAGTGAGTGTATTGACTATACCTTCTAAAGATTGTTCTGAGAATTAAATTAGAAGATATATAATACCACCTATTGTTGCAGGGTCATATTAAAAACTTGAAAACTATTAGCTTCCTTTGCCCAGTTAGTTTTAATTTTGCCTCACATAATGCCATAGCAAAGCTGGATTGGAACATAGGAAAATCTAAGAAGTTGGTCATTGTAGATGAAGAACTTAGGACCACTCAGATCCTCATTTTCCTGTTTGTCAATTTCTTTATTAGAATGACTGTGGCGTGACATTAAACACGTTAGGACAGATGGTCTATTAGTAAAAAGCTGGTGACTGGTTAACCATTTTTCAGGATGACAAAATATTGATTTTCCCCATTTCATATATAGTCTTATAATGGGAACTACAGAAAAATCAGAAAAATGGAGCTGTGGTCTTTAAGAAAAAAATGAAATGTATTTATACATTCCCTTGAATAAATATGTTCATGGATATTGATTTCACTTNCATTTTTCAGGATGACAAAATATTGATTTTCCCCATTTCATATATAGTCTTATAATGGGAACTACAGAAAAATCAGAAAAATGGAGCTGTGGTCTTTAAGAAAAAAATGAAATGTATTTATACATTCCCTTGAATAAATATGTTCATGGATATTGATTTCACTTTAAAAGTATATACTGAGAGTTTTTATTTATTTGCCAATGAAAGAAACAAGAAAAAATAAAACTTGAAAGTGCCTGATTCACCAAAACATTTTTGGAAAGGCTTTTGAAGGTCATCAACACTTCTCCTCTCATATCCTGCTGATGTTGTACAAACACCATGATTACTTTATTTACTTTGAAACTGCTTTCATTAATAAAAGAAGCCAATTTATCTATGTCGAACATGTCAAAATGAGCCAATACAATAAATTGATTTAACTTTGTTACTCGTAAGTGCTTTCCAACACTTAATAAGAAATATCTAGGCTAAACACAATTAACACAAAGTACATTACCTCTTAACCTTGAAAACACTTAATGACTTCCTGGCATAGTGTGAAAATACTTCCTACAATGAAAAAAATGATTGTTACTTCAAAATTTTTGTTTTGTGTAGAAGATGAAAAAATTAGAAGCAATTTTTTTTCAAGTATATGAAACATAATATTTCAATGGTCATACTGTTTATAAAGAAGAAAGTCATTGCGTATTATTCAGAAAACAATCCATATCCAATAATATATTACATCTAAAATAATCTAATAAGCCAACCAAATCCAAGAGAGAAAACTAAACAAATAATTAGAAAATATTTCTCTCCTAGGAGATGGTGCTGGAGGAAGGCATGGCAATCCACTCTAGTGTTTTTGCCTGGAGAATCCCCATGGACAGAGGAGCATAGCAGGCTATAGTTCATGTGATCACAAAGAATCAGACACAATTGAAGTGACTAAGGAGAAGCAGCAGGGGATGGTGAACAGTGACTACTGTATATCTACAGAGATCTTGGGCATCAGAGTGAAATTTCATAATGCCTATAATTTCTATCGTTAGAATGATACTTTCCTGTTAAGATGTGTATACACACATGAACATACCACACACACAGATCCCAGGTAGATTGCAGGTATATCTAAGTCAACGTATGGAGGGTAATGGGTGCTTTGCCTTAAGTGTAAAATAAAAGTGTATTCTTTTTCTCTTGGATTTTTTTTTTCTATTGATAACACTGATTTTAAAACTACATATTTGTAATTGTTAACTTTATGTGTCAACTTGGCTGGGCTATGGTGACCATATATATAGAAAAATATGATCCTGAATGTTTTCTGCAAAGGTGTTTTTTAAATGAGATTAACATTTAAATCTGGCTTCTATCGTAGCTCGCAATAATAAATGTGCCTACAATCCAGGAGACCACACGAAATGCAGGAGAAGCAGGTTGGATCTCTGAGTAGGGAGAATCTACAGGAGAAGGAAATGGCAACCCACTCCAGTATTCTTGCCTGAGACATCCTATGGCTAGAGGAACCTGGAAGGCTGCAGTCCATAGAGTCACAAAGACTTTACCTTGGCAACTAAACCACAACATTTAAATCAGTGGACTTAGAGTAAAGCAAATTCAGTTCATTCAGGTCAGTTGCTCAGTCCTGTCTGACTCTTTGTGACCCCACGGACTGCAGCATGCCAGGCTTTCCTGTCCATCACCAAACCTGGAGCTTGCTCAAACTCATGTCCATCAAGTCAGTGATGTCATCCAACCATCTCATCCTTTGTTGTCCCTTTCTCCTCCTGCCTTTGATCTTTGCCAGCATCAGGGGCTTTTCCAATTAGTCAGTTCANTTGTGACCCCACGGACTGCAGCATGCCAGGCTTTCCTGTCCATCACCAAACCTGGAGCTTGCTCAAACTCATGTCCATCAAGTCAGTGATGTCATCCAACCATCTCATCCTTTGTTGTCCCTTTCTCCTCCTGCCTTTGATCTTTGCCAGCATCAGGGGCTTTTCCAATTAGTCAGTTCAGGCCAAAATATTGGAGCTTCAGCTTCAGCATCAGTCCTTCCAGTGAATATTCAGGACTGATTTCCTTTAGGATCTTTTCCAGTCCTGTGGCATGAGTGCAGCACTTTCACAGCATCATCTTTCAGGATTTGAAATAGCTCCCTTGGATTTCCATCACCTCCACTGGCTTTGTTCATAGTGATGTTTCCTAAGGCCCACTTGACTTCACATTCCAGGATGTCTGGCTCTAGCCGGGTGATCATACCATCATGGTTATCTGGGTCATGAAGATGTTTTTCATATATTTTTGTGTATTCTTGCCACCTCTTCTTAATATCTTCTGCTTCTGTTAGGTCCATACAATTTATGTCCTTTATTGCGCCTATCTTTGCATGAAATGTTCCCTTGGTATCTCTAATTTTCTTGAAAAGATCTCTAGTCTTTCGCATTCTATTGTTTTCCTCTATTTCTTTGTATGGATCACTGAGGACCCTTCATAAAGTGCACGGGCTTGACTTATTTCTTTGTAAGTCTGAACAGAATAAAGATCAATCTCCTCTTTGGCAAGAAGGAAGTCTACTAGAATACTGTCTTTGGACTTGTCCTATAAGACTTCCCCAAGAATCCAGCCTGCTGGCCGACTCCATCAGATTTTGGGAGTTTGTATTTACCAAGCCTCCACAATTGCACAAGCCAATTAAAATCTTTCTTTCTCTATCTCCATTGGTTCTAGTGGTTTTATTTCTTTGGTGAATATTTTGGTACCTTGAGTGGTTCTATCAGGTTTTGGTACCATGACTGGTTATATTAGCAAAAGACACTCTTTGTAATACAAGTTTCAATTTTTACTAGTTAAAAGTTTTTGTAATTGTGAGAAAGATGTAACTTCTTCTGTGAGTTTTCCTAATTCAAAAGAAAATCTGTTTTGTTATGTAAAGGGTGAGGTGTTTTGTAACTCCCTCCCTTCCTTCCTTCTTTCCTCCATTTTTAAAGAGCAGTACAAAGATGACTAGAATGAACTGTTGCAATACAGAATTGAAGAGTTCCAAGAAGTAAAGGCATAAGAAATGCTTGAAATTCACAACACATGGCGTGTACCATGGGTGGTTAAATCTCAAAAAACGGGTTAGAATAAAGTTTTTAAAATGCCACTTTGAAAATTTAGCCTGCTATCTTCACCATCCTTGTGAATGGGGTCATAATGCCCTGTTTGCCAAGATTTTATTAGTTCTATACACCGTGCCTTGTTTTTAAACACCTAGCTTCCACATTAATTTTTTAAAATATAAAATTATTACAAGGCAAACTCAAAAAGAAACACATTTCCTGTGGTTCTCAGGACCTCAGCACTTCTAGTTTAATTCAGGTATTTGAAAATGTTAGCAGCACAGTGTGGAACTGTTGTCTGTAGTGATAATAGATAATCACCAGGGATCCAACCATAAAAACATAATAGAAGGTGACATTTCTCAATATTAATAAAAATAAAAATCCCCTATCTCTGGGGCTTGAAGGTGTTGTAAACTATGGAAATTCTCTTTTAGGAAAAGTAATAAAGCACACATTTATCGAATGCCCAGTTGTGGATTTCTCAAAGGGCAGGATCCTTTGTTCATATTTCCTAATACTGAAGCAAGAGTCTTTACCATGTACCAAAAGAAGCTGAGAAACTCCTATTGCTATGACTACTTATTACAAAAACATCTTCCTTCTGTCATATTAGAGATGCGGGACTGAATGGTACCAAACGCACCCTCAGTTTTGCTTTTAGGCACATATACTGTGGAATCAAGCTTAGCCTACTACAGGAGGGAGAAAAAAGTCTCACCACAGTGGACGCATGTGTCCAACTCAAATGATATTCTAGCAGTGATTTTCTCTTTACTGGAGTTTCTCAATAATTGGACGTTGACTCCTACTTTCATATTGTGTGGTCTTGCACCAGCTGTGGCTGGTTTAGTTGCATGACCTGGTGACTCTCTTATTTCATATCTATTGTTTTGCACCTTTAATGATGGCTTCCTTCCTTCATTGGACTTTGGACCCAAGGCTTGCATCTACTCAGGTTTATTCCATACATGGCTCTGTGTTCTCAGAAGTCCATTTCTCCTGCACTAAGCCACCTTGAAGAAGGCAAAGGGCATGAGTTAAGGCATTCAGGAAAATCTCTTTGTTTATTGTTTGCACGGAACAATTTCCTTCTCTGTCCATAGCCTTCTGTTTCCTGATGTTCTTGCTGTTTTCAAGAGAGGAATATCCATCAGGTAATCAAGCCAATATTATTTTGAAGTTTCTGAAGAAAGCCAGTTAGGAGAAACTAGAGGGCAAATGTATATATAGATAGGTGAGTGATCATTTGTTAGATGATATTTAGAAGAGCTAAATAACATAAAAACTTTTCCAAGCCATAAACAAGGAAACAAATTGAGGGAAATCATAGTTTTCATATATTTCAAAAGTTGTTTATTCAAAGCCTTCCTGTTTCTACTTCATTATTCATCCGAGCTCATTATGAAAAGAAACTGCTAACCCAAAAGGCACTCTCCCCACTTTTAGTCTTAGAATAGTGGCAATTTATTGGTTACAGTATGTTGAGGAGGTGTTAGAAAAAAAAGCTGTAATAAAGATTTAAAGAATTCTTCTTACTCTTTTGAAAATATTGGATTTTTTAAAAAAATCTGTATGCTAAAATGAGTGTAGCCTGGGATGGCACTAAGGGAGCTGTGTTCCACTGGCTATGTGTCACTGCCTCTGTCCCTCACCAGCTATATGATGTTGTATAAATCAGTTGTATTTCTCTGTCCAAAAGTTTCCTTGCCTAGGGAATGAGTCTTAGACCGTTTCATTTATAAAGTGCTTTCCAGTTCCAACATTTTATATTTTAAATGTTTATGAAATTCTACCTCTGAGTTCTTCCAGGTATCTCAGAACATTTATTCTCTCAATAACCTTGAGGATTATTACATTTTAAGAGGCTAGAGAGTGGTATGGCAAGGCCAAGTGCTCAAGGCTACACGATCTTCAACAGGGCTAAGAGTACAATCTATTCCGTTGTATTCACTCTGTTATTTTATCAACATATAATGATGTATCCTACATTGAATGTATGAACTAGAATACAAATGGCCTCAAAATATTTCCCACGTCCCAGAACTGTAAGTCTTAGACATAGAGAGTCTTTTCAAATCTGCCAATGCATATTAAAAGTATCAGCCTTGTCAAGGTAATAGGAGAATAGTGTAGCACAGAGAAGACAAAGCAATGATGTGAATAACCCTCTGACTTCCTATAAACCAAGGTCAACCTATACACAATCAAACTTAGAGTTACACTAGGGATCTTGGCTGGGCTGGAGCTTCCCTGAAAACTTGGAGCACTTGGCATGAGGTAATGAGGTTTTCTGATGAATTTGGGAAACAATTTCTATGAGCTGTAAGGCTGCTCTTCAGAAAAGTTAATTAGGCACTGAGAAAACTTTGTCTCTATGTTTCATCCAAATCGGCAGAGGTCAGAATCTTCGCAGATCTTTGGGACCAGCAGAAATAGTAGGATTGGGGCTCCTCAGGCAAATAAATCCAGACTCATGGCATATTGCATTAATTTCCTTTTGTTGTGTTGATTTGAAGCCTCCTCTGAGGTTTCCCCGATATAATCTGAAACTGGCCCCCATACACAGAGAAGATAGGGAGAAACAGAAGAAAAAGGCAGTCCTCTTCAGACTGCTGGGGGACAGGTTTATAAGCAGGAGAACTTGGTTATGAAGATTTTCATGGGTTGCTGCAAAACTAGTAGATTCTGTGCCTGCCCTGGAGAAGGCAGTGGCAACCCACTCCAGTACTCTTGCCTGGAAAACCCCATGGACGGAGGAGCCTGGAAAGCTGCAGTCCATGGGGTCGCTAAGAATCGGACACAAATGAGCAACTTCACTTTCACTTTTCACTTTCATGTATTAGAGAAGGAAATGGCAACCCACTCCAGTGTTCTTGCCTGGAGAATCCCAGGGAAGAGGGAGCCTGGTGGGCTGCCATCTATTGGGTTTCACAGAGTTGGACATGACTCAAGTGACTTAGCAGCAGCAGTGCCTGCCCTGGGTTCAGTCACACTCATAGTTCAGACAACCTCAACTTTGTATTTTCAGTTCAAAGTGATATCCTTGAAACAGTTTCTGGGAATGGGGAAGGCAAACAACACACAAGGATGAGGAATGGTGCTGCTGCTGCTGTTGAGTTGTGTCCAACTCTTTGAGATCCCATGGAGTGTAACACACCAGGCTCCTCTGTCCACTGAATTTTCCAGGCAAAATTACTAGAGTGAGTCGCCATTTCCTTCTCCAGGGGATCTTCCCAAGCCAGGGATCAGAACCTGCATTTCCTGCATTGGCAGGCAGATTCTTTACCAATGAGCCACCAAAGAAGCCCTGAGGGAAGGGTGAGCAGCCTCCAATTCCCTGGGTTTAGCTCACAAGCCAACTGGAGGTCGTGACTTCTTGATGACTTCTTGCAACTTGCTATTGTAACAAATAAGAACAAATTTTTCATCCTAAAACAACACAAATTTATTCTCTTGCAGCCACAGAAGTTGAAAGTTCAAAAATCAAGCTTGTTTCTGGAGGCAGTTCAGTCAGTTGAGTTCAGTCACTCAGTCGTGTCCGACTCTTTGCAACCCCATGAATCGCAGCACGTCAGGCCTCCCTGTCNTTTTCTGGAAGTCTCTTGCTTTTTCCATGATCCAGTGGATGTTGGCAATTTGAACTCTGGTTCCTCTGCCTTTTATAAAACCAGCTTGAACATCAGGAAGTTCATGGTTCATGTATTGCTGAAGCCTGGCTTGGAGAATTTTGAGCATTACTTTACTTGCATGTGAGATACATTATGTTTTGAACACAAAATTATGAGACATATCAAGAAACAAGAAAGCATTGTCCATACACAAGGAATAATGCAAATAGAAACTGTTCCTGGTGAAGCCTTGAGGCTGGACTTACTAGACATAGACTTTTTAAATGAACTATTTGAATATGCTCAAAGAACTAAAAAGAAATCCATATCTAAAGAACTAAATGAAAGTAAGAGAATGATTTACCATTAAATATAAAATATCAATAAAATGTATAAATCATAGAAAAGAACCAAAGAGAAATTCTAAAGTTGAAAAGTGTAGTGACTGAAAGAAAGAACTTACTAGAGGAACTCAACAGCAGATTTCAGCAGGCAAAAGAATCAATGAGCTTGAAAATAAGTCAATTGAGACTATCCATTTAGAGAAATAGAAAGCAAAAAAGAGTGAAGGAAAAATGAGAGCCTCAGAGCTCTGTGTGATATAATGAAATATATTATATTTGTGAGAATGTAAGAAGAATATAAGAGAAAGAAAAAGGCATAAAAATATGCTTTAAAAATAATGAAAACAACCTACACACCTAAAGAAGCTCATGAATTTGCAGAAGGATAAACTCACAGATCCACATCTATACACACCATAAAGAATAGCTGCCAAGAAGAAGTTATATCACAGAGAATTACTTTAACTTTTAAAAATTAAAATTAGTATGTAAAGCCAAGTTTTCACGATGAAGAGTCTGAACATATTTAATATACAATGCAAAATGGTGCTTGTGGTTGTGGTAGAGTATCAGAGCCAGAATTTAATTTTAAGGACAATAACAACAGATATGATTTATTTCATGTTATTTAAGTACTCCATTTTTCTTTTTCTCCTTTCTGTTCTTACCTGTTAATGTAGGGATCAAAGTAACAAGATGGAGCTAAAAGAGGATGGGAAAAGGTCAACAGAATAGTAACCACTTTCTTGTGAAATTCCAGATGGAATTTTATCACCAAGAAATTGTAGCTTAAATGCTGATTTGAATGAGAAAATTTGGCATTCTTCTCTCAAGACACATTGTGACATTTACCATTACTTAATAAGTTTGAAAATGCAAGGTCAGACTTAGAATGTTTGTGTCATCCTTGGTCCTCCCTTAAATATGAATAATGTTAGATGAAAATTGATTCCTGGGGTTGGGCGGCTTATTTTCAAAGATATGGTTTTTTTTTTTTTTTTTCAGATAAGAATAAGTGAGCCAGGTACAAAACTCATGAAACATTTTGTGAGCACTTACTATTTACTTTGGTATGCAAGATAGACAAAATTTCTATTGTTACAAAGATTACAGGGCCTTCTGTAATTACAGCCACGAACCTGGTGGCTCAGATGGTAAATAATCTGCCAGCAGTGCATGGGACGGGTTCAATCCCTGAGCTGGGAAGATCCCTTGGAGAAGGGAATGGCTAGACACTTCAGCATTCTTGCCTGGAGTATTCCATGGACAGAGGAGCCTGATAGGCTATCATTTATGGGGTTGTAAGGAGTCAGACACAACTGAGCAACTAACACACATAAAGATTACATTCTAGAAGGGAAAGCCTGTAATAGAGTAAGTATAAGCATGTAGTAGAGAAAATAAGGTAATTTCATATGACATACATCATTTGTGGTACCGAGTGAAAAATGAAAATTCAAGGCTCTTGCTCAAGTATTAATAAGAATTTCAAGATAGCAACTGGTGAGCATAAACCAAATGAGCGATAATTTTAATCAAAGGGCCCTATGTGACTGTACAGATTGCAAGCCCATGAAACCAGGCATACATATAAATGTTATAAAGAAAAGAATACAGGTTAGATAGGTTGGGGCAACCCACTCCAGTACTCTTGCCTGGAAAGTCCCATGGATGGAGGAGCCTGGTGGGCTGTAGTCCATGGGGTCACGAAGAGTCAGACACTTACTGAGCGATTTCACTTTCACTTTTTACTTTCATGCATTGGAGAAGGAAATGGCAACCCACTCCAGTGTTCTTGCCTGGAGAATCCCAGGGATGGCGGAGCCTGGTGGGCTGCTGTCTGTGGGGTCGCGCAGAGTTGGACACGACTGAAGTGACTTAGCAGCAGTAGATAAACTGGCTAAAAGACTGTTAAAGCTTTAACAGTTTAAATAGTTAAAAATACAACTCTATCCAAATAATTGTGTATGCTGTATGTTTTACAACATAAGTTATAATATTTTAAAAATGTAACTAGCAAGACAGAGTTTAAATGCATGCTGTCATTAAGCTAATATAATGTAGTACTTTTATGAAGGAATAAACTCAGCCTTTGAATTGAGCAAACTGAATGTCCTTCAAAAAACCGTACTGAATTTGCTTTGGGGATGAAGTAAGACTATCTTAATACTTGGTTCTTAGCATGGTGCCAAGAATACAATAAAAACTTTAAAATGATAATTAATTATCAGTAAAATCAAGTTTTATCATTGCTGTTTACCTTCTTATAGATACTTT
The DNA here is from genome assembly GCA_006410615.1 of Neotragus moschatus. Lineage (NCBI taxonomy): Eukaryota > Metazoa > Chordata > Mammalia > Artiodactyla > Bovidae > Neotragus > Neotragus moschatus. The sequence continues at coordinate 34,573 of SJYA01000073.1, read as the reverse complement.
TTTCTCTTTGCAGAAAAGTATTTCACTTTATTTTACCAGTTTCTCTAGTCTATGGAGATATATTAATTATCCTGACTATTCATGGCCACTCATCAAACCCTGCCTGGCACTTAAAAAAACATTGACAAAACAAACAGAAAATTTGATTACATTTTCTGTGTTTGCTGTTGGTCATTGATAATTAATAATATGGTAGAATTCTTAATCAATTGCCAAATTCTTATTCAATAAGATTATGTCTAAAAGAATTTACTTGGTGGCATGGAAACTTTCAAACTCTTGTTGGAGCTCTTGATCTTAACCTACTTTGTTTTTTCCTCTAATATACAATAAAAAAGGAGGAGCTATGATCTTTATTAGATGATGCAGCAAAAACTATATAGATATATCTCCTACCAGGATATGTTTCTTCTCTCTAGAACTCTGACTAATAAAGATTTTGGTACTGAGAGTGGTTTCTGAGGAACAAAATCTTAAAAATGATTTTTCTGAAAGTGATTCTCTAATTCAATTAGATTTAGATGTAAAGACACATTCCCAGCAGTAAGTAGGAGCTGGTAGTCCATGCCATTATATGGCAATAGAGATGAAAATATTACCTACAAAAGATAAAGTTATGTGTGATTGTCTATTATAGTTTACAGCATTTAAGTGAAACTAAGAAGTAGCATGACATTGGTTAGTCTCTCCTAGCTGCACTGGAAAAAGGAAAGAATGAGCTCAGAGTTTCAGATTCCCATTTCAAGGTCCACATTAATGATTTAAAAGTTTCTGTATGTGTTCTGAAAGAAACCCTTATTTTCCATCGCCACAGGACTGAAATTGCTGAACACCAAGTCCAGAGTCTCATCAAGTGAGTAGCTAAAATACAAAACAAATTGAATTCCCAATCTCACAGAGTACCTGATATTAAAGAGAGGGCATTGATGTTCAAACTGCCATAAAAGTGCACTCACTTCTCAGGTGAGCAAGATTATGCTCAAAATCCTTTAAGATAAGCTTTAGCAGTACACGAACTGAGAACTTTGAAATGTACGAGCTGGGTTTCAAAAAGACAGAGGAACTGAGATCAAATTGTCAACATTCCTTGGATCACGGAGAAAGAAAGACAATTCCAGAAAAAGATCTACTTCTGCTTCATTGACTAAGCTAAAGCCTTTGAGTATGTGGATCACAACAAACTGTGAATATGGGAGTACCAGACATCTTATCTGTCTCCTGAGAAACCTCTATGCAGGTCAAGAAGCAACAGTTAGAAAACAGACATGAAACAATGGGCTGGGTCAAAATTGGGAAAGAGTATGACAAGGCTATATATTGTCACCCTGCTTATCTAACTTCTATGCAGAATACATCATGCAGGAACTAAAGAGCCTCTTGATGAAGGTGAAAGAGAAGAGTGAAAGGCTACATGAGTTTTCCAATTTATACAAACAGAAATCCAAGGAATGTGTTTGGGAATGGATATTAAGAATGTGAGACAACAGTGGAAGGAATATAAAGTTGAATTGCTACTGCTAAGCCACTTGAGTTGTGTCTAACTCTGAGTGACCCTATGAACAGCAGCCCACCAGGCTCCTCTGTCCACAAGATTCTCCAAGCAAGAATACTGGAGTGGGTTGCCATTTCCTTCTCTGATTTAATTGCTAAGTCATGTCTAACTCTTTGGAACCCCATGGAACATAGTCCACCAGGCCCCTCTGTCCATGTGATTTCCCAGGCATGAATACTGGAGTGGGTTGCCATTTCCTTCTCCAAAAGTTGAATTAGGCCAGATTTATTGATATGCACCCTTCTAGTGGAGATTCTAGATTTAATGTTGCAGCTTGAGAAGTTATACAAAGTCCTAACAGTTTGTTTAAGGAGCTGAGTCATAGACCAAAACTAACCTATATTAAGTGAAATTCCAATGTCAGAACTGCCATGGTATACTGCAGAGAGAGGTATCCGAAGTGTTAAGGTCTATAATGTTAGAGAGCATTTGACCTGCAAGATATTCTTATTTTCCCTGGTAGAGTTCAGACAACTTACCTTTCACCATGACTGTGAGAAATACATATGTGGGAGAAGCCTCTGGATCCATGAAGTGCTCTTTTTGTTCTTCTATGTAATCAGAAATTATAGTGAGAATTCTTGTCACTGAATTGGGAAACTTAAGTGTGATGCAAAAAAATTGGATCCCAGGGTGACAGGGACTAAGAGGCAGCATTTAATCATGAAAGACAAGGTGGAAGTGGGCACTTCAATGGACAACAGAAACAAAGCAGTAGTCAGATTAGTCTGATTTACAGAGACCTATGGCACTGGTGAACTGATTAGGCAGCCCCTAGAAGTGAAGAAGATGTACAGTCCCCTTAATTCTTACATGTAAAAGCAGAAGAGTTCTAAGCCAAATGAACAGAAGTCTAATTTAAATAATAAAATGAGTCAGCCCCTCAATTCATTCCTAGACATGAGACAATTTACAGACTCAGAACCCCTCTAATGAAGGGGAGGCTGGTTTTCCTTGAGGAAGGAACTTGTTTCACTGCCAAAAATTATAATCTTCCTATCAGCTTTTACTAGAGGGGCCTAAGACCTTTTGACAGGCTGACAGTGCAGGGGGAAGGAGAACAATCAGAACTTTCAGGGATTACTGGACATTGCCTCTGAAGTGATACTAATTCCTTGAGATCCAAAATGTCTGTGATCTACTAGTCAGAGCAGGGACTCATAAAGATTAAGTGATCAGAGATTCCTGCTCAAATCAGTTCCACAGTGGTTACTGTAGGCCTCTAAACCTGTTCCATGTTTATTTCCCAAGTTTTAGAGTAGATCACTGGAACATACACACTTAGCATATTACAGAGTACCCTGTATTGATTCCCTGACCTTTGAAATAAGGGCTTTTACGATAGAAAAGGTCAAGTGGACACCAATAGAACTGCCTGGACTTGGAAAAGAACATTAAACTAAAAGCCATACTGCATTTTTGTGGGCATCAAAAATATTAGTGCTACCATCAAGGACTTGAATTAGCCAAGGGTGGCAATTCCCACCATTTCTATTTGATCTGTATAGAAAACAGATTGATCTTGGAGAATGACAGTGGGTTATTTATTATAAACTTAATTAGATGATGACTCTTAATTGTAGCTGCTATTTCAGATATGAGTTCATTGCTGGAACAAATTAACACACTCCTAGTACCTGGCATGAAGTTATTACTCTGAAGAATGCTGTTTTCAATACGTTTTGACAACCAGAGCAATGTTTATCAGCTGGCAAGGCCAGCAATATGCCTTCACTGTCCTATCTTAAGAGTAATTCAACTCTCTATCCTATGTCATCGTTTAATCTGCAGAGACCTTGATCATCTTTCCCTTTCACAAGACAACATAATCATCCACTGTTATGCCAACTGGCCCTGGTGAGCAGAAGTAGCAACTACTCTAGCATATTGGGAGGTCATTTATGTGTCAAAAGGTGGGAGATTAATCCAACAGAATTCTAGGGTCTTCCACCTCAGGAGGTGTTTAGGGGATAAAATTGGTTGAAATAGTCCCTCTAACATGAAGGCTAAGTTGTTACATTTAGCCCCTTGTACAACTAATAATCAAGGCACAATACCAAGTGGACATCTTTGGATTTTGAAGGCAAGATATTCCTCATTTGGGTGTGTTGCTCTGGCTTAATTGCTGAGTGACCCTAAAAGCTGCCAGTTTTGAGTGGGCTCTGAAGGGGAAAAGGATCAACAGTAGGTCCAGGATGCCATGCAAGACATGCTATCATTTAGGCAAAGGACCCAATAGATCCAATGGTTCTTGAAGTGTCACTGGCACACTAAGATGCTGTTGGAGCCTTTGGCAGGCTGCTATAGATGAATCGCAGCTCACGCCCTGGAGGAAAGCCTTGCCATCCTTGATGGACAACTACTCTCCTTTTGAGAAATGGCTTTTAGTTTGCTCCTAGCCCTTACTTGAGACTGAACACTTAGCTATGGACCACCAAATTACCATGTGACTTAAGCTTCCCATCACAAACTGGGTATTGTCTGATCCACTAAACATAAAGTTGGGTTTGCATAGCACCATGGGATTATCAAATGGAGGAGGTATATACAAGATTATACTTGAGAAGACACTGAATGCTCAAGAAGTAACATGAGACAGTGGCCCAAATGCTGTGTTCTCTACTCCTGCTACAGTCTTTTCTATCCCAGGCCAGTTCTGTGGCCCAATGGGGAGTTAATCTGCTTTGGGCATGGTTTACAGGTGGCAATATGCAATACACAGGCACCACCTGAAAGGGAACAGGTTTGGCACGACAGTTCCTTTCTGAGACATATCTGGACAGTGATGAGGTGAAATTTTCCCAGTGGGCAGAAATTTGATCAGTATGCTTTGTTGCTCATTTTTTTGGGGGAGGTAGGAAAAATGGCCATAAGTGCAAGTCTATATTGCTTATTAAGCTGCTGCCAGTGGTTTGGCTTGACTGTAAGGGACTGAAAATATAATTGGGAACTCAGTGACAAGGAGGTCTGTGGTTAATCAAGCAAGTAGACCCCCTTGAATGAGCTAAAAAATGTGAAGATACTTTGTCCCATGTGAAAGTTCACTAACGAGTGACCTTAGCAGTTGTTGTTCAACAGGCAAAGAGGAGAAGCACTGTACTTTCTGGGACAATTGCTCCTGAGTATCAAGGGGAAACTGGGCTGCTACCTCAAAATGGCGGCAAGGAAGAGGGTGTCTGATATACAGCAGGTTCCTTGGGGGTTGCTTAGTACTACCACATCCTGTAATCAGAGCTAGTTGGAAACAACAACTACCCAAGTCAGCCAGGACTGCTAATGGTCCAGATCCTTCAGGAAGGCAGTTTTGGATCACCCCAACAGGAAAAGAAACATAACCAATTGAGATGTTTGCTGAAGGCAAAGGGAACATGGAGTGGTTAGTGGAAGAATGTCGTCATAAATATAATTTCTGATTGTGTGATCAGTCATAGATAGAATGAAGAATATAATATTGTGAATGTTATTCATTTTGTTATGAATATGATTGTGTATCTGTGTGTGTGTGTGTGTGCATATATAGTATATACAGCAGCCAAATTATTCATTTAATGTGTTCTTCCTATTTCTTCCAAGTAATTCTACTTTCCATGGCATAGAGTTTCTTTTTACACTGTTTAAAATGTAGATGACCAGATGACAAGTTTCTAAAGTTAATTTGTTTTGGGAGAGGAGGGAAACATTAAAAATATTATATGTATTTAGGAAAAAATTTTTTTCTTACACTCCAACTATTGTTTCACATATGTATGTGTGTTTGCAACTATTAGCTCATGGATGGTGAAGGGCCTTGCTGAACCTTGAACATTTGGAGACTATTACTCTAGATTTTTATTTTATTTATTTTTATTAAATTTTTTCTCATTGTTTTATTTTTTAATTTTTACTTTATATTGGAATATAGTTGATTAACAATGCTGTACTAGTTTCAGATGTGTGGCAAAGTGATTCAGTTATACATGTATCTATTCTTTTTTATTTTCCCATTTGGGTTATTACAGAATACTGCATAGAGTTCCCTGTGCTGTGCAGTAGGTTCTTGTTGGTTATCTATTTTAAATATAGTGTTGTGAATGTGTCGATCTTAGGGGTTGATTTTAAACTTCACAAAACTTGACAGAAGAGGTTTTATTTGTTTTTATTTATTTATTTTGCTTTCATGATATGATTTTAATGTCACATCAGAGTCTGTTCATTTTAAACTGAGTCCCTGGAGGCTGAAATCACAGCCAGGGAACTAGGATGTGGGGAGTTGGAACTAAGACATGGATGAATATTCCTGCCTGTTGGATCATGCAAGGAAGGGGTTTTCTAGAAGACATCTGCTGAGTGCCCTTTTCCATGGCAAGTTGTGATGACCAAAGAAGCAAGCTGCAACTCTAAGAGGTACAAAAACTCTCCACTATGTTTCGTTCGTGTGCTGTTTTAAAATATAATTAAGTTCATGAGGCAGCATGTGTAATCCCTCAGCAAGAACTACTATGGGAATTTACATGTGATCTGTGGGGCTGCTCCTGATGTGCAGGAAATGTTTCTTTGAAAAGAGTTCTTTTTTTTCCATTTCCCTCCTTGATTTAGATAAATCACTGAGCACTAAGAACATCATGACTTGCAGTACCGAAATGATCATGCTTTTTAATTCTCACCAATCAGAATCACCTGCACTCACTTTGTGAACACGTGCTCACAATTCCACTCTTGTATTCATGTCTTTCTTCTTAGAGGCTTCCTGTGATTTGGGGCACCTAAAATGTGTTTTAGTTATTCAGTAGAAAATCTCTAGGCTTCCAAGTGATTGGAGAAGCTGACTTGTTATTTTACAAGTGAAAATGTTCAGACTAAGCATGTAAATGATTTAGTCTATCTACGTGACTAGAACTAATTCTAGTTCTCTTTTTCAACTCTTCACAATGTGGCATATTCCACTGGTCCAATAGTACTATGACATTTGTCATCAGATTTTAAAAGAATTGCCATGGGCAAGACTTTTTTCTTTTCCTTAGCATATTTTTCTTATATGATTTTTCCTAATGGTAACATGAGTTATTGTCTCTAGAAGCTTGTACTACTTCCAAACGAATGTGACTTTTCTATAAGCCCTTAAGAAAACCTGAATAAAAACGTTTTATCTTTGCATCTTCCTATTGTTTCCTTCTAAAAATAAATAGAAGCTGAACGCTTTTATTCACCACTCACTGTGTGCAATTCCTGTCCCAGACTAGGTTCAAGCAGAAAGGGAGACAGTATGAGTAGGTCCTGATGTCATTCACATTAGAATTCTCAGGAAAACATTTTAACTGATGCTTGCTTATTACGTATAACTTCAGTTTTGGTAGAAGTGTAAGTCTATAATGCTTCCTTCAGAATATAATGGTCAGCCTTCATTTATTTATTTCATTTGCTAATATTCACTGAATACTCCATGGTACCAGTTGGCAAGGCATTAATGATGGCTGAGAGTCATCTCTGCTCTCATGCTCAAAATCTTTGTTTTAATTGGAGGATAATTGCTTTACAATGCTGTGATAGTTTCTGCTTTATCACAACTTGAATGAGCTGTAAGTATACATGTATCCCCTCCCTTTAGAGCCTACCTCCCACCCCACCTTCATCCTCATCCCTCTAGGTCATCACGGAGCACCTAGCTGAGCTCCCCATGTTCTACAGCAACTTCCCACTAGGTATCTGTCTTACACATCAGTTCAGTTCAGTCGCTCAGTCGTGTCCGACTCTTTGTGACTCCATGAATCGCGGCACGCCAGGCCTCCCTGGCCATCACCAACTCCCGGAGTTCACTCAGACTCACACCCATCAAGTTAGTGATGCCATCCAGCTATCTCATCCTCTCTTATCCCCTTCTCCTCCTGCCCCCAAATCCCTCCCAGCATCAGAGTATTTTCCAATGAGTCAACTCTTCTCTGGCAGTGTATAAATGGCAATCCCACTTTCCCAATTCGCCCCACCCTTCCCTTCTTATCTACATGTCCATTCTCAGTGTCTACATCTCTAGTCCTACCATGGAAATAGGTTCAGCTGTACCATTATTTTAGATTTCACATATGTGCATTAATATATTTGTTTTTATCTTTCTGACTTACTTCACTTTGTATGATAAACTCTAGGTCCATCCACATTACTGAAAATGACTCAACTTCACCCCTTTTATGGCTGAGTAATATGTACCACATATTCTTTATCCATTTAGTTGTTGATGGACATTTAGGTTGCTTTCATGTCCTGGATATTGTAAGTAGAGGCATGCAGTTTAGAGAATATTATCTAAGTGGCCAATTTATATCTCCTTAACCAAGGGGGACTATCCCAACTTTCCCCATTTCTTCATCTCTCATGTCTTCAAATATAACATCAAATCATGTGGTTTCCCAGGGATTTTCAGCATCATTTTAACCCTTTGTCTATAAGTATGAGATACATATTGAAAACAAAATGCTATATAAACAATAAGCACATATGATGATTTTTGACAAGATAAACTATTTATTCACAATAAATTGTGGAAAATTCTGAGAGAGGTGGGAATACCAGACTAACTGACCAGCTTCTTAAGAAATCTGTATGCAGGTCAAGAAGCAACAGTTAGAACTGGACCTGGAACAACAGACTGGTTCCAAGTAGGAAAAGGAGTATGTCAAGGTTGTATATTGTCACCCTGCCTATTTAACTTATATGCAGAATACATCATGAGAAATGCTGGACTAGAAGAAACACAAGCTGGAATCAAGATTGCTGGGAGAAANTTAATATTGATGTTATTGTTGGGCTGTGTTTCCTACTCCCTGTGCTTAATCTATCCTCTAGATTTTTCATTTCAGCTTCCATGATACTGTTGACAATAATCTTAGTTATTCCCCTAAAATCAAGATTTAAGTCTCACCATTATTATTACTATCAAGTTTTATAGTCACATATTTTATGTCCATCACAAATCTTTGTGATCTTGGGGAAGTTTTTTTAAAGTTTCTAAGCCTATAGTTCCTCATCTTAAAATAGGTAATTCTAGTAGTTATAGAGTGGCTATGACAATTAAAATAATAAGTGCTTACAAAATGTAACAAAGGAAAGATCACACAGTTCAGTACTGTGTACAGAATGTGTACAGAATGTGTACTGTATAGAGATAGGTACTCTACTGAAGCCTAGGTATCAGAGTTCTAGTTTGAGATTGTTTCTTTACCTTGTTTCATTCATCTGTAAAATAAATTAGACTATAGGAACTTGAAAATGTCTTTTAGCTCTCAAAGTGTATGTATCATCTTAACACAATCCAGAAATCTTGGAATAAAGCAATACAATTAAATAACATTAAACGTGATTTAAAGTGTTTCACACAGTGCTAACACTGATTAAAGTTTCTCATATAATGGTGGTGATGATGATGAAGATGATAATTCTGTTAATGATATGATATTGTGCCTATTTCAATCAGGCACAACATTTTGGATCTTTTACTTGTGTTATCTGAATTTATATTTTTCAGTGAGTCATTCTGTGTATTTCCATGAATATGTATTTATAAGAACTTAGGAGAAAAATAAGACTTTAACTATAGGTGCATTTATTTTATTTAATCTAAATTTTGTTCATGGCCTACTTCAGGAAATTCTTCCCATGTACTTTCAAATAAATTTTAATGTCTTATCATTTATGTACTATTGTTTATCTTGAGATTAATGAGGTAATGTCTAAAAAGAGCTGAATTCTTTGGAGGACATAGAAAGTCAGAGTCCAAATTGTGTCAGGAACTATGTTTGTGTTTATAAACTAGATTTCTTTTCTACTTCATAGAGTGTGAGTTGCCAAAAACTCAATACTGTTACTTGAAGACTTATCATTATGAGGAAAGAGGATGGGCAAAAACACAGGGGCTGATGAAAGGAGAGAAATAATGGGATCTAATTAGAAAGAGTATAAGCAAAAATGCCAAAGTAAAACAGATTTGAAGAAGCAGCAGAATGGGGAAGGGTCATCATATTTAGTAGCTGTGTATGACATGCCATTTATCCATCACTCTCCTCAAAACATTTTCCTTACACTGACTTCAAGAGAATACTTTTGCCTGGTTGTGATCCTCTCATCTCTATGTTATCTTGGTTTTGTTTCTGGCTCTCCTTCATCTTCTTGACCTCTAAATGTAAGACAGTTCTAGCATTCAGTCATTGACCCTCTNAGTAGCTGTGTATGACATGCCACTTATCCATCACTCTCCTCAAAACATTTTCCTTACACTGACTTCAAGAGAATACTTTTGCCTGGTTGTGATCCTCTCATCTCTATGTTATCTTGGTTTTGTTTCTGGCTCTCCTTCATCTTCTTGACCTCTAAATGTAAGACAGTTCTAGCATTCAGTCATTGACCCTCTTTTCTATCTTCATAACCTCCATTAATGATCTCATGGAAATGGCAGTCCACTCCAGTACTATTGCCTGGAAAAATCCGATAGACAGAGGAGCCTGGTAGGCTATAGTCCATGGGTCGCAAAGAGTCGGACACAACTGAGCGACTTCACTTTCACTTTCATTATAGACTCGCGGCTTTAAATATCATCTATATGCTAATAAAGCCAACATTTCTCCAGCTTGGGCCTCTCCTCTGGAATCTGAGATGTATCTCAAATTTAACATGTCTAAAACATGAACTGTGAATAACTTCACCGCACTCTAGCCCTGGTCTTTTGAAAACCTTTCATAATCTTTGATATCTCAGTTCATGGCCAATCATCTCCCCTCTTCAGCTCAGGCTCCAATTTCCAGTCATTCCTAGTCCTTCTGTTTTCCATCAAACTCCATGTTCAATTAAACAACAAATGGTTGTTGAAGGTAAATTCAAAATCTGAGCTCTGCTTAGCACCACCAGTTCTACCTCCCAGAGTTGTTATAATCATCTCCTGACTGGACTCCCTGTTTCTATCGTTACTTTTGCTGTAAGGCCCCAAATAGTGTGTTTGAAAGAATCCAGATTTGATTGAGCATTTCTGACTATATGTATTTGGTATTTTATAATATATCTCTAGCATGACTAGTATCCCACTAGGAACTTTTATTCAAAAGATGTTTAATTCTTTGCAGATGGTATAGCCTTATTTCAGAACCCCAGGGAACTTCAATGTAATTTTCTCACAAAGCTTTATATAAGCCTTACATAACATATTTTCTTATCACAGATATACCTAAGACCATAGGGTCTACTATATTAAATGATCCAAGCATTAAGAACTCTTACACCAGAATCTGGAAATCTAGGCCTGCTACAAAGCCTTTTCCTGTTTTGTGTGTTTCTCAAGCTTTTCACCTTTTCATGTCATTGTATAATGGCCAAGACTCTCCAGGTATGGTCCATCACACATGGAACATCCTCCTGTGTGATAGGAGGTATGAGATACATTCACTGGCCTTTATTCTGGAAGGTGTTTTTTGGAATTCTGCAAACCACTGGATCCCTAAGAATTTTATTATTAATCTTAATAATTAATATTATCTTAACTCTTTTTAGTTCACGTCCTACCCTTTGATGGTAATGGGACTTTCCAAGGCCTCCAACATTCTTGCTATTTTTTGCTTATCTTGTCTGATTAAGATGATGTCATCAATATAGTGGACCAATGAGATGTTTTCCTGGATGCAGAACCAACATACAACATCCAACACTTCAGAGACTTTGTTTTTAGTCACTAAGTCATGCCTGACTCTTTTGGGACCTCATGGACCGTAGCCCACCAGGTCCTCTGTCTATGGGTTTTCCCAGGCAAGAATACTGGAATGTGTTGCCATTTCCTTCTCCTGGGAATCTTCTGGACCCAGGGATTGAATCCATGTTTCCTGCTTGGCAGGTGTATTCTTTACCACTGAGCCACCTGGAAAGCCCCACTGAAGAACTACTGCTCTCTACTTCCTCCTGAATTCTGCCATTATATATATTCTAAGCCCTGTGTGTGTGTGTGTGTGTGTGTTTCATTCCTTTCCCCTCTCTGGAGGCCCAGGACATCTCTGGACTGGTTACATGTTGATCTGATATACTTATTGGGCTAATGGTCAGAAAGGAAGGGTTTTCTTGTGGGGACAGCCAAGTATTTTCTAGAAAGAGTGAAACACCTATCTTAATCAGAAAGAGTGATTCACCTTGTCAGGCTCAGTGGATTCACTGGGTTTTAGAAGCCAAGATTCTCAAATATGTCAATCCTCAATGTGTGTCAATTTCAAAGTGCATCAGTGTATGTCCTCATCCTACATTTTAGAGTTGCATGACAACCTTGTACTAGAAATTCACCCACCACAGGCAATAGGATCCTTATGCTCAGAAGAGCAGGAATCTAGCTTTAAAATCTAATTCTCGCTTTTTCTTTCTCAGATCTCTCCAGGAAGCAGACTCTGAGATGGAGAATAGATTACAATAATTTTCATTAGAAAGTGCTCTAAGGATCTATACTTTTGGGATAAAGGCAAAAAAAAAAAAAAAAAGGATCTGGCAACTTGTGAATGTGGATTACAGCATAGCCAAAATATGACTTTAGTTCATTTTGCAAAGAATTCTGAAGCTGGAATGACACTGGAATTGTCCTGNTTCATTAGAAAGTGCTCTAAGGATCGACACTTTTGGGATAAAGGCAAAAAAAAAAAAAAAAAGGATCTGGCAACTTGTGAATGTGGATTACAGCATAGCCAAAATATGACTTTAGTTCATTTTGCAAAGAATTCTGAAGCTGGAATGACACTGGAATTGTCCTGATGTAAGGCAAGGGAGCTGAGTATTCATGCCCATAATTAATTCATAGGTGTTTTAGGTGAGGGGGCAGCATAATCTTAGACAGCATATATCTTTTTTATTTCAAAGAGGTTGATAGCTAGGAACCATGCACAACACATCCATAATGACCCTCCAAATTTGGAATCAACTTTATGGAAATTTCTCCTTTACCAAACATCATTTAGGGGTAATTTGAAACTTTTATTAATACTAGGTAAACTAAATTACCTAGGTAAATTAAATCTCTATTTGGGAAAGTACCAGCCATTTGTTTAAGACAAATAAAATTCATAGATTTGTAGCTGAAAATGACTGAGAAATCAGTTGGTAAGATAATTGAATAGAATCTTTAACCTTATTGATAGCATGTTCAAAACCTTTCAGGACACTTATAATGTTGGAATACTGACTTCCAGTTTCAGTAGTTTCAAAATGATCATTTGAAAAAGTTTCTCCTCTTATTGAGCAGACTCTGCCTTCCCATCACTTTTGCATTTTTTTCTGCTTCTGACATGACGAATCATATACATAGATCAAATTCTAATGAAAACTTCAGACATATAAAGATGACTCAAATTGTGCCCACATACCATTATCCACTGACTCCAAGCATTGTTTATTTGATCCAGTTTTAATGCTATCATAGTCTGGGTACTATCTTCTGACTTTATTGCAACTTGTCATTTTTTTCTAAGTGTAACATTCAGAAATGAATACAGCGCTCCAAAATATGATTCATACATGGAATAGGAACTCCCATATTTTAAGATATTGTATGTCTATTCTACTAAGCCAGATTCATATTTTACTAGCTCTTTTGGCAGCTACAAGGTACATTTTACTCAGTGTTTGAGAACAACTGTATCACTGTTATAATTTAAATACAAAAAGCAATGTTTTATTTAATTAATTGATATGGGCTTTCCTATTATTTTTTTCCCTTTTTTCACCTTCCAGAAAATTATGACAGTGGCATAATCTACACCGCTTGTAAGAGAGAAATAGTATAAATAGAAATGAAATTAAAACTTAAATAGAAGTAAAGAGGATGAAGTGAGAACATACCTCCAAGGGATAAGTAAAACAATCTGTGAAGAAACCAGTTACTATACTGGGTAAAAACTTTATAAATTTTTTATTACTCACTTTCTGAGGAAGGAATAATATTAAAGAAATGAAAAATAGAAAGTCAGCAACCTAAACTTTTATTATATTAATTGTTTTGCAGCTAAAAGATTTATACAGTTTTTATTTGAAATTTTATATATTTTTAAACCTTTGCATCACAAGATTAATTTTAAGCATCATATCTTGAGCACAATATGTTCCTTTTTAAAAAAGTACCAGTAATAATTTCTCATTTTCCCAGGTTTTACTTCTGTAAAGGATGTCATCCTATACCTTCTTGAAGCCCAGATGTTTCCAGACAACTTCATATAACATCTTGCTGAGTTGCCATAAGTTTATAGCAATATTGAAATTACTGTTCTTGAAACAGAAGAATGGTTCAATGACTTAAAATTTATTACCTGACTTAATAAATGACTTCATTATCTCTCTTTCTCTAACATATTTTCTACACTATCTCAACAAGTGTCCCCAAAGTGGAAGAGAAATGCAGACAGCCAAGTTTGGCACTGTAAAAAGTTATGGTCCACAAATGAATGCAAATATTACAGGGTCTGGAAAGCCAGAACACTTTAATAGATGCCAGCAGAAGTTAATAATGTTAGCCTTCCACAGGAATGGTAGAATCTGTGTGAGAGCAATTTAGTATTGTGACGGTGCAATTTAAATGATTTACTAAAAAAAATTTACTGGCAAATGCTGAGAAGAAAGTCATGCTTTGATAAGGAGCAAAATCCTGGGTTAAGATATGTTGGCAGCACCATCAGCATGAAACTGCTATTTTGCTTTTATTGTTATGTAATGCTTGATTATTTAAAATACTTAAATGAGAGTTCAAATGCTGCCATAATATGCCAATGAGACATTAATTGTATGTTTTTAAATTGATAAAATTGGGATTTATGTTTTAAGGTTATAGTTATATTTATGAGGTTCCCCCTGTAATCACTGTAATGCTATTTTCTCAATTGATTTTCAACTGCCAATGATAAATTGGCATAATTAAATCTCACAGTAGCACAAACTGGTAGGTAATAACATTTAAACTTTGAATTATTAATAGTGATTTGTTCTTCTGTGTGGGCTTCTCTGGTGGCTCAGATAGTAAAGAATCTGCTCATAAAGGGGAAGACCCAGGTTCAGTTCCTGGGTTGGGAAGATCTCCTGGAGAAGGGACCAGCTACCCACTCCAGTATTCTTGCCTGGAGAATTCCACAGACAGAGGAGCCTAGTGGGCTACAGTCCATGGGGACGCAAAGAGTAGGACACAACTGAGTAACTGACACTTCTCTTCACTTCTGTGTTCTGCAAACATGAGTTAGTCAATTCATTGATGTCTCAAGTAGTTGACACAATGGCAAGTGTACTTAGAGCTAGAGGGATTAAATCAAGAAACCACAGGATGGAGGCTTGCCTAGCCATGAGTAGGGCTGGAATTCCAGGCAATTCACTTCTAAAACATTTCTAAATGATTTAAGAGGCTTCCCTGGTGGCTTTTCATACTTTAATAAAACTCTGCAACACAAAAGCTCTTGAGTGATTAAGGCTGGTCCCTGGTCCTGAAGCTAAATCTTCTTATTTGAATATCAAGAATCTGACACCATTCACTGTAAGCTATCATCTTGGGGCTCATCTAGGATTGTCAAGATAAGTAAGTTGGTTGCAACAGCACAGCAGAGGCTGAGAGGAGCTACCACATATCCAAGGTAAGGAGCAGCAGCTGTGCTTTGTAGGAGCAGCCGTGAAGAGATACACCATGTCCAAGGTAAGGGAAAACAAAATAAGAGAGTAGGCAGTGAAAGAGGGCATCAGAGGGCAGACACACTGAAATCACAATCACAGATATTCTGATCACACAGACCACAACCTTGTCTAACTCAATGAAACTAAGTCATGCTGTGTGGGGCTACCCAAGACAGTCAGGTCATGGTAGAGAGGTCTGACAGAATGTGGTCCACTGGAGATGGGAATGGCAAACCACTTCCATATTCTTGCCTTGAGAATCCCATGAACAGCATGAAAAGGAAAAAAGATAGGACACTGAAAAATGAAATCTCCAGGTCAGTAGGTGCCCAATATGCTACTGGAGATCAGTGGAGAAATAACAACAGGAAGAAGGAAGGGATGGAGCCAAAGCAGAAACAACACCCAGTTGTGGATGGGACTGGTGATAGAAGCAAGAATCAATGCTGTAAAGAGCAATAGTGCATAGGAACCTGGAATATCAGGTCCATGAATCAAGGCAAATTGGAAGTGGTCAAATAGGAGATGGCAAGAGTGAACATCGACATTCTAGGAATGAGTGAACTAAGATGAACTGGAATGGGTGAATTTAACTCAGATGACTATTATATATACTACTGTGGCCTAGAATCCCTTAGAAGAAATGGAGTAGCCATCATAGTCAACAAAAGAGTCTGAAATGCAGTACTTGGATGCAATCTAAAAAATGACAGAATGATCTCTGTTTGTTTCCATGACAAATCATTCAATATTACAGTAATCCAAGTCTAGTCCCTGACCAGTAATGCTGAAGAAGCTGAAGTTGAATGGTTCTTTGAAGACCTACAAGACCTTCTAGAACTAACACCCACAAAAAGATATCCTTTTCATTACAGGGGATTGGAATGCAAAAATAGGAAGTCAAGAAACACCTGGAGTAATAGGCAAATTTGGCCTTGGAGTACGGAATGATACAGGGTAAAGGCTAAAAGAGTTCTTCCCAGCGAATGCACTGGTCATAGCAAACATCTTCTTTCAACAACACAAAAGAAGACTCTACACATGGACATCAACAGATGGTCAACACCAAAATCAGATTAATTATATTCTTTGCAGCAAAAGATGGCGCGATCTATACAGTCAGCAAAAACAAGACCGAGAGCTGACTGTGGCTCAGATCATGAACTCCTTACTGCCAAATTCAGACTTAAATTGAAGAAAGTGGGGAAAACCACTAGACCTTTCAGGTATGACCTAAATCAAATCCCTTATGATTATACAGTGGAAATGACAAATAGATTTAAGGGCCTAGATCTGACAGATAGAATGCCTGATGAACTATGGATGGAGGTTCATGAAACTGTAGAAGAGACAGGGTTCAAGATCATCCTCAAGAAAAAGAAGTGCAAAAAAGCAAAATAGCTGTCTGAGGAGGCCTTACAAATACCTGAGAAAAGAAGAGATGCAAAAANAGGGCCTAGATCTGACAGATAGAATGCCTGATGAACTATGGATGGAGGTTCATGAAACTGTAGAAGAGACAGGGTTCAAGATCATCCTCAAGAAAAAGAAGTGCAAAAAAGCAAAATAGCTGTCTGAGGAGGCCTTACAAATACCTGAGAAAAGAAGAGATGCAAAAAGCAAAGGAAAAAAAAGGAAAGATATAAGTATCTGAATGCAGAGTTCCAAAGAATAGTAAAGAGAAATAAGAAAGCCTTCCTCAGCGATCAATGCAAAGAAATAGAGGAAAACAACACAACAGAAAAGACTAGAGATCTCTTCAAGAAAATTAGAGATACCAAGGGAAAATTTCATGCAAAGATGGGCTCAATNTTTCAGCTTTAGCATCATTCCCTCCAAAGAAATCCCAGGGCTGATCTCCTTTAGAATGGACTGTTGGGTCTCCTTGCAGTCCAAGGGACTCTCAAGTGTCTTCTCCAACACCACAGTTCAAAAGCATCAATTCTTCGGCCCTCAGCTTTCTTCACAGTCCAACTCTCATGTCCTGGAACAACAAATATATTAAGGATACATACACATATTGACCACAACTAGGTAATATCTGCAAAGAGAAAATATTTCAAAAGGTAATTGCAGATTTTGGGAGGAGAAGGGGCTGATGGGATTGTGGGAAAGTTTTGGTCTCATTATAATTTTCTATATTTTCATGCATTAAACAATAAAATTATGTACATATTATAATGAGAATAAAGTCATTTATTGTAAATGGAGAATGGATGCCACTAAATTAAAAACATTACAAATTATTTACCATGACAAATTATGCATGACATATGAACACAACTAAAATCATTTAAATAAACTTTATTGAGTGGCTGTCATGTACTAACATAGGAGAAGTACTAACTATAGACACATGGTTATATTTATTTATATTCAGTGAGTAATATGGGCTTGTGGACATAGTTCAGTAGGGAATAGCATAAAATACTATTTACCTATTATCTGCTATTTTATAAGTATATACTCCAATCAATANATTTAAATAAACTTTATTGAGTGGCTGTCATGTACTAACATAGGAGAAGTACTAACTATAGACACATGGTTATATTTATTTATATTCAGTGAGTAATATGGGCTTGTGGACATAGTTCAGTAGGGAATAGCATAAAATACTATTTACCTATTATCTGCTATTTTATAAGTATATACTCCAATCAATACTAATGCTTTTAAATACTCAAAAGTCAGATGAAATATATTAAAATATCTTCAGTACTGCTGAAAGCTATGGTTGAGTTAGCAGTCATTAAAGGGTTGTAGTCAGAAATTCTATATCCTCAGTTGTTCAGATAACCTTCAGGCCACACACACCTGCCATCTTTCTGTGTAAAGGGATAACTCAAGAAGAATGTTGTCATGAAAAACTGAGGAGAGTTCCCTGTATTTAACCAAAGGTACTTCATTTATTCATTGTTCTCATTGGACAGGTAGAAACGGAGGGCTTTAGCTTTCACATCAGCCTCTACTGATAACATACCTAAGTGGTCTGGTCTGCCCTGGGGAAGCAGAGGTATGAGTGGAGGGAGTAAACGGCAGGATATTCTCCAGCAGTGCATAATTTGTAGCACATTTAACCAGTTTCTCTCATCATCCCATGGACGGAGGAGCCTGGTAGGCTGTAGTCCATGGGGTTGTGAAGAGGCGGACACAACTGAGTGACTTCACTTTCACTTTTCACTTTCATGCATTGGAGAAGGCAATGGAAACCCACTCCAGTGTTCTTGCCTGGAGAGTCCCAGCAACAGGGGAGCCTGGTAGACTGCCATCTATAGGGTCGCACAGAGTCAGACACAGCTGAAGCAACTTAGCAGCAGCAGCAGCAGCTCATCATCTGAGGTCTTAAATCAAGTGTGTAGAAAAAATATTTCCTCTAATTTCTGGATTAGCTTTGGGTTAAAGTGTCTGAACTTCACTGACCTTTGTCTCTTACTCCATTCTTTTTTCCTTTTTTTCCACATCAAAAATGTAGTCTGATGTATTGAGGATATCAGATTTATGCAGTGAAGATATTAGGCTTGGAATATAGGTGCTATTGACTATAACCAACAACAGGCCAATAAGAACTAGTGAAAATATTGGCTATGGCTATTAACATTTTTTGACCTGAAACAAGAACTTAATATTTATGTATTTCAGATTCATTATACTACATATTCATAATTTACTTTACAAAGGAAAATGTGTACACAAAGTCCAAAAAAACCAAAATATAATACCTAATATTCTATGACCCAAGCCTTTAAGAGATTTTGATTAATATGTTTTCTATATACACCCATATATGCATACATAACTGGAGAAGGAAATGGCAACCCACTCCAGTACACTTATCTGGAAAATCCCATGGACAGAGGAAAATTCTAATGAAATTTTTATGTTATATGTATCATTTAATAAATTATCTTTTTAATGTAATTACATATTATATCACTAACAGTTTATAAAAGACTTTGTGCTGGCATAGAATTCTCTTGTATACATGAATAACCATTTGTTTAATTAAATGTCTTTTTGGGGGGTCATTTATATCATTTATTTTCTGAAAGTACCACCATGAATATTCTAGTAAATTTTTCCTGTACCTTTATTATTTTTTCCAATAACATTAAAAGTAGATTACAGGACTTCCTTGGTGGTGCCATTGTTAAGACTCCACATTTCCACTCTAGGGTATACAGTTTTGATCCCTGTTTGAGAAACTAAGATACTGCATGCCTCACAGCACAGCAGAAAAAAATAAAAATATTGGATTGCAAATATTTTAAGTTCAAATTTCCTGCCAGAAAATCCGAAGTAACATATAACTCCACCTGCCTGTGTGGTAGCAGCTAGGCCTTCCTTCCTTTACTCCTGTGTACTTCCCTGGTGGCTCAGACGGTAAAGAATCTGCCTGCAATGAGGGAGACCTGGCTTCAGTCCTTGGGTTGGGAAGATCCCCAGGAGGAGGGCATGGCAACCCACTCCAGTATTCTTGCTTGGAAAAATCCCCATGGACATAGGAGCCTGGCGGGCTACAGCCCATGGGGTCACAAAGAGTCAGACATGACTGAGCGACCAAGCACAGCACTTGAACTACATATGCATTCTCTTGATAATACAGGATCTTTAGAAGTTTTCAATATCTTTGCCAAATTGAAAAAGTAGCATACCATTTTAATTTGTATGAATATTTTTATTATAAGAGGCACTAAGAATTCTTTCCAATATTTAATGGCTATTTGTTTTTCTTCCTCTGGGAATTATTTATGCATATAAATCATTATGCATTGTTAAAAGCTTAATCAGCCAAAGACCACCTGGCACAAATTTGAAGTCTGATAGAATCAGATATATCGACTTGATGCAGCAAAGGAGGGCACTGCAGAGGAGCTCCGAAAAGCCACACGACAAGGGAGAGCAAGAAAGCATCTTTTGAAAGGTTTTAGTTACTGTTGAGTAATTCTGAAAAGTGACAAAGAGAAAAAGGCATTAATCCTGGATTAACTGCTGGTTTTAGAATTAAGAGAATGAGGATTCATGAGGAATTGGGTGCTCTTATGAGGTGATAACATTTTAGCAATTAGATGTCCTCAGTAATAGATGAGAAAAAAAGCAAAAAACTTCTGGAAGCATCACTGGTAAACAAGCAAAAGTTATACAAAGAGGGTTATGGCATTTGACTGCACAGCCTTGGGGAAATAATTTTTCTGTTACTCTTGGGACTAGATTTGTCTATGTCCAACCTCCTACCCAGCCTGATTAATGGCAGAATTGCCTTTTACTTTTTCACTCTCAGCTAACATTCACTCTTGCAATCCCAGACAGGTTTTTATACTTTCAGAATAGAGGTTACCAAGGTTTAGGTCACATACAATATTGGTTAGTATTGTGGAATTGCGCATTCTTGAACTGGAGGCTTGGCATGTCTCCTTAGTGGAAATGTAACTTTGTACAAGATATTTAATTACTCATTTTAGTCTTCATATCATTAAAAAGGAAGCTCTATTGCTACTACTACTACTACAATCTACCTTGTAGGATTATTGAGAAAATTAAATATGATTATTTCTGTAAATCCTTCACCAAAATGTCTGGCATGATACACTTGCTCAGAAAGCAACAGCAACTAAAAGGGAATGTTTAGTATGAGTTTTCAAGAATGAATTTATGGAAACAACTAATGAAAAGAGCATGATTATTACAACTGTATATGTGTCTACAAAAAAAAGAGTTGGGGGATATTGGACTGTGTGATATTTCACTGTGTGAAAGTTGTTGATGAATATCCTATGAGTTGGCAATTTGTTTTTTGTTAAATGACTCCAGATATTTGCAGAGGAAAAAGAAACACAATTTGTAGATTTAGATGATCCTAAAGGCAGAACTCTCTTATTAGCCTAACATTGGAAAACTGAAGAGATTAGAGAGAAAGAGATCCATGTATTGCAATTTAGGGAGCTGTGGTTCCCACTAAAGGAACAAGAACACACCCATTTCTAGAATGTTCTCTTGGAAAAAGAATGACAGTCTGTATTCATGGCTCTGGATATAACTTGATGAACTTGAAGAGCACTTAAACAATAAACAGAAATGTTTCAGAGATCAGCTTAATAAATTGAGAGGCAGAAGTGTACAAGAAATCAATGCATCAAGGGGATGGGTATAAAATGATAATCACCAGACTAGAAATGAAAAACATGTTAGAAGAGGAGGAATATCAATCCATCTTGAAAAGGAGGACAAGCAAGAAACTAAGTAGCTGTGGGCTTAGAGCAAAAAGCAACGAAAGGCAGATGGGTTAGATTTAAGGGTGGTGAAATAGTTGGTGTAAAGCATGGATGCACTCTGCCTGCTTCACAGGTACCAGCAGGTCAGTCTGTTTTAGATATACAGTGGTTTGGGGTGGTGAGAAATTTTTCACTCTATACTAGGAAAAAAATTATGAAGTCCAGCCAATAAAACAACTGAATGGCCACCAAGCATGTTCTAGAAAATATCCTTTGTTATACAACCAGCTATTCCGGTGACCACTTCAACACATGACCTTGGGGAGACAGTGGAAATTACTGGAGGCTTAAACACTGGAAATCATGGAAACTAAGTTGATGAATGCAACAAACAATCAGTTATCATCACGCAGTCAGAGGAACATACATAGTCTTATCGCCAACTGAATAAGTAAAATTTAGATGTATTTTCTGCTTTTTGCAGTAACTGGGCAAGTCATAGAAAAAATACTTAAATAAAAGTTATGCCATTAATGTGTGTTATCTGATAAACTTCACCCTAGATCAGCTTATTCAAAAAGTACTATTTTAAAAATTGAATAGGTCAACCTTTCTCAATAATGAGTCATTGAACCAAATTTAGCTAAATCCAGGCCACTGAACACCTGCTCTCATAATGTTTCTCCTATATGATTGTAGGGAAGAGCTGTGTTCTTCTTTCTAAGTTCAACTTCAACATTTTTCCTTTATTTGATATTTTTTGTAAAGCTAAGAATATTTTTAATAGAAAAGAACTACTCTACTTTAAACACATTAGTAGAAGAGACAATAGAATTTCAGAATCAGTTTCACAAAGATGTGAAACTTCCCTTTTGTCATAACAAATTGTAACAATATCATAGTATTTTGAGTATTCCTTCTTTGTTCCATCTGAATTTTCAGATACTAACACAAGAATTATTTGCCCTGAGCAGCTATGTAATAGTTGNTTTTTTTTTTTTTTTCAGATACTGAGCTCCATTTAGTTAAAGCATGATAGGTTCTACTTTCTGTTCGATTTCCCTTCATAACTCCCATTTTATTTGAAATTGCTTGTGTGCATCACTAAAGAAACACATTTATATTTCTCTTAAAAATAACAGTTCCAGAAGAAAAAGAACTATCTTGAGTTTTCAGTATTTCCCCATTTAAAGAAGAAATTATTCTTTTGCAATGACTGCTATAAACTATTCAGACTACTGAAGCCTAGAAAGCATGTAAGTACTGATAAGTGTTTATGAATGGAATAGTGAATCATATTTCAACTGAATTTATCCTAGCCTTAACTACAAGAGACTTGCTTGCCTAATGTATTTGTGCTATAAGAACATTTTTATTACATTCAATTTTGCTTGCATATCTTGAACATACATGAAACAATGATTCTAAGATACAGCTCTGAAATATAAAATACAAAGACCCTATTAGTACACCTAGGAAACTGGAAGAAGCACATGATTCAGAAATTAGTTATGAGGATTATTCATCATCATCACCAACATTTAGAGAGCAGCCTTTTCTATAATGCTATGATAGAAATAATACACATATTCTAATAAATGACAGTTTAAAATAAGTCCCTCTTAAATAATTTTTGAAACAGTAATGAACACTATGATTCAATAAACATCATGAAAGCAAAAAACATTCTGTTTCACTGTTCATTTAATATGTTTGCATTTAATTTTTCAGTATAATTGGAAATAGTACACATAAGTGAATTGAAATACTGTGTTCATACATTTTCTTCCTTAAATGATTTTTAAATTGTGCTATTTAATCTTGTTACTTATTTTATTATTTTATTTTGTTATTTATTTTAGATTTTGTTGCTAGAAAATATGGTATAGTATAGTATAGGAGAAAAAAAAATCAGTATTTGTAGAACTGAAGGAATTGGGGAGACTTACCTTCTGGTGGCTCAGACGATAAAGCGTCTGCCTGCACTGCGGGAGACCCGGGTTCATCCTGGGTCGGGAAGATCCCCTGGAGAAGGAAATGGCAATCCACTCCAGCACTCTTGCCTGGAAAATCCCATGGACGGAAGAGCCTGGTAGGCTACAGTCCATGGGGGTCGCAAAGAGTCGGACACGACTGAGTGACTTCACTTTCACTTTCACCTTCCCCTTCTGTTCTTACTTCTACCACAAAGTCATAAATTCAGCGAGGGAACTCAACTTCCTCAAGACTCTTTTTCTTGTTTGAAAATTAGATGTCTGGACCAGATGTTCTCTGAATATAGTTTGCATTAACAGTATGAATTTAAGCCACTGTCAAATTTTTACTCAGCAATGATTGAAATGAAAGGAATCTTTCCTCATATCAGACATAGCTACTTGGAATTGATTTGGCTATGATTCAACATTATTAATGAATAATATGTCCCTCACTGAACTTCTGGATGTAATGTGACTGTATCATAAAACATATCTAGATCAGAATCAAATTAGGTTAGCTCTTGCCTGGTAAAGACTGAGTACAGTCAGTGGGATTGTTATAGCAGAATGATGCCTGGTAATAATATGTGGCCAAATTGCTTAACTGTAGGGCTCTAAGAGAATGATAAGATGAGACTAGTCATGAGTGCCAGTGTGAGTTAGATTTGGGAAAATCAGTGAGAGGGTTGGATGGAGGTCTTATCTAAATATTCCAGGTTCTTTTGTGTTCCCCTCTTCCACTACATGAAAGGAAGGCATTTTTGTCACCTAGAGAAGACTTTCTGAAGAAGGGAATGGCTACCCACTCCAGTATTCTTGCCTAGGAGGAGTCTGGTGGGTTACAGTCCATGGGGTCACAAAGAATCAGACAAGACTGAGTGACTAACACTTTCTCTTTTTTCACTTTTTCACAAAGCATATATGAAACAAGTAGTATCTAGGGCCCATCAATGACTTTGATAAGAGGTCTTTAGAAAGTTCAGATTGTTAGGTAGGGCAGATAGTGAGAGTAAACAGAATTTTATGTGAGCTGTGAAGGAAAGTCTTAAACGGTTGAAGAAATGGAGCAGTATTCTATTGGGGACAATATTGCACATGCAAGTTGGTTCAAATATACTGGGAATGTGAGGCATGTGGATGATACGTAGAAAAATTTTCAAATGCAGAGAAACATCAGCATTTTAGGATCACGGTTGCTTTGTTGTCCGCCACGTCTCTTTTAAACATGGTATCAAGCAAAGAGTTCATCACAAAGAGGGTTTAAATACTAGGTTCTTTCAAATAAACTATGGCTCAGGTAAATCATAGCATTTTTTAAAGAGCTGCATGGATATAATTCAGCATTGAGTGGTTATTTCTCAAATTACTCTCTTTGTTGCACTGGGCAAATTACAGAGAAAGTTCAAAGCTCTAACACATGCCTTTCTGATTCTTGAAAAATCTCTAAAGTTACTCTCAGAAAAAGGAAAAGATAAATTTGATGCACACTGATATATTTACATTTCTGATTTGTCTTTTATTTATTAAACTCCACAAACCATCAGAATTAGGTAAAATTTGATGGGAATTTTAGGCAAACACTGTATTTTTTACAATGCTACAGAGATTTTAAATCATGTTTAAAGTTTATTATATCCAAGTACCCCAACACCCAACCTTATACTTGTTTTACTACTTGGTCTTGGCAGTTATTTTACTTTAATTTTAACCTAAAGGAAATTAACCCTGAATATTCATTGGAAGAACTGATGCTGAAGCGCCAATACTTTGGCCACCTAACACGAAGAACTGACTCATTGGAAAAGACCCCGATTCTGGGAAAGATTGAAGGCAGTAAGAGAAGGGGACAAAAGAGGATGAGATGGTTGGATGGCATCACTGACTCAATGGATATGAATTTGAGCAAGCTCTGGGAGATGGTGAAGGACAGGGAAGCCTGATGTGCTACAGCTCATGGAGTCTTAAAGAGTTGGACACAACTGAGTAACTGAACAACAATTTTAATTAAGGAGTAATTCATGTTACTGTTAAGTATTACTTTTTGAAATTTTTGAATAGGTAAAATATTTATAAAGCTAAAATCATATATATATATATTTATGTGTAGTGTGTATATATATGTGTGTGTTTACTAAAAAATTTCTTTTTTCTTCCAATCCCTTTCACCATCCTCCAAGTTCCCATTCCATACTGCCACCACCAACAAATAAACACTGTTGCTCCATTTTTCTGTCCTTCTGAATATTTTATATACATATGAGAAAGTTGCAGTACATACTTTTCCCACTCCAAACCTATGTTGTGATGACATTTTCATACCATTATCTAAGGGTTTCCTTAGCCTTCATACATTATTTTAACCTTGAAAATATTATTTCTTGTTTCAAACCACTTGGAGAAATTTTCAAGGGTTAAAGTTTCAAAAGAAGCCATAACCATCATGTGGTGGTTGCTATCTTATTGTAATTAAATAAGTACTTATTAAAATTTGATTACCACTTTCAATTTAGTTTGAAATCTTTACATGCAATTCAATAATAAGTCACCTAATTTCGAGTTGGTCTAAAGCAGAAGCTAAAGCTTGTTCATAAAGTCCATCAGTTAAAGACGGGGTCATCTCAGAAGTTAAGACATCATCTAACTAGAATTTAATGAAGCCTCTAAATGAAATATTTTTCAAAGTCAGACTTTCAGACACACTGTGCAAGTTTGGGCCACTCAGGATTTCCTTGTCAGGGTGTTCTAAGGTGGCTTTGAAACTAGTGGCCCATTAACATTGGAAAGGAGAAGCAAAAACTCTTGAATTCTAAATCATCTCTCTATTCTGAGGCAAAAAATCACTTCATAAGTAATATTCTAAGTTCGGAGACTTGACAGAAAAGTGTATTTATATTCCAAATATAACCTGACCAGATCCTCACTTTTTCATCTTTATATTTGTGATTCCCTCTAACCAGTTCATATATGGATCTTAGTGGCTGTTTCTGAATGATCTACAAACAAAGCACTAACCCCAGATATAGATGACCCTGGTTGCCTCTCATTTACACTGAGGATACTACCCTCACCCCTAACCCAAAGTGCAACTTCAGGTTCACAGTTTGGGCTCACAGAACTTTACTTGAGTGTTCCTCCACTGATTTGATCCTACTTTCTAAATAAGGTTGGGAGAAATTCCATGGTAATAAAAATAATGATACCAGCTATATAGGATAGATCCAAATCCTTCCTGGAATCTAAAGAGATCTCATGGATATGATCTTCTTACTCAATACTGGAGTGGGTATGCCATTCCCTTCTCTGCCGGTACCAGCCGGCAAAGTCGAACGGCCCTGAAGAAGGGCAACGAGGCTGAGAAATAAAGAAGAAAGAAAAGATGGGGTCGAGAGGTTCAGAAGCAATTAACCATGAGGCAGGTTTTCATGCAACTGACAAAGCCTTTATTGAGTGCATAGTATTTAAGAAAGAGAAGGGAGTAAAGTAAAAATTCTTTGGAGATTACGCACCTGTCTCTTGATTTTCCCATAAGCCTAAGGCATACATTCCAAGAGGTGGATAGTTAATCACTAAGATAACAATTTGCTAGACTCAGGGAATCAGATCAAGGCAAGAGTTGTTTCCCAGGCCTCAAGGACTAATCAGGGGTGGCAGGACAGAGAGCTATGCCTGTGTTCCCACAGGCCCTTAAGATAAGGCAGCTCCCAGAGCCATGCCTCCAGCCCAGGCCCTTAAGATAAGGAAGCTTGCTGAGCTATGCCTTGGGCTGGAAGCCCCCTTGGACAGGAGTGGCTCCCTGCAATTCTCCAGGGGATCTTCCCTACCCAGGGTTCAAACCCACATCTCCTGCATTGGCAAGTGGATTCTTTACCACTGAGTTACCAGGAAAGCCCACATGAAGACAAGTTATGATCCAAACTTGCAGAGCTCTCATCATTGCCACTATTAGTATTATTGTCATTTTGCAAAAAGTCAGCTTTGGAAACAGGATAAACCACCCAGGGTTCATATCCCCAGAAGTTCCTGCTTCACGTGTCCCTGAGTCATGTATTCTTTGTCAGCCTTTGCCAGATCCAGACCAGTGAGAAAAGCTGGAAGGTTCCCTGTGCTCTGGCCTGCTCAATAAGTGATAATAGCCTGCATTTTAATTTGAATTGTGCCTCCATCTTTAGAGTCAGAATTAGCTGCCAAATTTTTCATCTTCTACACCCTAGAGTGGTTTATGTGGCGTAGAAATGATCTATTCTTTTCTTGATCTATTCTTTTATTGCCTTAAAATTATCCCAGTCCTGGTATACTTTAAGAGTGCTTTTTTAATCTTAAAATTTTCTTATGGTTTTTGATATTTTAAGGTTTTCAACCTAATTTTGAGTAAGTTTTTTCCCTTGGAAATAATCTGAGATCTAGATTTTTAGATTCTTGGAGCAAAATTATACTTCATCTTATCATAATAAAAAAAATCTGTGTATATGCAAGAAAAGAAAGACAGAAATAGTCCCTAAATAACAAAAAGTAATTTGGACAATTAAGATATATCCTTTTACACAGAAATAGGGAAACAAAAATTAATTTAAAGAGTCGAAAGATTAAAAAGACAAAACAGATATTTTATATAGTAAAATGACAATTTTATAAGATAAAACAAGCATAGCTATAAGTAATATACATATAGTTTGTCATAATAAGAATGTATAATTTTTGCTTCTGACTTGATTTCTACCTGGACAAAAATGATCTAATCTCTCTGTTCTCAGTAAAGTAAAGGGGGAAGAGTTAGGCTAGTTAACTTCAAGGTCACTTTAAAAAGTATAATTATAATTTTTATTTTAAGTGATATTTTCAGGTAACAGTGAATTAAAAATTGATGAACAATTGCAATTGCATTTTACTTTAGGGTAAACTATACAGAAAAAAATCTGTAATCATGAGAACTTCTATATTTGACAAATAATAATGACAGATCTCATTTATTAAGTTTATTTTGTACCAGGAGTTGTTAAAATCTTACTTGTGTGGTTTCATTTAATGCTCCTCATAACCTTGTATTAGTGTGTTAGAGCTGCCATAACAAAGACTGAGGGGTTTAAGCAGTAGAAATTTATTTTATCACAGTTCTGGAGACTAGAAGTCCAAGATTAAGGTATTGGCATGATTGGTTCCTTCTGGAAGTCCTGAGGGAAGGATCTATTTCAAGATTCTATCTGTAACTTGTATGACTGCCTTCTTCTTGTGTCTCTTTCCATTGAATTTTCTCTGTATCTGTGTTAAAATTTTCTCTTAAGAAAACATTAGTCGTATTGTATTAGGGCCAACCTTCCTAATCTTATTTTCCTTACCTCTGTAAAAATTCTGAATAGCCTAAGCTAGCAGGAGTTCAAATTTCAGCCCAAACAAATCTTATGAAATTCTTACTAGTATTTTCCCTATTTGAAAAATAAACTAAAAAAATGAAATAACCTTACCTCTTTGAAAAATAAAGAAAATTTAAAATGAGAATGATTTATCTTGGATCACATGGCCAATAAAAAGACTTGAACCCAAGTCTATTTCTCTTGTAGTCCCTACTCTCATTAGCTGTTCTTACTTTCAGACAATTACAAGGAATTGAAAGCTTCACTGCCTATGACTATAGTCAAAGAAGCAAGTTATTTTAAGAGTTAAAAAAGCTTTCTGTGGAACTCAAGTACATGTTAATTATCAGAGGAAAAGAGAAAAACAGAATACAATGCATGTTAATGTTCAAGAGATAGATATTTGGCCTTAAACTATATAATTACTTGTAAAATATGTTTAACTTTTTCCCCAATGATAAAAATAATGCATATCTATTGTAGTATTTGGATATTGAAATATATAAAAAAGAAAAGTTGTAATCACATACAATCCCATCTTTTTTGGCTAAATATTAATAATTTTTTTCTAGAATTTTCAGTTAATGCATACTGACGCATTATATATAGCTTTAAACCTTGTTTTTTTCTACTAAAAGTAGTTACATAGTCCTTCTTCCATTTACCATTCTTTGGCATCATTGTATATTCCTATAAATTCACATATTGAAATAATTTCCATTCTATAGAAAGGCCATAAAAATACTACAACACTCATTATTCACTGGATTTCCCAATCATTAATATTCAACAATATTTGTCTTATTCTTGCTTTCCTGTGTGTTCTTCCTAAGAACAAGGAAATTGAATTGCTTATCCATAGTACAACTATGAAAATTAAGAAACTAACATTGATCCAGTACTATTATCTAATACAGGATCATATTCAAATTTGCACATTGCCCCAATAATGTCATTTATATCAAAAATTGTAGTAGAAATTCCAGAAGAAACTCTGCTCTGGGATTTCATCCAGGTTCATATATTCTATTCAGTTCTGCCTAGCCTTTAATCTTTTAAACTTGAACAGCATTTGAATCCATCTTTGTCTTTCATGACCTTGATATTTTAGAGTACAAGCCAGTTATCTTGTGGAATGCAATCCTCAGATTGGATTTCTGAGATAAGGAATGCTTACAACTCAATAACAAAATATAGAAATGAACAAAAAAATTAAAACAATGAGATACCACTGCACACATATTAGAATGGCCAAAATCCAGAATGCTGACAACCCCAAATTTTGGAAAGGATGTGGAGCAACAGGAACTCCTATTCATCACTGGTGGGAATGCAAAAGTGGTACAGCAACTTTTCAAGAGCATTTGGCAGTTTTTTATAAAACTAAACTTAATCTTATTATAGATCCAGAAAGTATACTTATTGATATTTAAAAGCAAAGGAATTGAAAACTATGACTACACAAAAACATGCATATAGATAAGTTTATAGCGGTTTTATTCATAACTGCTAAAATTTGGAAGCAACCAAAATGTCTTTTAATAAATCAATGCATAAGTAGACAGTGGTATATCCAGACAGTGGAGTACTACTCAGTGCTAAAAAATGAGCTATCAAGCCATAATAAGACATGGAAGGAACTTAAGTGGATATTATTAAGAAGCCAATATTAAAAGGTCACTCTGGTTATATGGAGATCTAGAGAAGACAAAACTGTGCAGACAGTAGAAAGATGAGTGATTGCCTGGGGTGAGTGGGGGAGCAATGAATAGGCAGAAGAGACTATTTTCTGGGCAGTGAAAATACTCTCTATGATATTACAGTAATGTAATTACACATTTGTCCAAACCCATAGACTACAAACCCATCTCCTGCATTGCAGACAGACGCTTTACTGTCTGAGCCACCATGGAAGTCATGGAAGTTGTGGCTTCCCTGGTGACACAGACGGTAAAGCATCTACCTGCAATGCGGGAGACTCGGGTTCAATTCCTGGGTGGGGAAGATCCCCTGGAGAAGGAAATGTCAATCCACTCCAGCACTCTTGCCTGGAAAATCCCATGGATGGAGAAGCCTCATAGGCTGCAGTCCATGGGGTCGCAAAAAGTCGGACAGGACTGAGCAACTTCACTTTCACCTTCATAGACTACAAAACCAAGAGTGAACCCTAAGGTAAACTATGGGCTTTGGATAATTATGATGCGTCAATGGAGGTTCTTCCTTTGTAAAAATGTACCATTTTGGTGGTGATGCTGTGCTGTATGGTTATGCACATGTGAGGTGGGGTATATGGGAAATTTCTCTTTCTTCATGTTGTTTTTATTGTAAGTCTAAAACTGTTCTAAAAATACTGTTTAATTTTTTTAAATTCAAACCTTTCTTTTTTAAAAAGTGGGCAAAGGACCTCAACAGATATTTATTTAAAGATGACATACAAATGGCCAACAGGTATATGAAAAGATATTGAACATAACTAATCATCAGGAAATGCAGATCAAAATCACAATGAGATATCACCTCACATCTATTTGAATAGCTTTTATATGTATGTGTGTGCATGTGTCTGTGTGTGTGTGTGTGTGTATTAGATAAGCTGTGGAGAAACATGAAACCCTGCACACTGTTGATGGGAGTGTAAATTTTAGCTGATATAGGAAATAGTGGAAGTTCCTCAAAAAATTAAAAATAGAAATACTACATGATCCAAAAATCCCTCTTCTGGTTAATATATTCAAAAGTACTTAAATCAGAATCTCAAAGAATTGTCTGCACTTCTATGTTCATTGCAGCGTTATTTTTATTATGGTTTTAGCATCACTATAGTCAAGATGCTTCCCATGTGGCCAAATGGTAAAGAATCTGCCTGCCAATGCAGAAGACATAAGAGAGCCAGGTTCAGTCCCTGGGTTGGGAAGACTCCCTGAAGGAGGAAATGGCAGCCCACTCCAATATTCTTGCCTGAACAATCTTATGGACAAAAGAGCCTGGAAGACTACAGGCTAGGAGGTCTCAATAAGTCAAACACAAAGGAGCACACACACATCTTTTGGGTTTCCCAGGTGGTGTGCTAGTGGTGAAGAACCTACCTGCCAACACAGGAGACTCAGGAGACATAGGTTTGATCCCTGGATCACCAAGATCCCCTTGAGAAGGAAATGGCGACCCACTCTTGTATTCTTGCCTGGAAAATTATATGAACTGAAGAGGCTGGCAGACTACAGTCTATGGGGCCACAAAGAGTCAGACACAACTGAACACAGTGTACCTATACCTAACCAAGATATGGAAATAATCCAAATGTCCATCAGCATATAAATGGATTAAGAAAAAGTGGTGTATATATATACAATGGAATATTATTCACCCTGAATAAGGAAGGTAGCAACATGGATGGACTTGGACAAAATTAAGGATTTGGAAGGCAATTTGGTTCAATTCAGTCACTCAGTCATGCCCGACTCTTTGTGAATCCATGAACTGCAGCACACCAGGCTTCCCTGTCCATCACCAATTCCCAGAACTTGCTCAAACTCATGTCTATTGAGTCAGTGATGTCATCCAATCATCTCATCCTTTGTTGTCCCCTTCTCCTACTTCCTTCAATTGGAAGGCAGAGCAAAGTGNTCACTCAGTCATGTCCGACTCTTTGTGAATCCATGAACTGCAGCACACCAGGCTTCCCTGTCCATCACCAATTCCCAGAACTTGCTCAAACTCATGTCTATTGAGTCAGTGATGTCATCCAATCATCTCATCCTTTGTTGTCCCCTTCTCCTACTTCCTTCAATTGGAAGGCAGAGCAAAGTGAAATGAGTCGGTCACAAGGACAAATTCTACATGATTCCTCTTCTATCAAGACTTAAAATAGAAAAAATTGTATAGAAGCAGACATTAGGATAATGATTATGAGAGGATGGGAGGAGAAAATCATTGGAGTAGTTGTGAAAGACATTGGGGTAGTTGTTGAATAGATATAAAGGTACAGTTGTATAGCCTAGTAAATTCCAAAGATCTGCCTATAGTCAATGATAAGGTATTGTGTACTTAAAACCTTGTTAAAAGAGCAAATTCCATGTTAAGTTTTCTTACTACAAAAAAGTACACAATCCACTCACACACACAAACACAGCAGCAAAGGGTACAATGAAACTTTTGGAGGCTATTTCTATGTTTATTACCATCACTGTGGTTACAGTAACATGAGTGTATACATATATGTCTAAAATCACCAAATGTATTAATATTTTAAAGGGATTTTTTAAATTAATAGGACAAAAGGGAAGGAGAGGAATCCCAAGGAGAGAAAACATCAAGTACAAAAGTCCCTGGGACAGGAAAGAACTTTTCTATAACCTAAAGAAGATTTGATTGATGTGCTATGAGGGTTGGTAGTGAGGACTGGTGTTAGGTAAGGTCAGAAAGGCCAGCATATATCAGTTCCTACAGGACTTTTAAAGCCTCTTTTTTAACAAATATTTTGCATATTTTATTAGATGCAAAGAGACTGAAATAAGAAGGTACTCTGAAAACCAGAAAGTCTGCTCTGTCTTGTAAATGGAAAATAACTGAGGAAGACAATAATAGAAATGACAGCGGATTACCCTAGGGTAGTGTCAACGGAGATGGAAGGAAATAGAGGTAATGTATAATTTGGAGACAGAAATGATAGTACTTTCATCTGATGTGGAGAATGAGAGTAAGAGGAGTGAAAGGAAATCTTCCAGTTTAATATCTTGAGAAAGTGATTAAAAAGTGTCAAACAGTAAGATAAAAATGTTTAAAAAGGATAAATTTATAAGGAAAGTATCAAAAGCCTAGTTTTGAACATATTGGAATTTGAGATATCTGTAAAACATCTAAGTGAAATTGAAGCGAAGTTAAGTGGATAAATAAAGCTAGTGCCCGAAAGCATGATCCCTATTGAAGTCATATTTTTGTACATAATTGATTGACCTACTCTCTGATTATTTCCTTAGTCCAAATATCTCAAAAACAGAAATGCTTTGTAAATACTTCTGGGAACATTA
The DNA here is from genome assembly GCA_006410615.1 of Neotragus moschatus. Classification (NCBI taxonomy): domain Eukaryota; kingdom Metazoa; phylum Chordata; class Mammalia; order Artiodactyla; family Bovidae; genus Neotragus; species Neotragus moschatus. The sequence continues at coordinate 829 of SJYA01000073.1, read as the reverse complement.
ACATTTAAAAAATATATTTCATGCATTGGTTGCATTTTGATAAATGCTACATTCCTCTATATATTCTTTTTTAAAAAAAATATAAATTTATTTATTTTAATCGGAGGTTAATTACTTTACAATATTGTATTGGTTTTGTCATACATCAACATGAATCCACCACAGGTACACACGTGTTCCCCATCCTGAAACCCCTCCCACCTCCCCACCCTGCTGCCTACCATCCCTCTGGGTTGGCTCAGTGCACCAGCCCCAAGCATCCAGTATCATGCATTGAACCTGGACTGGTGATTTGTTTCATATATGGTATTATACATGTTTCAATGCCATTCTCCCAAATCATCCCACCCTCTCCCTCTCTCTCAGAGTCCAAAAGCCTGTTCCATACATCTGTTTCTCTTTTGCTGCCTCGCATACAGGGTTCTCGTTACCATCTTTCTAAATTCCATATATATACTGTACTGGTGTTTTTCTTTCTGGCTTACTGCACTCTGTATGATAGGCTCCAGTTTCATCCACCTTATTAGAACTGATTCAAATGTATTCTTTTTAACGGCTGAGTAACANGCCTGTTCCATACATCTGTTTCTCTTTTGCTGCCTCGCATACAGGGTTCTCGTTACCATCTTTCTAAATTCCATATATATACTGTACTGGTGTTTTTCTTTCTGGCTTACTGCACTCTGTATGATAGGCTCCAGTTTCATCCACCTTATTAGAACTGATTCAAATGTATTCTTTTTAACGGCTGAGTAACACTCCATTGTTTATATGTACCACTGCTTTCTTATCCATTCATCTGTTAATGGACATCTAGGTTGTTTCTGTG
>SJYA01000072.1:1396917-1443756 GCA_006410615.1 Neotragus moschatus | reverse complement strand
GTCCACCAAAGTCATAGGCAGAGAGCTTAGGAAAAAAAAGTCTACCAAAATAAGATTCTGTGGCAATTACGGTTTCACTTTCAAAATTTATTTTATTGGAACTGAATTACTTTAATTCATAGAATTAAATTAAATTATTTTAATTATTTATTTTTTTTGGAACTGAATTATTTTAGTTCATATAATTAAATTAATATAATTCATGGTTTATGAAACCTTCTAAAATTGGCTCATGTATGGTCATCATTTAAGTATTTATATATTAGCTTATTTGTTCACTTATTTGACCATGCAAACACATATTCATTCATTCATTTATTTACTTGACTATAATACTATAATAAGTAGCTATAAATCAATCATCCAGAATATGAAATTTTCTTATATTTATTTACTTCTATGACCTAATCTCATATTTTAACACTTAAAAATTATCTTTAACTTTATAACAGGTTTATTCTGATAGATGCAATTTTAAGAACTTATCTGTCACTCAATATCATATTGCTAAGATTCATACAGAGCTTCATATCATTCAGTCAGTTCATTTCTGTCGCTCAATCATGTCAGACTCTTTGTGACCCCATAAACTGCAGCATGCCAGACCTCCCTGTCCATCATCAACTCCCAGAGTTCACCCAAACCCATGTCCCTTGAGTCAGTGATGCCATCCAACCATCTCATTCTCTGTCGTCCCCTTCTCCCCCTGCCTTCAATCTTTCCCAGCATCAGGGTCTTTTCAAATGAGTCAGCTCCTCACATCAGGTGGCCAAAGTATTGGAGTTTCAGTTTCAACATCCGTCCTTCCAATGATTCATTAATTCTGATTGATGTATAATATTCTATTGTGAAAATGTACTATAGCTTAGCCATCCATTCTGTTCTTAATGAAACTTAGATTATATCCAGGTCTTATGTAGTTTAATAGTGCTTGATGAAAATATACCTTGCTGAATGTAAACAAAAGTTTTTCTTGGGTATATATCAAGGAGAATAGCTTAGCAGCCACTATGGAAAACAGTATGGAGATTCCTTAAAACATTGCAAATAGAACTGCCATATGACCCAGTAATCCCACTGCTGGGCATACACACTGAGGAAACCAGAATTGAAAGAGATACATGTACCCTAATGTTCATTGCAGCACTGTTTATAACAGCCAGGACATGGAAACAGCCTAGATGTCCATCAGCAGATGAATGGATAGGAAAGCTGTGGTACATATACACGATGGAGTATTACTCAGCCATTAAAAAGAATACATTTGAATCAGTTCTAATGAGATGGATGAAACTAGAGCCAATTATACAGAGTGAAGTAAGCCAGAAAGAAAAACACCAATACAGTATACTAACACATATATATGGAATTTAGAAACATGGTAATGATAACCCTGTATGCGAGATAGCAAAAGAGACACACAGGTATAGAATGGACTTTTGGACTTTGAGGGAGAGGGAGAGGGTGGGATGATTTGGGAGAATGGCACTGAAACATGTATACTATCATGTAAGAAACCAATCGCCAGTCTATGTTCGATACAGGATACAGGATGCTTGGGGCTGATGCACGGGGATGATCCAGAGAGATGATATGGGGCGGAAGGTGGGAGGGGGTTCAGGATTGGGAACTCATGTACACCCATGGCGGATTCCTGTCAATGTATGGCAAAACCAATACAGTATTGTAAAGTAAAATAAAGTAAAATTAAGAATTAAAAAAAAATACTAAGTTATTTTTCAGATTAGTTAAAATACTTCAATTTTCACACGTAATATTAAATTAAGATTAATGTGAAATCCCATTTTCTCCAACACAAGAAATAGCTGTTTTAAAAATATACATATTTCTGACTAAACAGTTAAAAATGGTAACATTAAACTCTTGACTAGTATTTCTCTGATCATTAATAATATTGAACATTTTCTTGTGTTTGTTGAAAATTTTCCTGTGTTTATTGAACATATGTTTGCTTTTAAGAAAATGTCAGTATATGACTTTCATTCCTTTTCATATTCATACTTATTTATTAATAAGCAAAATTATATCCATAATTTTATATATAACTAATACATATATTTTTCTATTATAAGTGTTGAGAAATTCTTCACTTGAAACTTGCTTCACTTTCTTGGTCTTCCATTGTGGCTCAGTTGGTAAAGAATCTGCCCACAATGTGGGAGACCTGGATTCAGCCCTAGGTTGGGAAGATCCCCTGGAGAAGAGAAAGGCTACCCACTCCAGTATTCTGGAGGTGGACATGATTGAACAACTTTCACTTTCTTAAAATGTATTTCAATAAGCTGGATTTCTTTATTTTAATATAAATGAAAATTTAGTGTTACAAATTTATCAAGGCTTCAAAAACAAAAATGATAAACTTTATGAAAATATATTCAATAAGTTAATGAATGTATAGATATACTATGTTCATAGATAAGAATGATATATTGAAAATATATCATTTTTTCCCTAAATTTATCTAGTTCTAGAAATTTCAATGAAAACTTGCCAGGAATTTTCATAGCATTTAATCACATTACTCTTAAATATTTATGAAAGAATAAAAGGCAAGTAATGTGAATAATAATTAAGGGCAAGAAGGAGAGACTTGTCCTTTCAGATATCAGGACTTATTATTAAAGTACAGTAATTAAGAACCTGAAGTATTCACACAGGTATAAAATGTTTAAGCAAAATAAACTTGTGTTTAGGCTTAAATCTTCATTTTGCCACTGAAAGTCACTTTTTTGTCTCTTTGAGTGTAAAAATTTTGTGCGAAAAAAGAGTACACTTGTCATGAACATTTTTCTATTCTACAAGGCTATCAATGAGTGTCAGGAGAGCATTTATCTTGAAAGCAACCCAGCCAAATCCCATGCAATCATTATAGCATGGCAAAAAGCCTCATTATTTTCTAAGTCAAGTATACTACTGAAATTCATCTCTAGAAGTAATTAATAGCCACATTACCAAGGAAGAAAGTTGCAAGTTTTATTGGTCCATATGTGTCAAATCATAAGTAACCAAAATTACCTTAGCTAGTCACAAAGTTGACAGAAAATAAACAATGAAATATAAATGAACTCTCTCACAAAGACTGAATTGTGGTATATTACTGTGTAGTTAAATGATTACTTTTTTCTACATGGTTCTATAAAGTTTCATAAAAGTTTGTTGATTAAAATACATGAAAGCAGCTGTGCCATGGAAAATTAATAACACTAAAATTTAATGTCAGCTCCAGTATAAATCAAATTATCTTTTTTGTTGATATTAAGATTTTATAGCATTACTTCATTAATATTATTTTTCAAGTTTTATCCTTATTTATATAGCATCATTATTACTCCATAAAATTATATTTAAATTGATTTTTCATTTTATACCAATTCAAAGTGGCATTTTTTACTTTAATGGCATAATTTGTTAAATTCTTATACCATATTCCTTGTGTTTGATTTATTTGAGAAGTAAAATTCTTAAAACCATAACACTTCGTCACTCAAAATTGTGCCATCTTATCAGAAGCTTCTTACTATTATTCTACCTTGCAACTTTATCTCACCTCAACTGCAGACCCCCAAGTGGCATATTTTTTCAGTCTGTACAAAAGATAAACTAAGAGAAAAACCCCTGTCACTTCAATTATGGCTGCTGCTGCTACTGCTGCTAAATCGCTTCAGTCCTGTCCAACCCTGTGCGACCCCATAGACGAGGGCCCACTGTCTCTAGGATTCTCCAGGTAAGAATGCTGGAGTGGGTTGCCATTTCCTTCTCCAATGCATGAAAGTGAAAAGCGAAAAAGTGAAGTCGCTCAGTCGTGCCCGACTCTTAGCGACCCCATGGACTGCAGCCCACCAGGCTCCTCCATCCATGGGATTTTCCAGGCAAGAGTACTGGACTGGGGTGCCATTGCTACAGCCACATATTCAGTTTATATGTGTCTCATATAGCCCTGGTCTCCCAAGAAAACCAACATGAGGTAGGAAAGAAATACATTCAAAAGAAAATAAAGTGAATCTTAAATTCCTCTAATTGATTATGTTTTAAAAATGATAAATTATCATTACAGAGGACTTCAAACTGTCATATACCACAGTTTCTCCATAACAATATATGTATAAAAACATAAATGATCTCACTTATAAGGTTTTAAAAATCAATAGGACATTAAATCTTGGCATAAATTATCAAAAAAATTTTCATGCTTGTCTGTTTTAATCCATAAATCACTCATCATATTGAGAGCCACACTAGGCAATGGATATAGTTAACTCCATGACCCACTGATTCTATAGGCACTTCCTAAAGAAAACCTGGACAGAGAACCATTTCTTTGATGGTTCTGTCCACCAGAGAATCTCTCTGGAACAGAGAATGGGTGGCTCACATCCCAGCTATGATTTTAAATAAATATGGATTCAGAAGCAGCCCAGTCATCATTATTTATTTTTCTGCTTTATGGAGTATCTATGTGATTACATAAAAGTCCAAATTGAAAAGAAGACATCTAATACATTCCTTCAACTGTATATGCAATTCCTTTAAATATGGTGACAAAATGAACTTAAAGATCTAAAAATAAATAAATCATTCTCATTATCCCCACCTTAAGCAGCTTCAAGCAATCTTAACATCTTTGCACAATGGAAAATGTAATTGAAAGTTTACAAGAGAAAATTTCCCATGAGTTAATTTTTTTGCCTTTTCTAGCTGACAAACTCCAAAATGCCTTCATTTATTTTAGTTATGCCTTCCATCATTTCCCTCAGAGAGAAATAGCATGACCCTTTAGTCTCCAGTTAGCACAAAACCTGTAGCCAACTCTAATTGAGGAACCAGTTTAATTTTCAGTCTTCCCTTGCAGTCTTCAAGCCAACTGTAGTTCAGCACATGAGAAAAAATAACAGCTGGTGCAAAGTTCTTAGGGTCTGGCCCAGCAGGGGAAGTAGAAGCAAAAAGTCATGTCAACAACAATAACAATGAAAACATTTTTAAAAGCTTTGATCTTATGAATAGCCTCAGTACCAAAGGCAGGACCTGCTGTTAATGCCTTAATAACAGAGCAAAAAGAGCAGACACCCTCATTTTCACATGCTAGTTCAATACCAAAGGAAGAAAAGCAGGGAAGACAATGCAGATCTTAGAGGGAGCACTGCAGTTAGGTTGATAGCATTGTTACTGCGTCTATTACACTAAAGAAAATGCTACCAGTCAATGAGAACTTCCATTTTCTCGTTTTAATATCTTCTGTTCTTGAAAGATTTCATCTTCAGCTATCTTCAGCTATGAGAGAGTAAGTGAACTATGTAAAACCAAGCATGTTGCCCACCACCTGGTTCTAAAAGGACTAAGTCAGCAGCCATGGCAGTCCTTGAGACACAGTACCCTGAAAGGAATTCAGAGAGATCAAGAATGAGGAACTCTGTGTGCTGAGAAAATAAGCAAAATAGTTTTTTTTCATTCTTTTTAATTTTTGAATAATTTACTGGCATACAGTTGATTTACAATGTGGTTTTAGTTTCTGCTGTACAGCAAAGTGAATCAGATATGTGTGTGTTTATATACACGTGTCCAACTTTTTTAGATTCTTTTCCCATAAAGGTCATTACAGAGTATTGAGTAGAGTTCCCTGTTCTATATAGTAGGTCTTTATTTGCTACCTACTTTATACATGAACAGTATGTATGTATGTATGTACAGTCACTCTCAGTCTCTCAATTTATTCCTCCTCCCTTCCTACTTAGTAACTCTACATCGGTGACTCTATTTCTATTTTGTAAATAAATTCACTTAAGTCATTTTTTTTTCAAGAATTCACATACATCAACATTATATAATATTTGTCTTTTTCTGTCTGACTTAGAAATATTTCAGGAGAATTCTTTTATGAACCTGGATTCTTGCATCTTCCCATACTTAGAAAAGCAGTAAAATTATTAATTGAGATTCTGTTCCTGTGACTAGCAGTAACCTTCTAACGAGATGAGATTTATACTTGATCAAAAGTACCCCTTTACCAAAATCACTGGCCTCTTTCCCACCTCTTTGGAGCAATTCTTCAGAGCTATGTGAGAAGCTGTCTCCTGGGCTATAGTCCTCCAAAAGTCCTCAAATAATATCAAAACTCACAGCTCTCACATAGCGCATTTATCTTTTAAAATCAACAATGAGTTGACAAATATCTAAGACAAAAAGTTATTCTGCTCTTAAATTTCAACCATTTTCTTAACTTATGTGTCACTGTATTCATGTAAGGTAAATATGTAGACATGGAGTATTTGTGATCTTTCATATTGGGATAAATTACTATATTTTGTGAAAATCAAAATTGACCATCCTTGCAAATAAAATAGGATTCATTTTCTCACACCTCGAAAAGACGACTTTCCTCATGTATACTGAACTCAGTTATAGAAATAAAATTGGCAGCTATGAATCAGTAAAACTGGAAGTTCATTCCCATTTCTCTACATTTGACTAAAAGAAGTGACCTGAACGAATGAATGATAGGCAAGTAGTTCAGTCTCTTCTAGCTTAGAGCATAGGATTAAAAAAGAAAAGTCATTCATTGTGAATCAGTATTTAGAATTCATTACAGAACACTTCAATTTCTTCTTGACTATTCAGTCTTCTCAAGTTTTAAGAGATAATCTTGCGTAATGTACAGTTATATTGTCTTCCATTATTTAATCTGGCATAAAGTTGGGAAATGGCTTCTGTGCCTATATTACATTATTTAAAATGCCATCTTTCCCCCCAGTACTTAAAATTTCCCATTAACCTAAAATTTAAATGTATCTCCATAGAAGGGTGCATGTGTACTTATTTACATTTAGGCACACCATTCTTCCCTTTAAAGTGATTTGAAGCCTCAGACCCATTTCCCTTTCCAACATAAATCTGTCAAGCTTTTCACCAATCTAGCCTGCCCCAGCCAATCTGTCCCATCTCCCAGACACAGTTGCCACACTACTTAATATTTCACAGTTGGCCTCCTAGTTCTCCCAGCAGCAAAACTTCCTCATATCTATCAACCTGGCCAGAAATGGTTATTCCTCACTCAGCCAACAAAATTTGGCTTTCTATTTCTAAATAGTTGCATTTGAGTTAAACTCTTTAAGAAAATTGTTTTATAAGTAAAAGTGAGTGATAATCACTCAGTTATGTCTGACTCTTTGTGATCCCATGGACTGTAGCCTGCCAGGCTCCCCTGTCCGTGGAATTCTCCAGGCAAGAATACCAGAATGGGTTGCCATTCCCTTCTCCAAAGTAATAACAGATATGTGTCATTTTAGTCTCTGAAAGTTTAGAATACTTTGGTCCATAGACAGGCATCATTCATATATTCTGATGCTTATTAGCACTACTGAATATCAGGCCAAACCCAAGACCTACAGACTCAAAATCTGCATTTTTAATGAGACCTCTAGGTGATCCATATGAATATTAACATTTGAGAAGCACTTTCTATATTGCAAAGAAGATAAATGACAAAAGCAACATCACAGTTAGTAGCTAGAAGTAAGGGAGGGAGGGAGATGAAGGGGAAAAGTGAGTGCCAAGCTGCATTCATTCTGAGTTAATACATTAATTTTCTATTAATTTTAATTTATATTAAATATAATGTATTTATAGAAAATATAAAACCTAGATTGTGCTCACTTAACGTACATGTATATTTAGTTTGGTACTGCCACAGTATAGGAACAATTGGAATATATGATAGTATGCTCCAAGTGCGAATACTTTGGGTTGATAGAGGCTGTTAGTATTCTGAATGATAAATAATTTACTGTCACATTTTAAAGAAATGTAGATAAATTTTTGTGATCAATAAACTGGTACAAAATGTTATATAATATCTTTAGGAAAAAATTGTGTCAGTTAACTTATACTATTCACCTTAGTGCAAGTTATTAATAAAAGGAGAGACTTATATGTTACTTCTCTTCAGTTCAGTTCAGTTCAGTTGCTCAGTTGTGTCCGATTCTTTGCTACCCCATGAATCGCAGCATGCTAGGCCACCCTACCCATCACCAACTCCTGGGAGTTCACTCAGACTCACGTCCATCGAGTCAGTGATGCCATCCAGCCTTTCATCCTCGGTCATCCCCTTCTCCTCCTGCCCCCAATCCCTCCCAGTATCAGTCTTTTCCAATGAGTCAACTCTTTGCACAACATGGCCAAAGTACTGGAGTTTCAGTTTTAGCATCATTTCTTCCAAAAAATACCTCAATTATTAGAAATATGGGGGAAAATGTGCAACAAATAAGATTCTTTGCATTTAATAAATAATTTTTATTTAGAATAAATATAACATGATAGAAAATAATATTATGGAATCATAGATATTTAGCCATGGAGAAAGCAAGTGACAAGGGTCAGCATCCTTCGGACCTTGTGGGAGCAGATTTAGAGATGCAGTTGTGTGTGTGTGTGTGGTGTATATGTGGTGTGTATGTCTGTGCTGGAAAAGTGGAGCTATCCTAGTAGTTTCTAGTCATATTGTAACAACTGAAAGAAGGTAGAACATAATAAAATGATGTTATATTAATTTATTTAAAATAGTGCCTTCATTAAATAACCTCCCCTGATCAAACATTCTAAGGCAGTGCTTACTTATAAATTTCATATAGATTCATACTACTTTTGTCCTTTATTCTACTAAAAAACCTTCAACAGATGACATATCACACAATATTTGAAGAAAGTTTAGGTTGTCTGGCTCCAACATAACTTTGAATCTTTATAAATATATAAGCACATGTTATAATTACACCATTAATAATTATATAATAAAATAATATGGGCTTCCCGGGTGGCTCAGTTGTAAAGAATCCATCTGCCAATGCAAGAGATGCAGGAGACACAGATTTAATCCCTAGGTCAGGAAGATCCCCTGGTGTAGGAAATGGCAACCTGCTCCAGTGTTCTTGCTTGGAAAATTTCATGGACAGAGGAGCCTGGTGGGCTACAGTCCATGAGGTCATAAAGACTTGGACATGACTGAGCAACTAAATTCATGGCAAATAGATGGGGAAACAGTGGAAATAGTGGCTGACTTTATTTCTGGGGGCTCAAAAATCCCCGGTGATTGCAGTGATTACAGCCATGAAATTAAAAGATGCTTACTCCTTGGAAGGAAAGTCATGAACAACCTAGACAGCATAATAAAAAGCAGAGACATTACCTGTCAACACAGGTCCATCTAGTCAAGGCTATGGTTTTTCCAGTAGTCATGTATGGATGTGAGAGTTGGACTATAAAGAAAGCTGAGTGCTGAAGAACTGATGCTTTTGAACTGTGGTGTTGGAGAAGACTCTCGAGAGTCCCTTGGACTGTGAGGAGATCAAACCAGTCCATCCTAAAGGAGATCAGTCATGGGTGTTCATTGAAAGGACTGATGTTGAAGCTGAAGCTCCACTATTTTAGTCACGTCTTGTGAAGAGCTGACTCATTGGAAAAGACCTTGATGTTGGGAAAGATTGAAGGCAGGAGGAGAAGGGGATGACAGAGGATGAGATGGTTAGACGGCATCACCAACTCAATGGACATGGGTTTGGGAAAACTCCAGGAGTATGTGACGGACAGGGAGGCCTGGTGTGCTGCGGTTCATGGGGTTGCAAAGACTCGGACGCGACCGAGTGACTGGACTGACTGAACTGACTGAGCAACTAAACAAACAACANACGGCATCACCAACTCAATGGACATGGGTTTGGGAAAACTCCAGGAGTATGTGACGGACAGGGAGGCCTGGTGTGCTGCGGTTCATGGGGTTGCAAAGACTCGGACGCGACCGAGTGACTGGACTGACTGAACTGACTGAGCAACTAAACAAACAACAGTACTAATATATTCCAACAAAACTGTGCAGTTCAGGCAGACTAAAATATTCTATGATTCAGGAATAAAATTGTTACTTACAGGTGAAAACTTACTAACTTTAAAATTCTCCACTGCCTTCAGAGGCCATTTTTACTCAGTAGAATTTTGGTTTCAAAGTTACATCCTTCAAGAAACCTTTCTTTTTACCATAGGCCCTTCTAGCTGGTTACTGCTACTAAATAGCTGAGGTGACCTTGGAGATAAAGTTAATTGTTTTGAATCTTCATCTCTTCACTGATAATAAATGTGGTGGGCCCAAAGCTATGAATTTCTAACTTTTATTATACACATGCTGCCTAAAATAATCTTTTAAAACCTATATACTGACTCATATTTTAAGTTGGCATAAAATGTTTCCTCGTGAATTTAAATAACTGGAAATGATGTAATGTCCAGCATAAAGTAAATATTGATGTTTTAAAATAAAGCTGTTACACCACTCCTTTAAATGTACCCAGTGGAATCTAAATATCATAGTAATCTGATATCCACTATCATGTAAAAATAAATACGTTCTTCTCTAATCATCAAAATTTTTATGTTACTTCCTCTTCTTGAATTCATANAAGACTTGCCAATGCAGGAGACGTGAGATGTGGGTTCAATCCTTGGTAGGGAAGATCCCCAGATGGATGGATGACAACCCACTCCAGTACTCTTGCCTGAAGAATCTCATGAACAAAGGGATCTAGATGTCTACAATCCACAGGGTCACAAAGACAGGGACATAAGTAAAGAGACTTAACACACATTCAAGCGAAGAACTAATCAAAGCTACACAGATTTCCTTATTAAAAAACTCACATATTTCTATATTAAACATGTTTTAAGTAAAATTTGTTAGAAATCCACATTCTATTGAGATGAACTCAACTTTTTTGTCCAATTACAATAGTTGTTACCTATTGCTACACACTCACAATCAGTTCATTTTTTAAAATTGCTTCAGATGTAAGCATTAGGAAATCTTATTTACGTAAGGAAATTATTATTTACGTAAATAAGTGGATAGAAATAGAAATAGTTTGTACAGCAGCATGACTTATTCTTCAATCTGAATGACAACAAAGAACTAAAACTGCTTGATTTGAAATACTTAGTATTTGATATATAGCCATTCACATTCTTAACACCAAATTTTAGTTCTCTTTTGTATAATGCATCTACAAGGAACAATACACCTTAATAAGATTTTCAGAAGAATGAAAGGAATGATTACATATATAAATAACGCAAAAGAGCAATTGTGAAAAGAGAATTGGGAAAGAGATTTAGCAGGAGAGTTTGAGCTTAAATACAGTGTGATTATCCACAAGTCAACATAAGCACTTATGAAAGCTGAGGATACGAAAACTGATTTCCTTAAAGTGTAAATGACAATGTACCTCTCAGATATGTTATATGATTCTCCAATTTACCTGTACCTCAGTTTGAAAGCTGCTAGAGGTACTTTCATCCTACTTCATGAATGTTTATGGATTATTCAGGTGTTGCATAAAGTGCTTCATATAAAGCCTTGAATTTAATAGTCAAGCAATGTTTATATATAAAATTCATAGCTTTTAAAGCCAAATTCATGCTATATGCTATGTACCTAATCATACTATATGCAACATTTTTTATTTAAATGAACATGGCACTGTCATTGTGCTTTTCAATATTCATTCCCAAATATGGTGAATGACAAGGGTACTAAACAGTATAATGAGCTTGTGAGTATATTGTAATTTATTAGACCTCTATAGGAATACCAGGAAATTAGCCTACCATAGTTGTATTGTCAGGCTCTTCCATTTGCATTTTCTACAATTTTTTGTCCCCAGTAATACTACATCCCAGTCAAGTTTTCATCTTTGGGATTCTGCTTTTATTTCTGCACTTTGGTACATCACGTAATTACACATTACACATACCCTGTCCATGAATATTAGCCAATAGGTAACATTTTTTCAGCAGAAAAATTTAATTTAAAAGTGAATCAAAGTAGGCATTTTATCTGGGGACCACGTGTCTAACAGAGCAGTCATTTCCAACTAAAAGTAGTGAAGTCAAAGTTACTGCTACTTTACAATGTTATCATACATGCCAAACATAATATTGAATTACCAACAAGATGTGTTATGCACAATACACTATAATTAGACTTATACATTTACTGCACTCGTAGCCCCGACATGTATGTAATTTGGTGAAAAGAACCACAGTGTTGAAAGCAAATGTGAAATTTGCTAAATGAAATTTTGAAAGCCTCAGTCATTTGACCTTTCCAGTTTAAACAACCTAATATAAGAATTAGTCATTCTTGGACCTGGGATATTAGAAATAAACTGCCCAAAATAATAGTCATCATGTTCTGGGTTATTCATACTCTAAATTATTATAGTAAACTTCTGAAGTGTTTCAATGAATAAAATAATAATACTCAGCCCTCTGAAATCATAGATAAAGCCAAGAATCAATCGCGCCTCTTTGTATTTGTGTACTTACAAACAGGACTAACCTAGGGTACGGGGCACTTGAGCAATTTTGCTCCAAGTTTCAGGGTTTAAATTTATGTCACGACTTATAAGATTTTTTCCTAATTTACTGAATACTGACTTAAATATTCAGTCTTTAGCAATTTGCAAGTTCCTTACCTCAATTTAACATTTACTCAAGAAACACACAGGAAATAAATTATGATTGATAAATGAGTAACCAGAGACCTGGAAGTGATCCCCTGAGCTTATCTCCTCAATATCTAAATAAAATTCCCTCCAACGTCTGAGGTCAATTTCTAAACCATCTTGGACAGAAGTTATTACTTATTCTCAAAGGCAATTTGAAACAATTCCTTTAAAAATGATTTAGCATCTAGTAGCTACAATTAGAATCCCAATATGAGACTTGCAAAAAAAAATGGTAGAAATGAAAATATTTAGTAATAATATTTTAAAGTACTATATTAAAAAAGCATATACTACTCATGATAGGTACCACTTATATATTTGACTGAATATTTACATACAGAATTGAAGGATTCCAGAGTATCAGGTTTTCAATGATTTCTCTCTTTTGACTACTTTCAACCAAGATTCTGTGTAATATGTATGTACTATCCCTGACTCTCTTTCTGCCTTATAATCTGTTCTCTGCTCTCCTGCCTATGTGTATTTATATTGCGATGTTTATTCTTGCATCTCTTATTTATACTTATAATCTTATAAAATAGATTGCATCTGTAGAATTTAAATGTGATTAAGTCTTAGTAATCATGCTTCAGCTACATATTTCCTGACATTGCAAAGTATCTAACTATTTGGCCTTGAATAAGAACTGATTTTCTCCATGATAAAGAAAAAATACTGTCATAGCAAAGTAAGTCAAAATTCGTAAAGAAGTCAAAATGGTATGATATGCCTTGTTTTAAAAGAAACAACCCCGAACCATGTTAGACAGACCATCAAGGCCAATTGCTGAACCAAGTGTTATTTGATTCTGAAAAACTATTCAATATGGATTAATCTAAGTTCTAAAGAAATAATTGAAGATCTCTCAATTTAAGAAATATTATAGGTTATAAGACAAACTGTATGTTGTTTAGTTAGAATTTATTTTCTTCTGGCACTTTTTTTGGATGTATTTGTAAACTTTGATTCTCTGAATTCTGTTACTTCCAAGCGGTGGGTGGGGGTGGAGAAAACACACCTTTCTAGATAGCTGACTTTTCCTCCTAGCTAAGGCTTTATTCTGATTATGATAATAGCTAATGTTTATTAAGTACTTATTACATTCTAGGAGCTGTTTTGTTTTCTTACTCTATCCTCCCAACAATACCACAAAAGAGATGTCACTGTTATTGCTAGTTATCTCTAATTTGTTTATGAGTATCCAAAGTGGTTAAGTATTTACCCATGGTCACACAGTAAATAAGAGGTAGAACAAAGATAAAATCTAGATCCTCTGATTTATGCCATTGATACTGATTAAAGCAATGATGCTTTGAATTATGGTTTTCTGTAAAGGAAACTCTATAAAGTATATAAATGCTAAATTCTTTACCAGATTGGAGATAATATGATTTAAACATTTATCAGTACCTCAAAACCATAACTCTGGATATGTCTGCTTGCTTTATACACTTTGTATCAAGGGTTAGGGTGCACTCAGAATTTACACAGGAACAGAAGAAAAGCGTCCTGCAGAGGCACCAGCCCCAGTAGAGCTTGAACACATGTTACACCTTCTGGATTTTGCCCTCTTTCCTTGCTGCCATCATACTCATTCTATGTAATACCTTTCCCCTTTTACTTAGCTTTTAGAATTTACTCTGCTAGTAGCTTTGAAACCAAAATTAATCCCGGTGTTGTAAATATATGTGTCAAATAAGCTAGGCTCTAAATGGAGTCTCAGAGCTGCTATGAGAATCAAGACCTTCACTACAGGAACTCATGGCTCACCTAGAAGAGATATGTGCCACCTTGGATTCCAAGCTTAACAGCAAATGTGTTTCTTAGAAATTGATTTGGAAAAAACATATTTTTCTTAGAATATATATTAGGCTCATATGGCACAATATTATAAACATGATATTGTTTCAAGGTCTTTTGCACCATGGGTGAATTCTTTACCATCTGAGCCGCTAAGGCTGCCCCACTAAGATAAAAAAATATAAAACTATATCAGTATTTATATAAAATCTTGCAGAAAATGTCAAGGTTACTCCTAGTCTACTTGCAACCTAGTGTAGTATGAGAAAAATGTTTTGAACATAAGAAAAACTTTCTGAGAAATTATAGAGTGTTCTCAGAGGATTCATAGAATACCTTCACTGACATTCTTAGTAGACATGGAATCTACTAGATTGCTTCTTATATATACAGGTGCTGCAGTTGGTAAAGAAACTGCCTGCCAATGCAACAGACTCAAGAGACAGGGCTTCAATCCCTGGATCAGGAAGATTCCCTGGGGAAGGAAATGGCATCCCACTCAAATATTCTTGCCTGGAAAATTCCCTCAACAGACGAATTTGGAAGGCTACAGTCCATGGGGTCACAAAGACTTGGGCATGACTAAGCCTGCACACACACAGATTATAAAGGAATTTTTTCTTATGACAATGATCTAAGCAGCCTCAATGCTCCTTTAACTGACTAACAGATGAATTGCTGTTGTTTAGTTGCTGAGACATGTCTGACTCTTTGAAATCCCATGGACAGTTGCCCTCCAGGTTCATCTGTCCATTGGATTTCCGAGGCAAGAATATGGAGTGGGTTGCCATTTCCTTCTCCAGGGAATCTTCTGGACCCAGGGATCAAACCCACATCTCCTGATTGGAAGGTAAATTCTGTACCACTATGCCACCTGGGAAGCCCAACAGATGAATATTAGCAAGTAAAATGTAATTTAACCACCACCCTTGTGGCAGAAAGTGAAGAGGAACTAAAAAGCCTCTTGATGAAAGTGAAAGAGGAGAGTGGAAAAGTTGGCTTAAAGCTCAACATTCAGAAAACGAAGATCATGGCATCCGGTCCCATCACTTCATAGGAAATAGATGGGGAAATAGTGGAAACAGTGGATGACTTTATTTTTGGGGGCTCCAAAATCACTGCAGATGGTGATCACAGCCATGAAATTAAAAGATATTTACTCCTTGGAAGGAAAGTTATGAGCAACCTAGAGAGCATATTCAAAAG
The DNA here is from genome assembly GCA_006410615.1 of Neotragus moschatus. Taxonomy (NCBI): domain Eukaryota; kingdom Metazoa; phylum Chordata; class Mammalia; order Artiodactyla; family Bovidae; genus Neotragus; species Neotragus moschatus. Next base: position 1,428,187 of record SJYA01000072.1, on the reverse strand, counting down.
CAGAGACATTACTTTGCCAACAAAAGTCTGTCTAGTCAAGGCTATAGTTTTTCTAGTGGTCATGTATGGATGTGAGAATTGGATTGTGAAGAAAGCTGAGTGCCGAAGAATTGATGCTTTTGAACTGTGGTGTTGGAGAAGACTCTTGAGAGTCCCTTGGACTGCAAGGAGATCCAACCAGTCCATCCTAAAGGAGATCAGTCATGGGTGTTCATTGGAAGAACTGATGCTGAGGCTGAAACTCCAGTACTTTGGCCACCTCATGAGAAGAGTTGACTCATTGGAAAAGGCCTTGATGCTGGCAGGGACTGGGGACAGGAGGAGAAGGGGATGACAGAGGATGAGATGGCTAGATGGCATCACTGACTCGATGTGTATGAGTTTGGGTGAACTCCGGGAGCTGGTGATGGACAGGGAGGCCTGAGTCGGACACTACTGAGCGACTGAACTGAACTGAAGTTACAGATCTTCAAATATTTACATTTTTAGATTATATCCAAATAGATAATATCAGGTGTAGTTGTTGTTGTTCAGTTGCTCAGTCATTTTGGATTCTTTGTGACCCCATAGACTGTAGTATGCCAGCCTTCCTTGTTCTTTACCACCTCCCAGAGCTTTCTCAAACTCATGTTCATTGAGTCAGTGATGCCATCCAACTATCTCATCCTCTGTCAATCCCTTTTTCTCCTGCCTTCAATCTTTCCTCAAATCAGGGTCTTTTCTAATGAGTTAGCTCTTTGCATCAGGTGGCCAAAGTATTAGAGTTTCATCTTCAGCATCAGTCCTTCCAGTGAATATTCAGGATAGACTGGTTTGATGTCCTTGCAGTCCAAGGGACTCTCAAGAGTCTTCTCCAACACCACATTTCAAAATCATCAACTCTTTGATGTTCAGCGTTCTGTATGGTCCAACTCTCACATCCATACATGACTACTGAAAAACCATAATTATGACTAGACTGGCCTCTGTTGGAAAGGTAAGGACTCTGTTTTTAATATGCTGTCTAAGTTTGTCATAGCTTTTCTTCCAAGGAACAAGTGTCTTTTAGTTTCATGGCTGCAGTCACCATCTGTAGTGATTTTGGATCCCAAGGAAATAAAGTCTGTCACTGTTTCCATGCTTTCCCCATCTATTTGCCATGAAGTGATGGGACCTGATGCCATAATTTTCATTTTTTGCATGTTGAGTTTTAAGCCAGTTTTTTCGCTGTCCTCTTTCACCTTCATCAGGAGGTTCTTTAGTTTCTCTTTACTTTCTGTTATAAGGGTGGTGTCATCTGCATATCTGAGGTTATTAATATTTCTCCTGGCAATCTTTATCCCAGTTTCTGCTTCAGCCAGTCCAGCAATTCTCATGATGTACTGGGCATATAAGTTAAATAAACAGGGTGGAAACATGCAGCTTTGACCTACTCCTTTCCCAATTTGGAACCAGTTCTTTGTTCCATGCCCAATTCTAGATGTTGCTTCCTGACCTAAATAGGAGTTTCTCAGGAGCCAGGTAAGATGGTATGGTATTACCATCTGTTTAATAACTTTCCACAGTTTGTTTTGATTTACACAGGCAAAGGCTTTAGCATAGTCAATGAAGCAGAAGTAGATGTTCTGGAATTCTGCTTTTTATATAATGGATCTCTCGTTCCTCTGCCTTTTCTGAACCCAGCTTGAATATCTGGACATTTTTGGTTCATGTACTGCTCAAGCCTCGCTTGGAAAATTTTCATGAAATGGGAATACCAGACCACCTAATCTGCCTCATGAGAAACCCTTATACAGGTCAAGAACCAACAGTTAGAACCAGACATGGAACAAAGGACTGGTTCCAAAGGGGTATGTCCAAGCTGCATATGTCTTCCTGCTTATTTAACTTATATGCAGAGTACATCATGCGAAATGCTGGGCTGGAGGAAGCACAAGCTGGAATCAAGATTGAGGGAGAAATATCAGTAACCTTGAGTAAGCAGATGACACCACCTTTATGGCAGAAAACAAAGAGGAACTAAAGAGCCTCTTGATGAAATTGAAAGAGGAGAGTGCAAAAGTTGGCTTAAAATTCAACATTCAGAAAACAAAGATCATGGCATCCGGTCCCACCAGTTCAGTTCAGTCACTGTCATGTCTGACTCTTTGCAACTCTATGGACTGAACATGTCAGGCTTCCCTGTCCATCACCAAGTCCTAGGGCTTGCTCAAACTCATGTCCATTGAGTCAGTGATGCCATCCAACCATCGCATCTTCTATTGCCCTCTTCTCCTACTGCCTTTAATGTTTTCCAGCACCAGGATCTTTTCCAATGAGTCAGTTCTCCTCTGGTTCCATCAGTTCATGGCAAATAGATGGGGAAGCAGTGGAAACAGTAACAGACTTTATTTTTTGGAGCTCCTAAATCTCTGCAGATGATGACTACAGCCATGAAATTAAGAGACACTTGCTCCTTGGAAGAAAAACTATCACAAAACTAGAGAGCAGAGACATTACTTTTCCAACAAAAGCCAGAATAGTCAAAGCTATGGTTTTTCCAGTAGTCATGCACTGATGTAAGAGCTGGGCCATAAAGAAGGCTGAGTGCCAAAGAATTGATATTTTTGAACTGTGGTGTTGAAGAAGACTCTTGACAGCCCCTTGGACTGCAAGGAGATCACATCAGTCAATCCTAAAGTAAATCAGTCCTAAATATCCATTGGAAGGACTGATGCTGAAACTGAAGCTCCAATACTTTGGCCACCTGATACAAAGAGCTGACTCATTTGAAAAGACCCTGCTTTGGGGAAAGATTGAAGGCAGGAGGAGAAGAGGAGGACAGAGGATGAAATGATTGGATGGCATCACTGACTAATGGACATGTGTTTGAGGAAGTTATAGGAGATGGTGAAGGACAGGGAAAGCTGGCATGCTGCAATCTATGGGGTCGCAAAGAGTGGTACATGATTAAGTGACTGAACAACAACAACAATTTTGAAGAGCTTGTATGGAAAATGATTTGTGTAGGAAGGAGAGATGCTGTCTCTAAAATAACAAAAAATAAAGGTGTAGGAAAAGTGTAGGTATATGAATTCCTTTATTCACCATTTGTGCCTCCATTCAAGGAAGTTACCCACATTCTCTTATTGCTTTATATTAATATAGTACATATATTAATAAAAAAGTACAAATCTTAGTAAGTAAAAAAGCCATCAATATTCACACAAAAGATGCATGTATTGTATAGAGATTTTTGAACTAATCTCTGAAAGGATTTCTGCAGGAGTGAGAAAGCACATTGATAATCATAGAAATATTACAATCTGTAACAGTGAATGCTTGCTCTTTTTTCACTTAAAAATTTACTACCATGTATTAGTACCATATTTACGTACCATATTTACTATCAATATTGTAGTACTGTATTTTACAAATGTCTTCTAACTTTGACTTTTACAAAATATTCTAGGTCAAGATATGCAGAAAGCAAGCTTATTCATAGATTTCAGATATTATAATAAAGTGATCAAACAAGGTCTAAGTAAAAAAATGAAACGGCTAAGGAATTTACTCGATTTTTTTTTATGATGAATTTAGATGTATATTAAGTCAGGTAAAGCAAATGCAATCTTACTAAACCTATCAGGTAAATCTTGGGTTTACTACTGGACTAAGAATATACAGAAACCATCTTCTACAAATGGAACTGACAATTCCTTTGCAATGCTGACCCTTGTCTGAGGCTTACAAGCATGAGCTTGGCCACTGGCCAATGTGAACAATGTTTAAATTTCTTTATGGCAGCTACATGAGCTTTCAGGCGTTCATCTGCTTTACCTACTGCGCTTAATAAAAAGCGAGCCAATGCGTTTTCTCATCTCCTTTTCATCACTAATAAGAGCAACCATCAACCTTATGAAAGGTATAGTCTGCTTTTACTTTCAGGTTTTTGTTCCAGTGGCTCTGCTCTGAAACTTTAATAGAGCACCATTATCCCACCTATCATCATCACATAGATTTGGATATAAAGCTATGTACATCTTGTCACTAAAACGCAGTAACTACAAACAGTAAAAGCCTTAGGGAATTACTCCTGTTCTTGAGCATCAACATTTAAAAAGAGTTTCAGTATATTAATGAAATAGTTGATTTATAGAAGCCTTCATATTCTGGAAAACTGAAAAGTTTAAGAAATTTCTAATAGCGAAATAAGATTTTATAATGCAGTTCAGTTAAGTTCAGTCGCTCAGCCGGGAACACCAATAAATTTTCAAAGAAAAATTAGCTTTATATATTAGTATATAGTGCTAATATATATATAAATATATATATGAGCATGTAACCTGCATACATACATGTATATAATAGACATGTACATGTTGTATACATATATATAAACTTATTCATACGTATACATGCATGTATATTTACATATGCACGTATATTTTTACATATACCAATATTTATGGTCTTTGAAAAAACCCAGTATGGTAGCAGATACACGAGCCAAATCTAAAATTCACTCCCAGTCTGCCACTTGGAGATCTGTCAAGCCAATAATGAAGCATATTGTGCGAGCACACACACTGGGCACATAGCGAGTGTTTTGTGAACCCTGGTTCTACACTCGCCATCATCTCCTATCAATCATGTCCTCAGCAACAGCAGGGGCAATGGAAATAGAAGCAGAGGTAATTGGAGGCATGACTCAGTTCCACATGCTTGAAAAATAAAGGCCCCAGATACCCTGTTAAAACATTTTTGTGTTATAATTTTACCCAATTCTATACTGAAAAAAAAAGAGGAAAGTATTATATTAATGAATATATTAAGTTCTTGCCTCTTTAAATAACCTTTGTCAAACTTTTTTTCTCAGTTCCAATAACCAAATTCTCCAGTCACTAATTCAGCAGCAAGAACTTAAAAATTTTCACATTATGATGCTGTGCAAAATATCATCAAAAGAAAAGTATTCGTTTACTAGATTAGAAAAAGGATTGGGTTTCTTAATTAGACAGACCTGAATTTATATCCTGGCATTAAGACACAGGGCAAATCAGTAAGTTCTCTTAGCCCTGTCTAGGTAAAGTGTGGCTAACAATATTTACCTTGTAAGGCTTACGCTGAAGATCAAATGGTATGTTAACCACTGAGTACACCCTAGGCAATCAATAAATGCCAATTCAAATGTATTTATGACTTACACTTAAGACAGGATATGCACAATTCAAGATGGAATCGATTACTATAAAATACTCATTAAAAAGTGAAGAAGAGCGCACAAAAGGAATATAGGGAGAAAAAATAAAATTGTGAGTTTAGTATCCAAAAGACACGTTGAAAGGGTATAGCTCTTTGTAGGATGTAACAAGTCACATACTTCTGGGTTCCTGTATAGAGAATGCAAGCAAGATATCATGGCCGTGACATGAATCAATTTACAAACATGGAAACAAGCCCAAAGAACTGTACAAGCTCTTCTGGTCCTGGCATGCATGTTCAGTCGTGTCTGACTCTTTGTGGCCCCATGAACTATAGCTCCTCTCTCCATAGGATTTCCCAGGAAAGAATACTGGAATGGGTTGCCAGTTTCTCCTCCAGGGTCTGGTATTGGGGCTAGAAGTAAATGTAAGGGGCCTCAGAGAGAAGACATAGTGAAAAGTATTGAATAACATTCTTAAAAGCATTCTTGCAACATCTACAGCCTGAGCTTCACAGGCTATTCCTGAAAATCCAGGTTGGTGGGCTTCAGTTTCCTTATTTCCCCAGATTCTCTACACGAGAGAGGCACAAGGTCACATACACTGCCCCACACTCAAGGTCCAGTTTCACACTTACTAATTGTATGTGACCTTGGACAACTGGGCAATTTCTCTAAGCCTCTAGTTTCCTCTTATGGGAAATGGGGACATGACGGTGCTTCTCCATGGGCCTTTGTGTGTNGCATTCTTGCAACATCTACAGCCCTGAGCTTCACAGGCTATTCCTGAAAATCCAGGTTGGTGGGCTTCAGTTTCCTTATTTCTCCAGGTTCTCTACACGAGAGAGGCACAAGGTCACATACATTGCCCCACGCTCAAGGTCCAGTTTCCCACTTACTAATTGTATGTGACCTTGGACAACTGGGCAATTTCTCTAAGCCTCTAGTTTCCTCTTATGGGAAATGGGGACATGACGGTGCTTCTCCATGGGCCTTTGTGTGTGTGTGTTAGTCGTTCAGTCATGTCTGACTCTTTGTGACCCCACAGACTGTAGCTTGCCAGGCTTCTCTGTCCATGGAATTCTCCAGGCAAGAATACTGGAGTGGGCTGCCATTCCCTTCTCCAGATCCATGGGCCTTTGGGGGAATTAAATGAAGTGTTGAGATCAGTTACATGTCAGAGGACAGAAGTGGCTATTTAGGGGGAAAAAAAAAAAAACTGATGTTGGAGGGGTTCCTCTAATTTTAAAAAAAAAGGCACAGTACTGAACTTGATCTATTGGAACTTTTTTCTATCAAGGCTATTATTAATACATCCTGTAATAAAACCACATTTACCTGTCATTTTTACATTAGTATTACATTACAGGATAAAGGAAATCAAATGCCAGATTTCAATTTGTGTCAGCATGTCAGAGTATCCTAAAAGAGAACTAACTCCATAGCAGGTGTCTGAACCCTTTGCCTGAGAAAATTCCCTAACTCCAAAGGCTTTCTCCTTGATATCTCTTGTATTACTTTCTTCACATTCTTAGTTCTTGCGCTACCACCTCCTAGTCACTTTTTCTAGCTCTGTGCAAGTAATGTTCATTTCCTGTTTCCTGTTCACCTTCATGTGACTCCCTGAAATTTTTTTTTCTCTCAGATAAATAAATTTCATTTTATTTATTTATTTTCTTGCATAAGTGTCACTTTCAAATTAGCTAAGTAGTAAGTATGACTTCTTATGCCTTCAAAAGTTACATACATTTCTAAGTAAATCCCAGAAAGGATGAGTCCTGAGGCAAAATTCTGAGTTAGATGTTTCAGCTTGGGTTCTGATTTAGGCTCTGATAATGTATGATTTGAGATTTTAAACTTAATTCTTAGCTCTGTAAAAGGAGAGATTATTCTAGATCAGGTTTTCTCAATCTTGAAGAGATTTGCCTAGATAATTCTTTGTTGCAGAGGATGCTCTGTGCATTACAGGATATTTAGCAACACCCCTGGCCTCTAAGCACCAGATGCCAATAGCAATCTCCTTCCCCAATTGTGACAACCAAGAATGCCTTCAGACACTGACAAATATCCCCTGGATGCAAAATTGCCTGAGTTGAGAATATTAGACTAGGCTTTAAAATTATATGAGTGTTACGCTGAAAAAGTCTGTATCAGCATGTTATTTCTTCATATTTCCACTAAAATCTAAGTTCCTTGAATGCAGGGACATTTTTCTGGTTGGTTCAGAGCCACATTTCCAGTGAATACTTGGTAGAGTAGGCACTCATAAAATTTTTGTTGACAAAAATGAATAAATGATGGAACAATATCTAACTCCATAAAGGTTGAAATCTCTCCATTTCTTACATCTTTGCAGCACATTTTGATGGGTCCTTACACACTATTTGTCTTTCATGCTTATTCCACATTTATTTCCTTAAAAATGTTGCATTTCATCCTTTTAACATAAATTCAGTTCATATACCCTTTAGAATCCAAGATACTTGGAAGGAAGAACTGTATTCTCTTTCTTTCCGATTTAGCACATTGATAAATGTATGCCAGAAAAACATTACATGTGCTAAATCAGGTTGAAATATTTCATATATTTTCAATACAGTAGTATAATATAGACAGTAAATGGATCCTAATTTCTGAAATACAGATTTTCTTCCCTAATAATTATCAGATAAGCAAAATTATTTATTTCCAATCATTCATATACACAGGTTTGTTTCTGAGATTCACAAACCTTTACATGTTCTTTATGCATTAATTCAAGATCAGTATTCTCCCATTCCATAGCATATGCTTTCTCTTTTCTTGTTGAAAGTGAGTCTTCATGTCAAAAAGTAGCAGCTGTTCTCAATTAGAGTATTCACTTTTAACCTCTTGTGTCTTTGTAACTGACCACTGAACAGAGAGTTCAGGGATATTTCACATTCAAGATCTTTAGCTATTAGAAGCCATTCTTATTATTTTTGAAAAATCACACACAAAAAATCTGTAACTGATCATATGATGATTTTGAGTTTCATAATCTCGATGCTCCCTTGAGATTCCTGGGTCTCCTTTCACACAACAAATTTGTGATTAAATGTCCACATGGTGACTGTGCTTCTGAAAGACAGTCGCTAGCTACACATTTCTGAGGACTGCAGGGACAGAGGTAGATGAGAATATGAGCAAAGTTTTATTCTAGGATAGTTCTATTACTATCATAGATTCTATTCTCTCATAGAGGGGGCCATTAGTGATTTTAGAGTTATTTGCCAACAGGATGTTTTGCCTACATCCCAGAAGATGAGAATTTACAATAGCAGAATATACATTCAGTCTTCCTGGTCATATGATTCTTTCCAAGTGGCTCTGACTTTGGGAGCACTTTCATCAAACATTATCAAAACTCATACTTCTCTGTACAATTGTTCTCTATTAAAGTTTAGTGCCAGCTGTCAGAGCTGTAATGTAAACCCTTATTAGCTCTTGTAAGTTCTACTCTGGAACTAATAAGGGATTGTCGAAACTATCCAAACACAGAGAGAAATGGGGGGATAAATCACAGAAAAGAAGATGGAAAGTGTTCAATGAATCTGTACTAGCAAAACAATCTTTGTGAAATGATTACCAATGCACTTTGCAAAATCTGTGCATCTCAAGGTGGAGAAAAAGATCTAGTTTTCAATTTATTTTGCATAGGGTTTGATTTTCTTTCCTTTGGGAGAGGCTGGCTAAAAGCTATAAAACGAATTGAAGAAGTTAATGAAATATCAATAATCTCTCCTAAAAATCTTTCCATGTACTCTTTAAAAACGTTACACTGCATTCCTCAAATTTTAAAATATGGAAGATTTGATAATATCGGAACAGCTAGAAAGAAAAAGTATGAGTTTGAAAAACTGAAGACGAATATTCTTTTAAAAAGCCATAGATTATATAATATCTAAGCTTTGAAAACTTTCTTTACATACTGGAATGCAGCAAATCAGAAGTAAGGAAAGCTGTCTATATAAACCCCAAAGTAATCTACGTTAACGAAATGAAATTTAAGACTTCCTACAGGGTCCAACTAGACTTGATGGTAAATTACTATGACAGATACACAATCTATCTGACAAGGTGATATTCATTAAGAAGTCAAAATAACTATAAATTTTATATATACAAAATATCCAATGTTTCCCCTTTCACAGACATGGCTTTTTCTTGGAAAATTTGAATCACTTTTCAGATGAGTTTACATTTAGTAGATATTTTGTGAGTGGTATCAGAGCAATATTCTGATCTTCCTTTGAAATGAGACTGAAAATGCAGTGACAGAAATAACCCTTTTCGAGGAAAATCAGAGCTATTTTACTTCCTGCAACTGAACTTATTTTTCTCATGTCTTAGACTCGCAGAGTGAATACTATCCTGAGAAGCTTCATCCATATTTGTCACAGACGAATACTCTCAAACAAACTACACAATCAACAAATTATTTGTGTCTCCCAAAGATTATACATTTGGCATATAGGTATGACCTAAATTATTATTTCCCCCTTTAAAACATTGGACCAGACAAAGCATCTGAAAGTTCACAGACCTTAAAGTGAAGTGAAGTGAAGTCGCTTAGTTGTGTCCGAATCTTTGCGACCCCGTGGACTGAGGAGCCCTACCAGGAGCCTACCAGGCTCCTCAGTCCATAGAATTTTCCAGGCAAGAGTGCTGGAGTGGGTTGTCATTTCCTTCTCTAGGCGACCTTCCCAACCCAGGGATTGAATCTGGGTCTCCCACATTGCAGGCAGACGCTTTACCATCTGAGCCACAGATAGAAACGAGCTTTATATTCTAAAAGCAAACACCCTAGAGTTATTTCATGTAAGACAACTGCAAACTAGGTTAGAACCTCAGGAAAATACCGTAATACTGACATATAAAATGGTCTTCTGGGTTAGGATAAAGAGTAGTAAAATATTTATTAAAAGAAGAAACTCTTACTGTTTATCCCTCTTTGAACAATGCAATTGCTATAACTGAAGATAAATCTATGTTTTACTAAAACACTGTAATTCTTATTTATTTATAATCTTGTGTGAGAGTTTTAACATCTATAAAACTGTCTGGATCTTTTGAGGTCTTTTATGTTGATTTGTTGCTAATCACTTGACTTGTTCTTATTTATTATGAGGTATTTAAATGATTAGATATGATTTTGTCCTACTTTCTAAATTTAATGATGGTCATATCTCTCCTAATATGTTTGCAATTAAATTGTCTCTGACTACTCAAAATCATCTGATTTGTAGTGTATACAGAACAAAGATTTCACATTTCTTTCTAGTATCTTAAACATGCAAATTCATGGTTTAACTTTATACTGTTTGTTTTTATATAGACTAAAAATGAACTATAATACTTAAGTCACAAATCAAATACACTCTCTTATTTTTCCTCTCTTCAGATTTGAAAAGAGTTTTTATTTAATTACTGTTCAGATAGTGTGTTGACATGATTGGATTGAAAGTTTCTAGTAATATCCCATGATACTTCATGTAAGCATATTTGGCATTTACTTCATAAAATTTATGCTGTTTCCTCTATGACTTTCTTTTCTCTTTGTGTGATTCTCAAGTGAACATAAATACCTAAAATAAATCAAATAGATATAGTTATTTTCTATATAAAGTAAATTGGTTTGACAAATATTTTGACTCACTTGATTACTTTTGACTCAGATTTATTCAAGGCAAGAACATTATTTATTATTATATCCTCACCAACTATCTAAGATAGTCTTGTATACAATAAATGTTAGGGTATAAAACAGTTTGCAGAAATTTTAGGTTTAATGTTTTTGAAATTTAGCAATTTTATTTTACTATTGTAATTGCTTGTTTCCTAAACTGATCTTTCTTAAATCAGTTAAAATCTGTAAGTCCCTCTGGCTATACAATATAAAAATATCCATGTGTAAATTCAAAGACACTTTTGAAAAATCAGTGGAAAAAACCTGTGCTAAAGAAAATTGGAGACTGAGTCAAATACTGGATGGGAAAAATCAAAGGTCACGAGTGTTTAGAAGAAGAAAAATGAAAGCTAATGATATTATAAAAGAATACAGGGAATATCACCTATGATTGAACAGACTAGAGGTTTAATCGAACTAAAAATGAAGTCACCTTGGAAAACTTCTAATTAAAAGAAGGTGGGCAACCAATTAGAGAATAATGAATACTAAGCATGGAAGAATTGATGCTTTTGAACTGTGATGTTGGAGAAGACTCTTGAGAGTCCCTTGGACTGCAAGGAGATCCAACTAGTCAATCCTAAAGGAGATCAATCTTGAATATTCATCGGAAGGACTGATGCTGAAGCTGAAGCTCCAATACTCTGACCACTGTTGCAAAAAGCCAACTCACTGGAAAAGACCCTGATGCTGGGAAAGGTAGAAGGCAGGAAGAGAAGGGGATGGCAGTGGATGAGGTGGTTGGATGGCATCATCTGTTCAGTGGACATGAGTTTGAGCAAGCTCTGGGAGATGGTGAAGGACAGGGAACCCTGGCATTATGCAGTCCACGGGGTCGCAAAGAGTTGGACCCGCCTGAGTGACTGAACAAGTATAAACTCATTAGACAGTTTCTCTCCCTCAAGGTATCTCTAAGTTCTGTTTAAGGTTAGATAGAGACTATTGAATGGGTGAGTCTGTCATTTCTAAGTGAAATGACTCTTTGGGACCCTGTGGACTGTAGCCCACCAGGCTTCTCCATCCATGGGATTCTCCAGGCAAGAATACTGGAGTGGGTTGCCATTTCCTTCTTCAGGGGAACTTCCCCACCCAGGGATCGAACCCAGGTCTCCCGCATTGCAGGCAGACGTTTTAATCTCTGAGCCACCAGGGAAGCCCAATTATTCATCTAGTTCCTACCTAATTGAAAACATCTTCAGTTATAATCTGCTAGGTTGAAGGCACAATGTCCTTTAAACAGATATGATATAGTCCCTCCCCTCAAGACACTTCCAGTCTGAAAACAACTGTAAAGAAATACTTCGGAATTCACTAAAACATATGAACATCTTGTACTTCTGGAAGATGCACACAGACTAAGAGGTGCTGGAAAGCCTCTGAGGTTTTCGATTTTCTCTAGCGCCTCTGTCAAAGCGAGCACCCTGTTACTGAAAGCATGATTGCTTCTTTAAGAGACTTTCTAAACAGAGAAATGAGTAAAAAGTAAGAGCTGATAGGTTAAATAAACATAATTATGGAAAATCATTGAGAATTCTAGATATCTTCATACTTCACATCAAACACACTTTTCTACCCAGCTGCTAATGTACAAGAACAAGGAATGAAGTTAGCATTCCACAATGAACGTACACAGATAAAACACAGAGCAACAGATTCTTCAGTGACATTAATAAGGTATTTGGTACATTAAGTCTAAACAAAGTTTGTAGGAGGAATATTTATAGTAACTCCTGGGTCTCTGGCTCAAATGTAATTAACTGACTAAATAAAAAGACATTAGCATTCTCATTTCTTCTCTCCAACTAAATCAAAATAGATAAAACAATTCGTTTGCCAGGGGTAAAAATACATATGTAAAGATCACAAGGCTCCCTTGGTATTAATGTGAAATTTCCTCACACCTCCAATCTTCAAAACACAAAAGGGTTATCCTGGGATGTAAGAACTATGAAGGATTTCCCAAATGAAATGAACCAAGTAAATTCTGACTGTCAATAACTGAAACCAAATAGCACAGGATATAGGTTTATAATTGAAAATTTTCAATGCTATCTTTTGAAAAAAGGTTTATTAACATCCTATATAACATCTCAACCTGAAATTTGACCATAGTCACAACATCAAGCAAGTCTGTCAAAATCTGAGGCACATGGCCCAAAAAAGGTGTAAATCACACAAACACATGGTAAAATAAAAGAGATATTATAAGAGATAACATTTAAAGAAAGACCATATTTTAAAATGACATATTAGAGAAACTTCTATAAAACCAAATCGGATGCATGATTTCTTACTTCCTTTACTAAATAATTATGTTATCATTAGTTTAACTGTTTGTAGTTATTTATATGTGTAGTTCTGTCTTACCAAATTCATCTTAATAAGTACTTTCTACATAGGAATTAGATGGGGAAACGGTGGAAACAGTGTCAGACTTTATTTTTTTGGGCTCCAAAATCACTGCAGATGGTGATTGCAGCCATGAAATTAAAAGACGCTTACTCCTTTGAAGGAAAGCTATGATCATCCTAGATAGCATATTCAAAAGCAGAGACATTATTTTGCCAACAAAAGTCTGTCTAGTCAAGGCTATGGTTTTTCCTGTGGTCATGTATGGATGTGAGAGTTGGATGGTCAAGAAAGCTGAGCATGGAAGAATTGATGCTTTTGAACTGTGGTGCTGGAGAAGACTCTTGAGAGTCCCTTGGACTGCAAGGAGATCCAACCAGTCCATCCTAAAGGAAATCAGTCCTGGGTGTTCTTTGGAAGGACTGATGCTAAAGCTGAAACTCCAATACTTTGGCCACCTCATGTGAAGAACTGACTCATTGGAAAAGACTCTGATGCTGGGAGGGATTGGGGGCAGGAGGAGAAGGGGACGACCTAGGATGAGATGGCTGGATGGCGTCACCGACTTAATGGACATGAGTTTGGGTGAAGTCCAGGAGTTTGTGATGGACAGAGAGGCCTGGCGTTCTGCAGTTCATGGGGTTGCAAAGAGTCAGACACAAATGAGCAACTGAACTGAACTAAACTGAACCCTCCTGAAAGTTTTCTTTTTTGTATTTTCAGTTTATTTGGTATGCAATTTCTGATTAATTCTTTAGCTATTAACATTTCTTACAANACCGACTTAATGGACATGAGTTTGGGTGAAGTCCAGGAGTTTGTGATGGACAGAGAGGCCTGGCGTTCTGCAGTTCATGGGGTTGCAAAGAGTCAGACACAAATGAGCAACTGAACTGAACTAAACTGAACCCTCCTGAAAGTTTTCTTTTTTGTATTTTCAGTTTATTTGGTATGCAATTTCTGATTAATTCTTTAGCTATTAACATTTCTTACAATCTTCCCTTATTTCCTCCCTCTAACCAGTATGTGAAATAGAAAGGTTCATAATTTTCCACTCTTACGTTTCCTGTGTTCAATCTCCCCTAGCAAAAAAAGCCAGCAACATAAAGCATCTTTGTACAGAAAGTTCTGTTTTCCTTGCATTCATCCCCTCCCATACAAATACACTTCCCTCAACACAGAACTTATTTTTAAGTGTAAACTATTGACTTAGCTCTGTTTAATAATTCACTTAAAAATATGTTTTTTTAGAGGCAGAAGCCGAAATATTTTAAAACACATACACACATTTTTGTACTATAAACCAAACTAGTTTGGCAATGATAATATTCATCTTTCTCTTTCTAGCATTCTTGGCAGGATTTGGCATATAGTAGAGTCTTGATATATATTTAATTATTGAATCCACGGTCAAAGTATAACTTTACTACTTTTCCTCATTCCAGGAAACATGAATTGATCTAAAAATTTGCATCAAGTACAAGACAAGTATAGTGAGATGGCTAAAATTGTGATCCTACATAAAGATACTTTTGGTTTTACTTATAGTTCTGAAATCGATGAGCTTTTTGTCTACAAAATATTTTTCCTATCAGAGATTGTCTCATTTTCATCATTTAGTTCAATGAACTTCATCCCAAATATCCAGCTAGAGGGGAATAGATAATTTAGAGTATTTCATTACTAACATTGGAAAATGACCTACTAATGAAATTTAGATCCTTTATAAGACCTCTGTATAGAATAAGCTCAGAACATAAAAACTTTAATGGAACTTCTACACATTTGGGATTTTTGAGAAAATAACTTGATAAACAAATTATAAACCATTCCTTCTGGAATGCATAAGCTGGGTAAGATAGTTCCCTTTTCCCCTAACCAAAAGTTTCTAAGCACAATAAAGATGGGTTCAAAACTCTCAATGCAGAGTCTGCTCACTATTAATGAAAAATTTCCATTATTAACTTTGAAAAGCTCTAAATTAATCTCTCCTTCTGTTTCCTTGTCAAGAAAGTTTGTACCTAGTAGAAGATTTATTGGTCTGTGTTGCATTAAAATTATTCATTTATTATCTATCTTTCATATTAGATTCTAAGCTCTGAGAAGGGAGGTACACTGACTTATTTATCTACGTTTTCTCACTGTCTGGTACATTACTGTTTAGAACTTAGAGATTTTTAGAGATATTCAATTGAATCTGCTATACTTTTTGGCATATCTAAGTTGCTTGACAACTCGTTTATCCAGATTTTGTTAGATATCACCTGAGCTAATCTTAGTCTTCCCATGGCATTTTGTCTAGTAATTCTTCTTTCTTAAAAATCTAGAAACAGAGAGCTATGATAAATAAGCTGAAATAGATGGACCTTATATTGACAGATTCTTGGTTACTTTGTGCCGGTTGCCTATGGTCCCATTCATCCTTTAATATACAACATTCTAACTTCAGTAGAATACGTGTCCTTGTGGGGTTTCCTGGTCTCTGCCACCACTGGACTGAAAAGTGCGGAAGTAGTGTGGGTTGTGGTTGCAACTGCAACATTCAGAATCAGACTGCCTGGCTTCAGATCTCACGTTCAACACTCCTAAAGGACCTAAGGCAAGATATTTAATCTTTCAAAACTTTTTTTTAACTTCCTCATTTTAAAAATGGAGCTAATAGAACTGATTCAAATGTATTCTTTTTGATGGCTGAGTAATACTCCATTGTGTATATGTACCACAGCNCACAGAAGAATTGATGGTTTTGAACTGTGGTGTTGGAGAAGACTCTTGAGAGCTCCTTGGACTGCAAGGAGATCCAACCAGTCCATCCTAAAGGAAATCAGTCCTGAATATTCATTGGAAGGATTGATGCTGAAGCTGAAACTCCAATTCTTTGGCCACCTGATGCGAAAAGCTGACTCACTGGAAAAGACCCTGATGCTGGGAAAGATTGAAGGCAGAAGGGGAAAGGGACAACATAGGATGAGATGGTGGATGGCATCACTGACGCAATGGACACGAGTTTGAATACACTAGGAACAGGTGAAGGACATGCTGGCGTGCTGCCTTCCATGAGGGCAAAAACTGACTGACTGAACTGGACTGAACTGAACTAAAATTCACCTGGCAACACAAGCAAATGATAAGATATAACCCTAAGAACAAGCTGCACCTTTTAGTTACATTACTGAAAAGTCATTACACTTGTAAATTCCAATCATATCCCATTTCATCTTTATCTCTAATTCTCCTATAATTAGTTCTTATTCAGCATATTTTTCTTCGAATAATTTGCTATTATGCATATGCATCTAATGCTGCAACTAGTATTTTTAAATGTTGAAAAAGTCTGATAATATATCATCACTATGTCGAGGAGGTGCTATGAATATCTTCAATATAATAAACTATAAGTATCAAGGAAATAAAACTTTGATACAAATATTATCTCTAAGAGTAATTTTGCCATAGATTATCATTGAATAACATAATAGTTACTTTAAAGAAGTGATTCAGTAAATTAAAATAAGTTTAAAAAACAGAAGCAATTCTGAATCTACTGTGAACTTTCTGAATACAATTTAATGTCACTTTCTTTTTAAAAATTCTCCTACTAAAGTTTGTCTCAAGGCAGCATGTGATATTGGTTACTTATGTACATGTTTTATTTATTTATATTAACATTTTATATGATCCTATTTATCTGGCTGACACATTTTTCTATTGTATGTTTAAATAAGACACAAAGCATTATAAAATAATTATTTAGAATCTAAACTGATTAGGATCTTGCTCAATGGAAAATATTGTGTGAGATCGTTCGGTGCATATACTGATAATGATACTGAAACAGAGGCTCATCTAGTCCTTTCTTGGTGTGGATATCAGAGACTGCCAGTACAAAACAAACTGGAGGAAACAGTCCGTTTTTAAGTTGTTCCTGATCGGTACTCAGTCGCTCAGTGGCGTCCAACTCTTTGTGATCCCGTGGAACTTAGTCCACGAGGCTCCTCTGTCCATTGTCCATGGGATTTTTTCAGCAAGAATACTGTAGTAGGTTGCCACTTCCTCCTCCAAGGCTCCCTGATCTAAGCTTTTATTATTTTATTTAAAATAAATCCCATAAAGATAACACAAACAGTAGCACAGTGATAAAATATAATTCAAAGTGGAATATAAAGGTTACCGAGACTTCTCTCCAAGCAAGTAGTAGGTAGTATGTTGTTTCCAGTTTAGAATTTTCAAAACCATATTTAGTAACAGTATTCTGATATCTCTTGCCAAGGATCTAAATAACATGGAGAAATATCAGACTAGGGTGTATCATTTGCTGTTATTAAAAAAAAAAAATCTATAAACTATCTATGCTGCTGCTGCTGCTGCTAAGTCACTTCAGTCGTGTCCAATTCAGTGTGACCCCAGAGACAGCAGCCCACCAGGCTCCCCCATCCCTGGGATTCTCCAGGCAAGAACACTGGAGTGGGTTGTCATTTCCTTCTCCAACGCATGAGAGTGAAAAGTGAAAATGAAGTCGCTCAGTCGTGTCTGACTCTGTGCAACCCCATAGACAGCAGCCCACCAGGCTCCTCCGTCCATGGGATTTTCCAGGCAAGAGTACTGGAGTGGGGTGGCACTGCCTTCTCCGATAAACTATCTATAGTTAAAAGCAAAATTCTATGTCCTGTTCATATTCTGAGAAAGGTCAGTTTATATCTAAAGTAGATTCATCTCTTTCACGTGGACTTGCAACTTATTAAATGGCCACAAGTAGAATACCAAACTCAGTTCTTTTGATTAAGTTAACAGCAACAAAAAGGTATTAAAACAGACTAGATTCCAAAGACTATATATTTAAGTTCTCCCATGTATTGAAACATTTAAAATTTTAATGATAATTTTTGTGTGTTCTTAAACACTAAACCTTGACTAATGCTAAATAACAAACTTTGGGATTAAGTGGAATTTATCATATAATATAATCTTTTGTGGAAAGGATGATCTTTTATTTGATTTTACTTACCATGATCAAGATTTTAAATAATTTAAATTATTCCTCTGTATACCAAAAACTGAAGCATCAACCCTGGGTTTTTAAATAAAATATTTTTTTATTAAAACACTAATGTTTTATAAGTAAATCCATCTTTTATGCACAGATCACTGAAGAGACACTATTAATATATTTTATAGCAATGAATTATGTATTACTATGAGATTGATGAGCACAACCATAAATAGTCAGTGGAGAATTTAATTCTGTTAGAATCAAATTAGCTTAGTTCCAATGCTATTTCTTCCCTCTACATAAAAGAGACAGAGATTTTTTTTTCCCCTTTCAGTTGGTCTAGTAGTATGTAGGCTAGCACCACCCAATCAAATATACTAATATGTGTAAAAAATTATGAATCAACACATCAAGTGGGATAAATTTAGTCTATAAATACTCTCTGTTTAGTTTGAGTCACATTTTGCTGTTAAGTGAATTCAGGCTGGTTTCATTTATTTCAATTACTCTACCATAAATTCAAAATTCACAAGTAAGAAGTACCACTCTAGGGAAAATAGAGAAGACTCTTACCTTGACACATGAAACCTCTTTCTTCATAGCCAGCGTTGCAGGAGCACTTGCCAATGGGTACAAGCCATTCACCTTCTGTACTGCAGTACATCCTAGGAGGATCTTCCTCCTTAGAATTGTTAACACAAGAACCTCTAACTTCCACCAGAGATTGGGAATCCATGGGTACTGTGTCTGGAAACATAGCCAGATTCTTCACTGTAAACGGGCACTTTTTGAAGTACACTCTCACAGACACTAAGGCAACACAAGCACCAACATCTTGAAAAGCCAAATAAAATCCCTTTTTGCTGACAGGACCTACTTCTCTAACCTCAGTGTTGAGTTTAAGAATACGGTCCCCGAGATCCATTTGCGTGAAACTTTCATCAGCTGCAATGGTGTCAATCTTTGAAAACTGATGTTCTCGGAATTTGACTCCATGATCATCATCAGACTCCATGTAATACAGATTGAAAGTCTCCTTGCAAGTTCCCAAAACCAACGGAATGCTATTGCAGTCCCGGAGAGTGAACTTTAGCTCCACATAGATCTTCTGAGCTGAGTTCCTGGGGATCCAGTTTGTCCTCAGCCAATTATTTTGACTATGGTCCATGACATTGCACACCTGGTAAGTCCGGATGGGTGTGTAATGTTCATCAACACCACTGATCTCTTCCCACTTGAAGAATGAAAGAAGAAGAAAAAAAGAAAGGCAGAATTAATGAGTTAAGCATGAAGAATAATTGTGAATACAAGATGAAGGTGTTAATGGCATCACAGGAAATACACAACAAGCAGAAACTTCACTGTTGCTCGTTAAAGATCAAGATGCGCAGCCACTCTGTAACATTCTTGTTTTCAGTTATTATTATTTACAAGGTTCTCTGAGTTCTTTGAACAAAATAATTCAAAGTTTTGATGAACACATTTGAATTTTACTGGAGTTTGTGTGATATTCAGGAAGAAGTTGCTTAGCAATTGATTGGACCTAGACAAACATCCTAGGATAAAAATGTTAAATCAGTCATCTCTAATAACATGATAAAAATTATTTTATTGTATATCTTAGGGGATTATTTTTTGGTTTGCTCTTTAAAAAGAAAAAGAAAAATACCACTGCCTAGCACTTCTCTTTATTAAACTTTCCCCAATTTGGGCCAGACTTCGGGAAAATCAGTATACCACAAAGAAAGTGAATCTAAATTATTTCATTACCAGGTATCTTTATGCATGACATTATTAACATACTTGATCATTTCAAGAAATACATGATGGAGAACTTTGAATTTCTAAAGTAAAAACATGAACATGTCTCCTTCCCATCTCCCCCAAATCCAACAAATAGTTACACATGTAGAACAGAAGATTTAAGTATAGTGAACATTTCAATTCTTAATATCTTTATCCACGTTAAATTTTCCACATGCAAGAAATACACGGCTACTTAAATTGTTGTTATAGCAGTTTGGGCTATGATGGTAATAAAACTTTTTTTCAAATACACTCAAAAAGTTTCAAGACTTTTTAGAGAAGTTAAGCACTGCTTCTTTGATCCTTATACAGGTTTTGAGACGCTTTCAAGTTAGCATCACATTGTTTTGTGTTATTTCTCATTCCAAAACTATTATTCTAACTGTTTCTAACTATTACGCCTGTGTCTACACTCTGTTTATACCATGCCCAGTTATCTTATTGCTGCTAGGAAAATACATCGTTTTCCATGTCATATTAGAGTTCTAATCTTCTGTGGCTCCCCATTACTCATGTAAGAACTTCAAACTCTTCAGTTTGGCATTTGCACTTTTCCAAAAACTATTCCTAACTTACATTTATTTTTTTCTAAAAGTTTGAATTGAGATTAGAGAACTATAATTTTCACTTATGCACATACTTTTCTTGTCTCTGTGAACTCTTTTTTATGTTTTCAAAAGAAATGTTGGATCTTCTTTTGTTATGGTATAAAAAAAGAGCATTAGTCTTTGCTCATTTCTTTGTGATGCCTCCCCATAACCTTAACGTGCTTAAGACACTTTCTGTTTCGTATAACACTTATTGAATGTCCTTTTCAGTTTTAGATTTAATTCAAGATACATCATTAGATTAGTTTTACATTGTTTCATATACATTTATTAGATTTTAGAGCTCTTTATATCCTTTATAATATGCAGCACACAACTTCACTTTTTGGGAATAAAAGATGAATACAATGCATAAAAATTATGTTTTTTATAATATATTTAGTAATAACTCAAGGAAATAATAAAGTTCATGGTAGAGGATATATTTTAACTTTGTAAATAAATAAATTAAATCCTTGTGATGCCCATTATAAATGGGTTCCTAAAATCTTCTCCATTAAGAGAGTTACTTATTTTCATAAGGAATAAGTTTTAAATATTTTTTGACTAAATCAATGGCATTTAAAATATTTTAATGCATTTTCTACTTATATTTATTAAATACACATAGGAATTCCAATCCACAGCTTCCAGTTACAAAGTGAGATAAAAATGCTATTTTTTTTTAAATCACAATAACCAAAAGTAAAGAAATATGGCATTTATCTGGCCTTTGAACCTCATTAGCCAAAAAAATAATTATTTACATTAGAGTGTTTGAATTATCAAATCCAAGCTGCACCCTTCCCCACTACTAATGTGAGAAATACAGATTTAAAACTCTTTAGTCTCCTTAGCTCTCCTACCAATCTAAGAACAAACCAAAAGCAAATAATTAAATAGCACCACTTATTTCAGTAACTTGGATCATTCAGGGTCTGGAATATATGTGAAGCATTCATTTTCTGGAGACAAAATTGGCTTGTCTTTATTGTNATGTGAGAAATACAGATTTAAAACTCTTTAGTCTCCTTAGCTCTCCTACCAATCTAAGAACAAACCAAAAGCAAATAATTAAATAGCACCACTTATTTCAGTAACTTGGATCATTCAGGGTCTGGAATATATGTGAAGCATTCATTTTCTGGAGACAAAATTGGCTTGTCTTTATTGTCATGCCTAACATCCAACAAAAGAACCCATTTTGTTATAGAAAACCCTAGAATAATATTCAAGAAAATATTCATAATGTATTTTTAATAATCACCAATTTATCATTTTCAAACAACCACTCTATAAATATACTATATGGAGAGCTTTTAAGAACAAAAGTATATATGACAGTCTCATTTCTGAGGATTTTACACTGAGGTGCCTATAAAAGTAAAGTCACGTTCAAAACCAAAATTAATGTATAACTTTAATATCAGAAAATTTAAAACCTGTGAACTGAGTTAAAGCTCAAAAAAATTTTTCATGTTAAATAGTATTATTCCGTTGCATCTTTATAAATATTACATTGACTCTATGATGGCACTGTAAAGTATAGAGCTAACAAAAACTCCAGAGAATAAATGCTTTCTGTGGGCATTTTACAGAACGTTAGATGATAGGCCTATTTAGAAATTAGCCAACTGACTTCCAAAATTTTAGGTCAGAATTTTCTTATCAGAATAGATAAGTTTGAAATGTGATGAATCAGTTGCAGTTTTCTCCTGCTCTGGACAGCATTTTGTTAGACACCAAACAGAAATGACACCATGTAAAGATTTTCACAATTTGATGTAAAATATGATTTCAATTATGGAGATATCAATGTAGTCTAACATTTTCCTTTGAATGCTAATTTGGCAAGCTATCACAAGCCCTTGAATGCAGAGGTACAAATTGCAAGAAGATAATGCAAATAGCAACAGCATGCTCTGTGCATAAAAAGGTTGCAGAGAGCAATTATCACTTCATTAATTTGTAATGAAAACCAAATTGCCTGTAAGTGATGGTGACTTGCCATCTCAGACCATTTGCAAAAAAACAGCAGATCTCTAACTCAAGCGTCTGCTGAAGACTTGTTTAGTTGCTCAGTCCTGTCCTTTTGTGACCCCATAGACTGTATGTAGCCACCAAGACTCCCTGCCCATGGGATTTCTCAAGTAAGAATACTGGAGTGGGTGGCCATTTCCTCCTCCAGGGGATCTTCTGGATCCAGGGATCAAACCCACGTCAGCTGCTTGGTAGGCAGATTCTTTATCACTGAGCCACCTAGGAAATTGCTGAGGACTCAAGAATGGAAATAAAATTTCTAAAAAAGCAGTTTTGCAACAGCAGCAACAGAAATCATTAAAGCGCTGTTGTAATTCTTACATTTTATAAATTAAAAGAATACTCATATTTACCCAATCTTCATACTCTAAGAACTAATGTGTACATTCACAAATTATTAGAGATAATATACTACCATAGTCATTGTGCGAAGGACAATGTGAACAAAGAAAATGGGTGAATTAGAATTAGTGACATATAAAATTGGGAGGTACAAAGCATTTATCGCTTCATTTTTCTAATCCTAAGGAAGAATCTCAAACTACCGCATAATTGCACTCATCTCACACGCTAGTAAAGTAAAGCTCAAAATTCTCAGAGCCAGGCTTCAGCAATACGTGAACCGTGAACTTGCTGATGTTCAAGCTGGTTTTAGAAAAGGCAGAGGNGGGCAGGAGGAGAAGGGAACGACTGAGGATGAGATGGCTGGATGGCATCACGGACTCGATGGACATGAGTCTGAGTGAACTCCGGGAGTTGGTGATGATCAGGGAGGCCTGGCGTGCTGTGATTCATGGGGTCGCAGGGAGTCGGACACGACTGAGTGACTGAACTGAATTGAAGGAAGAATCTCTTCACGGGGTATCTAGCAGTAACACTATCCAGCAGAAAGGGACACAGAACTAATAAGAACAGAACTAATAACACAGACACAGAACTAGTGACTAGTAAGAACACAAATTCTTTCTAAAGCTCAAATTCTTCAAAATTAATAATTCTAGGAATAGCCTGGCTCCCAGATTCTTAGTATATAAGCTTTTATCATTAGACCCCAGAGACCAGAGTTGAATTTCTTGTTTTGTTTTTTTTTTCCTTTTTCCAGATTATTACAAGTGTAAGAAAAACATTTGCCCAGACTTCTTTTCCCTAGAAGGATGATTCAGAATTCTATTCCCTGTAACATTAGCACCATGAGCCTCCTTATCAACAAAATACAGTGTAAGATGTGATTCAATTTATACTTTTTAGATAGCACACCTTCTTTTCACTGAGTCAAACATATATTTTAGGGAAAACATATTTTTAACAATTAGCATTTAACCTAATAACTCTCATTCTAATGAACCTCAATTATAGTAATAAAGGATTTATACTCATTGTTAACATTAATTACTCTCTTGGATACATTTTTTGCTACTTGCTAATAGAGAGTAGGAGGAAGTGTTTACATTTTCTTTAAAAGAGGGAGAACCTGCGATACAGATAGTGCATAGGCTAACTTAAATATTTAGAAAGTGAGAAACAACTTTGTGATTTACTTTATAAGGTTTAAATTATTTCTTAGAAATTTGCAGATGATATTAAAAAAGAAAATGATACCAACATTCTTATATTTGTATAAGAAGCACATAGTTCTGCACTTTAGAAAATGCTAATGTGACTAATGCTGCCCTTAATACCTGAGAAAGTGAAAGTGAAAGTGAAGTCACTCAGTCGTGTCCGACTCTTTGTGGTCCTATGGACTATAACCTACCAGGCTCCTCCGTCCATGGAATTTTCCAGGCAAGAGTACTGGAGTCAGTCCCCATTTCCTTCTCCAGGGGATCTTCCCGACCCAGGGATCGAACCCGGTCTCCTACATTGCAGGCAGATGCTTTACCCTCTAAGCCACCAGGGAAGTCTTCTTAATAAATGTAAATGATACTAAAGTTGATTCATGTCATTCTTTCTCCTCTCCTGTTTCTACTCTTACATATTTTTCCCTTTGCACATATCATAGCTGTTTCAAAACGCAGTGTTCATTACTCTTTGCAACCCTATGGATGATACAGTCCATGGAATTCTCCAGGCCAGTATACTGGAGTGGGTAGCTGTTCCCTTCTCCAGGAGATCTTCCCAATGCGGGGATCAAACTCAGGTTGTCCCATATTTTAGGCGGATTCTTTACCAACTGAGCTATCAGGGAAGCCCTCTTAATAACTATAAGTGATATTGAAGTTGATTCGTGTCATTCTTTCTCCTCTCCTGTTTCTACTCTTACATGTATTTCCCTTTGCACATATCATAGCTGTTTCAAAGTGCAGTGTTCATCCTAGAAATATTTGAACACTTATCACACATCAGCATAAGCTCAGCAATGCATAATCACTTATAGGAAAATGTCACTGGCAAGTGTCAGACCCAGATGTATGTAACAAATTCATCCATCTATTATTAAATAGAATTTTCTTAGCCAATAGGCCTCAAAAATATATATATATACACACATACACATACTTGTAATAGTATTATATTAAAAGGTAGAGTAAAATAAAAGAGTTGAGACAAATGAAAAGCAGAATTTGGGGGTTTGAGGGACTTTGTTGGTGATGATTTGGGGTCAAATCAGAGAAATACATTTATAACCAGAGGACTGAGGAGAGAGAAGATGGGGATTTGATATTGAAAATTCAGCATCAGCAACAAGATGCAGGCCAAGGTCTAAAGATAATGATGCCCAGAAGGCACATGCCTGAGATGGCATGTCCAGTAATCTTAATAATAATGATTACTATCCATCCTCCCACCCACCTTTAACTCCTAAGTAATTAGCAGAAATTTGATAATGGTATTACAAATATCTCGTTGAAAATAGAGAGGACAATGTCTCAGTTTGGGTACAGTATACAGAAAAGAGATGGAAAACCAGGAAAGGAAAGAAAGACCAGAGATTATCATTGAGGAAAGCCATGTTAAAAAGCAGAGATATTACTTTGCTGACAAAGGTCCACCCAGTCAAAGCTGTGTTTTTTCCAGTAGTCATGTATGGATAAGAGAGTTGGACCATAAAGAAAGCCGAGAGCAGAATAACTGATGCTNGAAAGACCAGAGATTATCATTGAGGAAAGCCATGTTAAAAAGCAGAGATATTACTTTGCTGACAAAGGTCCACCCAGTCAAAGCTGTGTTTTTTCCAGTAGTCATGTATGGATAAGAGAGTTGGACCATAAAGAAAGCCGAGAGCAGAATAACTGATGCTTTTTGAACTGTGGTGTTGGAGAAGACTCTTGAGAGTCCCTTGGACTACAAAGAGATCCAACCAGTCTATCCTAAAGGAAATCAGTCCTAAATATTCGTTGGAAGGAGTGATGCTAAAGCTGAAACTCCAATACTTTGGCTGCCTGATGTGAAGAACTAACTGATTGGAAAAGACCCTGGTGCTGGGAAAGATTGAGGGCAGGAGGACTAGGCGACAGAAGAGGACAGGATGGTTGGATGGCATCACCAACTGGATGGGCATGAGTTTGAGTAAGCTCCAGGATTTAGTGATGGACAGGAAGCCTGGCATGCTGCACTCCATGGGGTCACAAAGAGTCAGACATAATTGAGTGACTGAATTGACTTCAGAGGATAAGAGAAAGAGTTAGGACCAGGAAAATGTATCATCTCTATTTGGGAAATGGGTAGGCCCTGGTACATTCTGTAGTTAGAACAAGATGTTGGCTATTCAAGGCAATGTCTTCTGAAAGTTTGAGCATGCATGGGGGTCCTTGGGTCCCTATCAGCGCCTACTTTGGATTCTCTGTCTTTACTCAGCACTTTACAGTCACAAATACTTCCATCTTCAGTCTCAGGATTTCTCAGTTCCTGATACCCTTAGACTGAGGCAAGAACGAGGGCAGCCTCAGCTTCACCATTCTAGGCCTTTGATTTTAGTAATTCTCCCCCATGTTGGGGTTGGTTTAGTGGTACAGTACTGAGATCTCAGGGCTATTGCCACATCTTTGCATCTCTAGAAAAACATCCCATATTTCTGACTATAGTCTATCTAATTTCCTTACATCACAGGTTCTTATTTTTGGCTAAGCATTAACCAGAGACCTTTTTAAAAATACTACTTCATAGGTGTCTATCCAAAGTATTTAATTTTACATAACCTAGGATATTTGGATGTGAGTAGGCAACTCCCTAAGGTTGGGAACCAATGTTCTATGTCCTTTGGGCAACTTTTCCCCTCAACTTCACCTGGCAGCATATTCCACTATCATCTTCCAAGACTTCCTTTTTTTTATATTGGCGGACAATTGCTTTATAGTGTTATGTTGGTTTCTGCAGTTCAATTCAGTTCAGTCACTCAGTCGTGTCCGATTCTGCAACCCCATGGACCCTGTCCTTCACCAACTCCCAGAGTTTATTCAAACTCATGTCCATTGAGTCAGTGATGCCATCCAACTGCTCATCCTGTCATCCCCTTCTCCTGCCTTCAGTCTTTCCCAGCATCAGGGTCTTTTCAAATGAGTCAGTTCTTTACATCAGGTGGCCAAAGAATTGTAGCTTCAGCTTCAGCATCAGTCCTTCCAATGAATATTTAGGACTGATTTCCTTTAGGATGGACTGGTTGAATCTCTTTGCAGTCCCAGAGACTCTCAAGAGTCTTCTCCAACACCACATTTCAAAAGCCTCAATTCTTTGGCTCTCAGCTTTCTTTATAGTGCAGCTCTCACATCCATACATGACTACTGGAAAAATCATAGCTTTGACTAGACAGACCTCAGTACATCAATGTGAAACAGTCATAATTATATATCCCCTTCCTATTGAGCTCCCTTCTGCCCCATATCCCACCCCTCTAGGTTGTCACAGAGTGCCGGTCTGGGCTCCCTGTGTTATACAGTAGTCTCCCACTAGTCATCTATTTTACACATGGTAGTGTATGTATTTGAAGAAGACAATGGCACCCCACTCCAGTACTCTTGCCTGGAAACTCCCATGGATGGAGGAGCCTGGTGGGCTGCAGTCCATGGGGTCGCAAAGAGTCGGACACGACTGAGCGACTTCACTTTCCCTTTTCACTTTCATGCATTGGAGAAGGAAATGGCAACCCACTCCATATTCTTGCCTGGAGAATCTCAGGGACGGAGGAACCTGGTAGGGTGCCATCTACGGGGTTGCACGGAGTCAAACACGACTGAAGCGACTTAGCAGCAGCAGTAGCAGCAGCGTATATATTTCAGTACTACTTTCTCAATTTTCTCTACCTTCTCCTTCCCGAGACTTCTGAATCTCATCTGAAACTGTTGCTACGTCTGTATTTCCAGATAGTCTGCCTGTTTCTTTCAAAGGCCCTATTGCTCAGCCCTCATCCCATATGTTGTTGATGCCCGATTTGCTGAGGCCCAGATGTGCCTTATGTAGAAGCTCACCTGAATAGCCTCATCTTCTACCTCCCACAAAGATTTGTAAGATATTATTATAATAAACAACACAAGTCTAATCATATTGCTCTTCTACTTCACATCTGGTGGTAAATGCAAAACTTATGCATTACAAAAAAAAAGTAAACAATGTATGTGGGAGGGCTACCTTCAGTCACATATCTCTCTTGGTGTGAATGCAAGACAACTGGTTTTAGATATGCTACAGTTTTTAGAGTTCACTATAATTTGGTAGTCTCCTCCTGCGATTTCTGAAATGACTTGTGATTTTTTTTTTAAGATGCCTCTATAATAGTGGTTTGCAGTTCATGAGGTCGCTAAGAGTCAGACACGACTGAACGACTTCACTTTCACTTTTCACTTTCATGCATTGCAGAAGGAAATGGCAACCCACTCCATATTCTTGCCTGAAGAATCCCAGGGACGGAGGAACCTGGTAGGGTGCCATCTACGGGGTTGCACAGAGTCAAACACGACTGAAGCGACTTAGCAGCAGCAGCAGCATAATAGTGGTTTAATTTGATTCCACATGAATTTATTGAATGTTTCTATATGCAAAGCCAAGGTTAGAAACAGTAGACAGTAAAACAATAAATAAAATGTGATTTTTGCTATCCAGAAATTGATGCTGGAAGGAAGGACATGAGTATCACACAAGGCAGATGATGATATGCGGTCCATTTGAGGTGTTGCAAGAAGCTGTGGGGAAATAAAGGATTACTGGTGGAAGGGGTTCTGGAAAATCACTAAAGAAGAAGAAATGGAAAGGTAGGATGACCAGAATCTCTACAGGTGGGAATAGGAGTATTCACTGAAAGAAACAGTGCGAGCAAACAGGAAGACCCGTGAGGACAGAACCTGTGTAAGGAGCGGGGTTCCAGTATGACTGGAATTTGGAGCACTGAGCAGCAGGGGTGTGGACAGTTACTTAAAAAGAAAGGACTGAGCAAATTTGGGAATGTCAGCTGATATATCTTTACTTCATTTGCTGAAGTAAAGGTTCGATCCCTGGGTCGGGAAGATCCCCTGGAGAAGTAAATGGCAACCCACTCCAGTACTCTTCCCTGGGAAATCCCATGGACTGAGGAGCCTGGTAGGCTACAGTCCATGGGGTCGCAAAGAGTTGAACACGACTGAGTGACTTCACTTCATTTGCTACCATGAAAAACTCCTGAAAAGAGGCACATGGTTTGCTCCAGACTGGGAGTTGGTTCTCCAAAGAGAAGGAGAAAGAGGGGATTCAGAAAGACCTCTGCAAGTTCCAGAAGAGAATTCTGAAGAAGATCACCTCTGCTGAATGTATGACCACTGAACATTTCCCAAAGATTATAAAGAGATATATTTTTTCTTATGAATTTATATATGATACAGCTACATGTCCAGAAAGGAACACAGCTCATTCTACTATAATTTTATGACTACTAAAACATTTCAGAAAGATTCCCGTTTGTACTGAAACAGTGCAAACAACAACAGAAAAAAAATTAAAGGTACATGTACGTAAATAAATGTTTCTTTCATGTTTCTTTTGTGAAATAGTGTTCTTATTAGATCCCACATATCTGATTTCAAGAAAATCTAATTAATATTTATTGAATAACTACTATCTACCAAGCTCTCTTCAAGCAAATTAGAGATACCAAGGGAATATTTCATGCAAAGATGGGCTTGATAAAGGACAGAAATGGTATGGACCTAACAGAAACAGAAAATATTAAGAAGAGGTGGCAAGAATACACAGAAGAACTGTACAAAAAAGAACTTCACGACCAAGATAATCATGATGGTGTGATCACTCACCTAGAGCCAGGCATCCTGGAATGTGAAGTCAAATGGGCCTTAGAAAGCATCACTACAAACAAAGCTAGTGGAGGTGATGGAATTCCGNACAGAAAATATTAAGAAGAGGTGGCAAGAATACACAGAAGAACTGTACAAAAAAGAACTTCACGACCAAGATAATCATGATGGTGTGATCACTCACCTAGAGCCAGGCATCCTGGAATGTGAAGTCAAATGGGCCTTAGAAAGCATCACTACAAACAAAGCTAGTGGAGGTGATGGAATTCCGGTTGAACTGTTTCAAATCCTGAAGGATGATGCTGTGAAAGTGCTGCACTCAATATGCCAGCAAATTTGGAAAACTCAGCAGTGGCCACAGGACTGGAAAAGGTCAATTTTCATTCCAATCCCAAAGAAAGGCAATGCCAAAGAATGCTCAAACTACCACAGAGTTGCACTCATCTCACACGCTAGTAAAGTAATGCTCAAAATTCTCCAAGCCAGGCTTCAGCAATATGTGAACCGTGAACTTCCAGATGTTCAAGCTGGTTTTAGAAAAGGCAAAGGAACCAGAGATCCAATTGCAACATCTGCTGGATCACTGAAAAAGCAAGAGTTTCAGAAAAACATCTATTTCTGCTTTATTGACTATGTCAGAGCCTTTGACATAGGATGTTTATTGTTTGTACATCACAGTAAACTATGGAAAATTATGAAAAAGATGGGAATACCAGACCACCTGACCTGCCTCTTGAGAAACCTGTCTGCAGGTCAGGAAGCAACAGTTAGAACTGGACATGGAACAACAGACTGGTTCCAAATAGGAAAAGGAGTACGTCAAGGCTGTATATTGTCACCCTGCTTGTTTAACTTCTTTGCAGAGTACATCATGAGAAACGCTGGACTGGAAGAAGCACAAGCTGGAATCAAGATAGCCGGGAAAAATATCAATAACCTCAGCCATGCAGATGACACTACCCTTATGGCAGAAAATAAAGAGGAACTATGGAGCCTCTTGATGAAAGTGAAAGAGGAGAGTGAAAAAGTTGGCTTAAAGCTCAAGATTCAGAAAGCTAAGATCATGGCATCTGGTCCCATCACTTCATGGGAAATAGATGGGGAAACAGTGACAGATTTTATTTTGGGGGGCTCAAAAATCACTGCAGATGATGATTGTAGCCATGAAATTAAAAGATGCTTACTTCTTGGAAGGAAAGTTATGACCAACTTAAATAGCATATTCAAAAGCAGAGACATTACGTTGCTAACAAAGGTCCGTCTAGTCAAGGCTATGTTTTTTCCAGTGGTCATGTATGGATGTGAGAGATGGACGGTCAAGAAAGCTGAGCATGGAAGAATTGATGCTTTTGAACTGTGGTGTTGGAGAAGACTCTTGAGAGTCCCTTGGACTGCAAGGAGATCCAACCAGTCCAT
>SJYA01000072.1:1354844-1394186 GCA_006410615.1 Neotragus moschatus | reverse complement strand
CTGTGGTGTTGGAGAAGACTCTTGAGAGTCCCTTGGACTGCAAGGAGATCCAACCAGTCCATTCTACAGGAGTTGAGTCCTGGGTCATCATTGGAAGGACTGATGCTAAAACTGAAACTCCAGTATTTTGGCCACCTCATGGGAAGAGTTGACTCATTGGAAAATACTCTGATGCTGGCAGGGATTGGGGGCTGGAGGAGAAAGGGAGAGCAGAGGATGAGATGGCTGGATGGCATCACGGACTTAATGGACGTGAGTTTGAGTGAACTCTGGGACTTGGTGATGGACAGAGAGGCCTGGTGTGCTGCAATTCATGGGGTCTCAAAGAGTCGGACACGATTGAGTGACTGAACTGAACTGAACCAAACTCTATATCGATAAAATTTTAATGAAGAAGATAGGAAAGGTACCTATCTTTAAGGAGCATACCATATTTATGTTAAATCCATTGTTATATCCATTTTTATTTTGTATCCATTTGTATATTATATGCATTTTCATTTATTTGAAGTGAAGTGAAGTGACGTCGCTCAGTCGTGTCCGACTCTTTGTGACCCCATGGATTGTAGCCTACCAGGCTCTTCTGTCCATGGGATTTTCCAGGTAATAGTACTGGTTGCTCATTATGCTTTCTCGCCTTCATGGTCTCTGGTTTGACTTATTTTCCCCTCCAAAACATTTAAGTGAAAGTGAAAGTTGCTCAGATGTGTCCGACTCTTTGTGACCCCATGGACTATATATACAGTCCATGGAGTTCTCCAGACCAGAAAATTGGCGTGAGTAGCCTTTCTCTTCTCCAGGGGATCTTTCCAACTCAGGGATCAAACCCAGGTCTCCTACATTGCAGGCAGTTTCTTTACTAGCTGAGCCACAAGGGAAGCCCCCCAAGCATTTCACCCTGTGCCTAAAACTAAATACCTCATATAGATTTACTAAAATTAGATATCACACGATGAGCTAAATGTTAAACTCATATAACTAACAAAGTGTAGAAGTATGCTTTGGGTTGCAGAAGGCGTTGATTTTTAAAAGTAAATACTCTGGTTAACTATGTGTTAAAGAGTGACCTTAACCATTTAAATATAAAACACCTACCATGTCTAGAAGAGTTTTGTAAAAATAAAAATTAAATAAAAGAATCAGGAAATGAATTTCTACAAAATGTGTCTTAGTAAATTTATGATAACGATTTTGGAATGTATGATGAAAATGTTTTGAAAGATGAAAAACAATCTTAAAGTTTGAGAGATGGTGGGTGGCAAGGAAAAAAACTTTCCAAAATAATGCAAAATGCTTAAAGATCTATCAAAGAGTGAATTTCTAGCCAGAAGGATGAGCTTGCAAAAGATATAATACATTAAAATATAAAATATACCATGGGAAGGTCATATCTACATTCTTCATTGTCAAAAGTTTTCAATTAAACCTGCTATTTGAATTTACTTTTCCTGTGAGGGGGAAAAGTATCAACGTAATGAAAGACAGGAAAAGTAAAATTTTCACTGTAGAGGTTTGATTTTAATGGTGAAATATTTCTATTTATAATGCAAAAGAAATATAATTGCAAAATGTTATTTTTAGAAGTATAACCATGAAAAAATTTACCATTAATCTGAAAATTAATTTCATAAAGAGAAAGCCAAAATAGTTTAAAAATCATCAATTAACTACTTATCTATTCCATAAGGTTGGGGGAAATTGTTTATATTTATCAGAAATTTTTCATTCTTTCTGTTGTTATATCGTCAAATAACTACACTTTTCATAGTTTAAATTCCCCTTTAATGTCAGGGAGTAAAACAATGAGACTATCATGTTTCCAATTCTTGGAAACCTATTTAATATGAAATTGCCCAATAAAAAGGTAATTTTAGAATTCAGTATAACTGCTTGAAAACGTGGGGTAAAATTCCATGCACATTGGCTTAACTTGTCTAGACTGAAAACTGCGTTCAAATGGACATTTACAGAATTATTACAAACGGCCAACTACTTAGAAATTCATGCATAGCAGTGACAGCAGTACATTTCATACCAGTTGTGAGATTCATGTAATTTCCTGCTATGATAATGGGTCACAGACACGGTAATTCATAGCAATTTATGATATACCTGTGGAGCACTCACAGTGACGGAAATGAAATTAACTCGTGTCACTGTGGAACATATGCTACGTTTTACACATTTTCAGATAACTCAGTTTATTTTTTAACACAATATGTGTAATTTTGAAAGCAGTTTTCTGAAATGTAACCTGCTTTATAGCAACAATTTTAAAGCTGCACAGACATATTTGGGCGTGGGGTGGCAACCCTGTTTCATAGCTACATTTTTAATCATTTACCCATTTAGTATCTTAGGAAGGCCAGCTATCTTAATGTCTAAGCTCTAGATACAGGCAGACCCTAGGTTTGAAGCCTACCTTTGTTAGTTAATAGGAGGTTTAAGAGCCTATGATTAAATTCACACAACTCTAAAATGCGAAAAATCATAGTAAACTCNTAATCATTTACCCATTTAGTATCTTAGGAAGGCCAGCTATCTTAATGTCTAAGCTCTAGATACAGGCAGACCCTAGGTTTGAAGCCTACCTTTGTTAGTTAATAGGAGGTTTAAGAGCCTATGATTAAATTCACACAACTCTAAAATGCGAAAAATCATAGTAAACTCTTTCTAGATACGTGAACAAAAGTAGACTGTCCATTTAAAAACAATTGTAACAGTGCGTGGCACTTGGGAAGCAGTAAAAAAAAATTATTATTCTGCTAAAGTTAACACAAAATGTCATTGGGATATATGGATTTTTTATAAAATAATAGAAGTGTATTTTAAATTCAAGATTTATCTATTTTCTATTCTTATTTCACTAGTCTAGAGATTTTTCAAATTTATTTAAGGTCACCACAGTTTCTGACAAGTGTAATTTGTTTTACTCTTTTGAAATTCAATAAATATAATTAATGACAAAAGTCAACTGACTATATTGTAAATGAGCCTGCTGTCTATTATCTCTGATAAATATGCTATTCCTTGTGGAGTAATGTTTTGCCAATATTATCCCACACTTTCTTAGGTACTATAGTTCTGTAACATTTTTAGACAACTGACTTCAATTCTTTTCACTATTTTTTTAAATGGAAAGTAGATGATCTATCTGTATACCAAGAGACATGTTTTAATAAAAATATGTATTATTATCATACTATGCTTTTTGTTCATACTGGTCACTGTGTTAAGTCTCAATTATGTCATGTCTAAATTGAGATGATAATAGTACCTTTCTTACAGTATTGCTTAGTTTCTTAACAGATTATATTGGCAGTTAATAAGTGCTTATATAGTTGTCACCTGCTAAGTAAAACAAATATTTATTAAGCACATATATGTTATACATTTGTTTTCTAGTACTACCATTATGATAATGGTGAAAAAGTCATGGTTTCCTGACCTTGATAAATCTTAATCATAAGAATGGAAATATGTTTGTGTAAGCTTACTGTTAGACAGTCATTCATTTATTCAATAGAAATCCACCGAGAGCCAGGAACTCTTCTATTTCCTGAGGACCACTTTCTCCATGGGAAGAATAACAGTAAAGTCATCAGTGTTTTAATGGAGCTTATGCTCTCCTTGAAAGAAAGCAAAGAGTAAATAATCACGCAGACACATGAAAGGTAAGCTGACAATAGTTATTATACAGAAAAACAAAGACAGAGTGGAAGAGTATAGGTGGCTTGATGAAATGACATTTCAATAGGGTAACTAGAGATAAGTTCTCACTTTTGTAGCCACTTGTTTGAAATGAGTAACCAGGCATAGAGAATACTTGTGGACACAGCATCGTAGACTGAGAGAACAGAAAGAATATGAACTGTGAGACTGAGGGGGGTGGTATAGTTAAAGCGTGGCAAGGAGGCCACTGTGGCTGAAACAGAGTGATCCAGGAGTGAAGTGGTGAAGCCTTAGACCTGAGAGGAAGCCGACTACAAAATCAAGTAGGTCCATGTTGGCCATGTGAGAGACTTTGGATTTTATTGTCAGACAAGAAGGAACTCAGTATATGGTTTGGACAGAGGAGTGACATGATTTGACACATATAGGCCTACCGTGTGAAAAATACTTTGTAAAGATCAAGACCTATGATGTGAGATCATTAGGAGGTTATTACAGTGACAGAGGATAGGACATTATCGGTAAAAGAGGGGAGAACAGATTCTGGAACTCTTTTGGTGGTAGATCCAAAGGGCTTGATGATAGGCGGAGTGCAGAACTCTGGAGAAGGGTGGAGACCGCAACACATACACTCACTCAAAGAATGGCAACAGCTGATATGATACCAGAGAAAGAGAACAGAAGCCAGGAGCTGGCATATAGGTGAGAAACTTAAATGTAAGTGGAATTTTGACTAGTGAGAATGGGTGATGATCGTTAGAAAGACGAAAAATACCGCATTCTGGGCAGGGGAAGCAATGTGTAAAAAGACATAAAAACACAAAAACATCGACTGAGTTTGGGTATCATGAAGCTGCTAAAGTGAAAGATGGAGCTAGTCTTTCTTGGATTAATGTGACTCATATTAGACACTTGTTATGTACTAGGACTCTATTTCCTCTGTTAGAGACTCCGTTTAGGGACTCTAAATATTTAGACTCTTTATTCATTGCAATAAAGGGCAGTGAATAAATAGTCAGAAATCTGTCTCCTCAGGAAGTTTACATTCTGGTGCCTGTGAAGTTGCTTCAGTCCTGTGGGACTCTTTGTAACCCCAAGGACTGTAGCCCACCAGGCTTCTCTGTCCATGAAATTTCCCAGGCAAGAATACTGGAAAGTGAAAGTAAAAGTCACTCAGTCCTGTCTGACTCTTTGCAGCCCCATGGACCATACAGTCCATGGAATTCTCTAGGCCCAGAGTGGGTAGCCTTTCCCTTCTCCAGGGAATCAGCCCAACCTAGAGATCGAACCCAAGTCTCCCACATTGCAGGCAGATTCTTTACCAACTGAGCCACAAGGGACTGGAGTGGGTTGCTATTTCCTTCTCTAGGGGCTCTTCCCCACCCAGGGATTGAACCTGCATCCCCTGTGTCTCCTGCATTGGCAGGCAAGTTCTTTAACACTGAGCCAGCTGGGA
This sequence comes from Neotragus moschatus, assembly GCA_006410615.1. Taxonomy (NCBI): domain Eukaryota; kingdom Metazoa; phylum Chordata; class Mammalia; order Artiodactyla; family Bovidae; genus Neotragus; species Neotragus moschatus. The sequence goes on along the minus strand of SJYA01000072.1, from coordinate 1,389,058 downwards.
AGCCCATGGGGAAGAATTGGAGTTAAGTCCAATCCTGTGATCTGAGCAGAGGACTAAGAAGACTCAGTCTCTCCATGGGATCACTCTGGTTTCTATGAAGAGAACAGCAGAGAATTATAGGAGTGGACAGATTGTGTGGATAGTATGGAATGTAACAGAGGATTTTCTCATCACTCAAGAGATTCAAAAAAATATAAGATTTAGGGATATTACTTTGACAGTATTAAGGATGGGTTGGAGGGGGAGTGGAGGGAGATGAATTGAAGAAATTGTAGTTAACCCATTGCTGATTCCCAGCAGCAACATAGTTTCACATAATCCATTTGCTGAATGAGTAAATGAATGGGCTAATTTTTGAGGGCAAGTAGTATTTTGGTGGTAAAACTCAGACTTGGCAATTGATGGGTATTTGCTTTGAAAATAATGAAAACCTGGTAATGACTCTGAGTCAAGTTAACATTTGATAATCATATTGACCATTTTATGAGGCCATTACAGTAATGGGCTTTCCCAGCAATGCATCATTTTATCCTGCAAAACCCCTGTGCGGCAGGTACTATCATCAATTAATTCTACAGAGGAGACAAAGGAACCTGAGGAAGAGACTCAGCTTCTCACCCCAAATCACACAGCTGTAAATGGTGGAGGCTCGATTCAAGGCCAGAACTCTTCCATTCCACAGCCTTTCCTATTTTCCACTAATCTGTTTTGATGGCTTGGAAATGAAAGTCATCAGCAGAGAGGGGCAGCAACATAGGCGGGACAGGTTATGTGAGGAAGAGGAGCAGCTGTCTTTAACATCAGCTGAGCCTGATGTGTCAGTGAGAGACATAAAGAAGTTGGCAAAAGTTGGCAGGTTACCCAGAAGCCAGTAGCCATTCAGATTTTGGAGTTGCATAATCAAAGCTTTGGAAATGATTGAGATGATTTTTGAAATATATGAGACAAAAGGAATTTTAGAAACTGTATTTTGAAATGTTTATATTTAGAGCTTAGAAAGAAAACAATGAGCAGATAATAGAAATGGAAATATATAAAAATTGCTTTTTCAAAGCATTCATGTTGAAATGTTCCCTACATCAAAAAAAATTTTTCAAGTTAAGTATAGTAAATACTGCTAGAAAGGGAGCATTTATAGAAGTAGAAGCAGAACAAGAAGAAAACAAGTCAGAGATACCAGATCAGAGAATTCCAAGAACTTTGTGTTTAATATGAAGAATACCTTAACATAAACAGCATATGGTCTGAAAAGAATGAACTTGCTAGCAGAAGGATTCAGGTGACTTACAAAGATTTTTCTTTTTTTTAAGTAGCAGAGGTTTTTATAAAACTTTCTGGAATTAAGGAGCAGACAGCAGAGAATACATTGGAGTAGCAATTGTAGTCTTTTACAAAACAATATTATTGAACAGAAAAGATTCACTGATTCTCCAAAGAATGAGCCTGCTGTAATGCATTTTACCACATGTAGAGAGAGACCTAGAGACTTTCTTCACAGGTGAAGAAATTGACGTCTGGAGAAATACAAGTGTCCAATGTTACAAAGCTGATTAGGGACCAAATAGACCACACAGGGGCCTGGTCTTACTCTCAGTCCTGCATCAGTGCTCATATGCCACGCGATCTTCTTGCAAGAGAGAAAAGACTAGTCTTAACGTCAGTTCGGATAGAACTCTGGTTCACTAGTTACGTATATGAAGTTTTAACTAGAAATTTCCGTCAGTTATGGGCAAAGATTGATGAGTTTGAAACAGTATGTGGGATCTAAGGTCTCAAGCAGGGCTGGAACCCACATTCCCTAAAGTGGAAGCATGGAAACTTAAGTGCTGGATTGCCAGGGAAGTTCCTGAATTGCTATATTTTCTGTTGTATTTTTAGAGGAAACTCACTGCTTTATTAGATTTTCATTTTCTAAGCATATCAATTTATCTTCGTTATACCATGTTTTAACGTGATCTGAAATATTGAATATTTTTAAAGAAAATCTACATATCTGGGAGAATATTTGAGAATGGACTTAACCGTATATCAGTCCTGACTTATAGAAAACTGTAAACAAATCAAAAGTGATGAACATTCCACTGTTAAAATTATCATGATTATAACTGTTCTATAACATAGTGTATTCAGTTTCATAGCCCAAAGTGAATGTGATTATAATAAAAAACAATGAAATAAGTTGGGATCTTAAATATTCACATCCACAATTAGAAATAAATGTTAACACATAAAATTTTAACCATGAAACTTGAGGGGTGAATTAAAATTTAAACATTTTGAGCTTGGAAAAATGGTTCAATATTATTTAGCTAATATTTAGATGGCAAGTAAACACACTGGAATAAACCTATCAAGCTAAGTAGTATGTATTCAGAACAGTATTTTGTATAAAAAATATTACAAAGTAAAAGCAACTGACCTAATATAAAATGATCGAGGACATTTTTCTAATGACAAATTAAATTGTGCACAATAAATTATCAAGTTATAACAATTGTTACCACAGTAATGCCAAGGCCACTATCAATTGAAAAAACAGTTATTATCTTGAAAGCAATTTGAACGTTAAAAGAATTATACCCCAAAATAATAGCCAACTACATGTTACAGAATTCTTGTTTTCTTTGCCCATAGTTTGATCATTTGTTTATTTATGGTATCTCAAATTATCTTATAAATGCTCCACATAAAGAGAAGGCATTGAACAACATATATTATCTTGTGGTTTCAAATATTATAATAATATAAACTACAACTTTGTTATTATATCTCTATTCACTATCCAAATAAATTTTAGTTCAACTGTCTACAAAATATTTTAGAGAATATTTAATGATAAATTCAACATTTAGGTATAAAGAACATATGTGCCAACACACAATCAGTAGAAAATAATTTTCTAAATCCTGCTTCTAATTTTACAGAAACTAATGATCAGTTTCTGCTTTCCTAATCAAATGTGGCTAATGCTGGTATATTTCAAAGCAGTTTGTGCTGGTTTAGCAGCTGGAAGTGTCCTAGAATTATTTTCCTAATATTTCATGCCTTCAGTATCTAGAGCTCTATGGCACCCAAACTGATAACATATACTAGTTTGTTTGCTATATTATGATCCTATTTAAAATATAGGACCCATGTAGTTTCTGGGGGATTAAGGAGGATTATAGTACTATATTGAAGAAAATTAACAATAGTATTAATTAACTACCGACCGCTACAAGTACACTGGAAAGAAAATATTCTGATAAAATGTCCTAGTCAAATTTATACTCTGATTAACTGAGAAATAATTCCTAAATCTACAACTATTTGGTTGTTATAAATGCCATTTAGCATTTATTTCTATTTTATTATACATATATAATATGTATTATATGTAATGATACCACTTTGCACTATATATGATATGTGTATATACACAACAAACATATATTTGGTTGTTATTTTATATATAGATATTTTATATTTATTTGTATTCATTATCATAATTTACTGCTTTAAAATTTCAGCCTTGTTATTTTGAAGACAAGTAACCCTTTATTCCTATAAATCTGGATCCAAGAAAAGTCTAGAGTATATTATTTTCAGTATCAGCAATCTACCAATAGTATTATAGACAGCTCAACCTAAGTTAATGAACACTATATTGCATAATGTGCTTTCTAGAACAATGTGCCTAGGATTCTCCCCTTGGATTTTGGTCTTCTTTCATTAGGCTTGCCTGCTGCTGCTGCTGTTAAGTCACTTCAGTCGTGTCTGACTCTGCGCTACCCCATAGACAGCAGCCCACCAGGCTCCCCCGTCCCTGGGGTTCTCCAGGCAAGAACACTGGAGTGGGTTGCCATTTCCCTCTCCAATGCATGAAAGTGAAAAGTGGAAGTGAAGTCACTCAGTCATGTCTGACCCTCAGCGACCCCATGGACTGCAGCCTACCAGGCTCCTCCTTCCATGGGATTTTCCAGGCAAGAGTACCGGAGTGGGGTGCCATTGCCTTCTCCATTGGCTTGCTTACTCCCCAACATAATCATGTAGTGACAGTTTTCAATTGAGCAGATAATTTTCCAAGTTTGATATGTATAATATAATATAATCCTCATCACTAACCTATAGGGTAAATGATAATCCATATCTTATGCAATAGATAAGGACACTAAGCTACCTAAATATTAAGTATGATCCTGTCAACACACTAGGAAGTGGTGGAGAGATTTGAATTTAGGCGCTCTAGTCACAGGCAATACTCGTCATCATTTTTCTACATTCATTTGGCTCTGCTTGTTTTACTTTTCTTTCTAGTGTTTGGTATTATTATTTTTATTTAGAGGAGTTAATTCCAAAAGGCACTTCTCTGTCATTCTTCTAATCACATAAAAGTTAAAATTCCTCTTTTCCCTGCTCTGCTGCTTCCCATTCCCTGCACAGTGAGCTACTCTTTGATTGTAAGTCCCAGTTCATATGGCACCTGGTCTGTTGAGATTTCTTCCCTCCCAGCTAACCTGAGTCACTGATTCCTCAGCTGTACATTTCTATCACTTCCTAAATAATTACACCTTTGCATATATTACTACTTACCGCACTGATTTGCAAAAGTATTTTTCTCCAAAGAGGCTATATTTTCCCTGAAGGTAAATTTATGTGATCTCTAAGAATACAAATTCTTTGTGTAGCTAAAGAATCCAGAAGAGTGCTTGAAAATTTATATACTTGCTGGGGAAGATCATATAAAGCATAAAGCTGGTTGGGCACGGTGAGGTCTCAAGAGAATCATGGTAAGCTAGAGAGTGTATTAGTGGTCTGAAGAAATTCCACTTTAATTTTTCTTAAATACTGTTATCTCCTAATCTGTCACCATATCTAACTAGGGTCATATTTGCTCAACCAATGAAGGAGAAACATTATATTTTATTTTCTAATAAAATAACCAAAATGAAATGGGTAAGCATGTAACCATGTGTTATGGGCTGAACTGTGCACTTCCCAAATTCATATGTTGAAGTCCTAGCCTCCAGTACCTCAGTATGGTAACCATATTCAGAAATAAATTCTTTAAAGAGACAATTCAATTAAAATGAGGTTGTAAAATGCTAATCCAACATGATCGGGAAGGTCTTATAAGAATAGGATATTTGGACGTAGACAGGTATAGATAACAAGCTATGTGAAGACACAGGAAAAAAAGAGCCATGTTTAAGCTAGGGAGAAAAGTCTGAAACAGATTCTTCCCTCATGGTCCTGGAAAGAACCAACTCTTCTGACACCTTGATCTTAGACTTATAGCTTATAAGAAAATACAATTTTGTTGCTTAAGCCAGACAGTCTATAATATTAGGTTAGTGAAAAAGTAATTATGCTTTCAGGCTATGAACTTTAAATCATTATATACATTAAGCTCAAAAACATCCTTATTAATCAAATAAGAACAAGAGCAATCAACACATTTTTGCCAAATGAGAAATGTTTGTTTATTCCTGTAGCATAAAAATCCATAACTCAGGATTCAATGAACTCTTGGAAAGCATTTTCTGTCTCCCACTGACTGTGGAAGCATCTTCCCCACAATAAGTTGTCAAGATGCTTGAAGAAGTGATGGTCGGTTGGTGAGCGGTCAGTGAATATGGTGGATGAGGCTAAACTCCATAGCCCAATTTGTTCAACTTTTGAAGTGCAGTTGTGCAGTGTGTGCTCAGGTGTTGTCACGGAGAATTGGACCTTTTCTGTTGACCAATGACAGCTTCAGGGTGTTGCAGTTTTCGGTACACCTCATCAATTTGTAGAGCATACTTCCCAGATGTAATGGTTTTGCCAGGATTCAGAAAGCTGAAGTGGATCAGACCACCAAACAGTAACCATGACATTTTTGGTGTAAGTTTGGCTTTGGGAAGCAATTTGGAGCTTCTTCTTGGTCTAACCACTGAGCTGGCCATTGCTGGTGGTCATATAAAGTCCACTTTTCATCACATGTCACAATCTGATCAAGAAAGGGTTTGTTGTTGCTGCATAGAATAAGAAAAGATGACACTTCAAATGATTCTTTTCATTTGTGGTCACTGTATGAGACACCCACTTATCAAGCATTTTCACCTTTCCAATTTACTTCAATTGCCAAATGACTGTAGAATGGTTGATGGTGAGTTCTTCAGCAACTTCTCATATAGTTGTAAGAAGATCAACTTCAATGATCCTCTCAGTGGGCCACTGTCAACTTCCAATGGTTGGTCCCTGTGCTGCTGATCTTCAGTGCTCTTGTCTCCTTTGCAAAACTTCTTGAAGCACCACTTCAAGCACTGTATTTGTTAGCAGTTTCTGGGCCAAATGTGTTGATACTGCGAGTTGTCTCCACTGCTTTATGACCTATTCTGAACTCAAATAAGAAAATCACTAGAATTTGCTTTTTGTCTAACATAATTTCACATGTAAAATAAATATAAACAGCAAACAATAAGTCATTAGCAAAAATAACATGAAGCAAGAACTGTGCATTACAATAATGTATAAGATAACCACTTTTACACCTGAGATGAAAAAATAAATTAATTAATTAATTTAAAAAAAAGATAACCACTTTTATTTAAGAATGTATTTGAATATCAAACAGCAAAGTTCAACAAAGCAAAACCGCAATAAATTTTGCACCAACCTGGCAGCCCTAGCAAGGAAGGAAAGCTATGACAAACCTAGACAGTACATTAAAAATCAGAATCATTATTTTGCTCACAAAGGTCTGTGTAGTCAAAGCTATGGCTTTTCCAGTAGTCATGCATGGATGCGAAGACTTGGACCATAAAGAAGGCTGAGTGCCTAAGAACTAATACTTGAATTGTGGTGTTGGAGAATACTCTTGAGAATCCCTTGGAAAGCAAGAAATCCAAACCAGTTAATCCTGAAGGAAATCAACTCTAAATATTCATTGGAAGGACTGTTGCTGAAGCTGAAGCTCCAATACTTTGACCACCTGATGCAGAGAGCCAACTCATTGGAAAAGACCCTGATGCTGGGAAAGACTGAAGGCAAAAGGAGAATGGGTCAGCAGAGGATAAGATGGCTAGGTAGCATCACCAATTCAATAGACACAAATCTGAGCAAACTCCAGGAGACAGCAGAGGACAGAGGAGCATGCCTTTCTACAGTCCATGGGGTCATAAAAGAGTAGGGCACAACTTAGCAACTGAACAATAACAGTTGTTGAAAGCAAAGGATATACCATGTAATAACAGTTATGCAAAGTTTTAGAGTGTAAAACTCAAATAAAGGCTATGTTTTTGCTGCTTAGTTAATGGGTTGGTTTATTATATTGTTCTCTGAAACTCCTGGTTCAAATGTTTTCATAGATATGCTTGCTGCTGCTGTTGAGTCACTCAGTCATGTCCGACTCTGTGTGACCCTATGGACTGCAGCCCACCAGGCTCTCCCATCCCTAGGGTTCTCCAGGCAAGAACACTGGAGTGGGTTGCCATTTCCTTCTCCAATGCATGAAAGAGAAAAGTGAAAGTGAAGTCACTCAACAGAATTTCAAAGAGAATAATGAAAACAATATAAGACTTTTTATTATAATTGAACTATCCTAGAAAAATTAAGTATCCTTTGTCAGCATTTTCTAGCAAGGGTTAAAAAGATAAGAAAATCACGATCTGATTTCAATAAGATAAATAAACTATATCAAAGAAGCATATATAGCCTTTAGGTTAAGTAGTCATGAAACAGTTAACANGAATAATGAAAACAATATAAGACTTTTTATTATAATTGAACTATCCTAGAAAAATTAAGTATCCTTTGTCAGCATTTTCTAGCAAGGGTTAAAAAGATAAGAAAATCACGATCTGATTTCAATAAGATAAATAAACTATATCAAAGAAGCATATATAGCCTTTAGGTTAAGTAGTCATGAAACAGTTAACAGCAAAACCTCGAATAGCTACAGATGGAGGATGTTTAATGGTGTTGCACAGGAAGTATCTTAAGAGTCCAAGTTTTTGCACAATGAGAGACCTGTTTTCAGACCTAATGTTGAAATTATGCTTCCAAACAACAGGAGCTGAGTTTAAAATTTGCTTTCCATTATTATATATGGGTAGAAAATAACTGGGGTATTGCACAAAGAAGACATATATTAATAATAAATTGCAGAACACATTGAACAAAATTAATGTCTTCTTTCTAATTCTATTGTTAAAAATAGAGTAATTACAGTGATTTTTTAAAATGGAGCAGCTGATGTGGAAAAAATATTGCAAATTAAAACAAAGGTTCTTTTTCTGGAATAAAAGCAATTGTATCTGGCAGCTTGATTTGGGACAATGAACACTAAAAGAAATATCTCTGAAAATCAAGACTTTTCAAGAAAAGATGTGCTATTCAGAATAGAGACGTTTCTTAGTATAGTTTTCACTGGTACCATGATAAAGAATCCACCTGCCAATGCAGGAAACACGGGCTTGATATCTGGGTTGGGAAGATCTTCTGGAGTAGAAAATGTCAACCCACTCTTTCTTACTGGGAAATCCATGGACAGGAAAATCCATGGACAGAACCTGGCAGGCAAGAGTCTGTGGCATCAAAAAGAGTCAGACATAATTCAGCACACATACATACAGTTTTCAATACTATACTAGAATGAAAGGTTGAGTATTAATACTAATGCAATAAAAGTTCAGAATTTAGTAGCAATCCTACATTATATCGATTATGATCTACGGTATACTTATTTCATAATGTATAATCAATTATTTTTGTTTAGTTCTCCTTATATTCTTGAGAAAGGCTCAAATTTATTCCTTTCAAATACTTTTATAAATATTTTATATGTGGACAGGAATCCACTTAACAACTACACTCCAGGCACAAGCATCTGGTTTAAGTGGAACGTGAAAGAAACACTATTATAGTTTTACATTCAATCAATTCAAAACTATTTATTGAGGACCCATTATTGAGGGCCCAGACACTATTCAATACTGGGTATAGAGCCAGTAGGGGAAAAAAATGAATGGCAAAGACCATGTTCCATGGAGATTATTTTCTAGGGGAAGAAAGAGAGCAGATAATGAAAAATCAAAGATGGTAAAGGGATACAGTGGTCAAGAATCACTATGCTGACAAACTGTTATGGGTAGTGATCTGAGTGATACAAGGAAGGAAACTATTTGTCAAGATAAGAGGAATAACTGTAGGAGGAGCAGGTCTGAGGGAGGAATATGAAGGTACTTTCATATATTAGTTAAAAATGCATGCTAGACATCCAAGCCAAGATAGCAATAAGCCTGTGTCCTTGTGAGTCTCAAATTTGGAAGCACAATGGACATAGAGATGTGATGTACTGATATACAGATGGTGAGATTTATAAGGAAATAACTGTGGAGAGATGAGATTTGAAGAGTGAATTCCGGAGTTCTTAGTGTATTAGAAGCAGGAATAGTGGGAGAATCAAACAAAAGAGTCAAAAGAAAAGTGACTAATAAAGCAAAAAGCTACAAAAATTATGCTCTGATACCAAATGAACAAAAGGTTTCTAGAAGAAGACAATTAATGAAAAGTTTTAAATGTTCCTGCTAGATGAGAAAGTTGAGGTTTGAAGACTGAACCATTACAGTTAGTAGCATGTATGTCATTGGTGAGGGGCTTCCCTCATAGCTCAGTTGGTAAAGAATCCACCTGCAATGCGAGAGACCCCAGTTCAACTGCTGGGTCAGGAAGATCTGCTAGAGAAGGGATAGGCTATCCATCTTAACCAAAAACAATAGCCAGTTGTTTATGTGACTGGTGACAGAAGCAAGGTCCAATGCTGTAGAGCAATATTGCACAGGAACCTGAAATGTCAGGTCCTGAATCAAGACAAATTGGAAATGGTCAAACAGGAGATGGCAAGAGTGAACATCAACATTCTAGGAATCAGCAAACTAAANGGAGATCCAACCAGTCCATTCTGAAGGAGATGGGCCTTGGGATTTCTTTGGAAGGAATGATGCTAAAGCTGAAGCTCCAGTACTTTGGCCACCTCATGCGAAGTGTTGACTCATTGGAAAAGACTCTGATGCTGGGAGGGATTGAGGGCAGGAGGAGAAAGGGATGACCAAGGATGAGATGGCTGGATGGCATCACTGACTCAATGGGTGTGAGTTTGAGTGAACTCTAGAAGTTCGTGATGGACATGGAGGCCTAGCGTGCTGTGATTCATGGAGTCGCAAAGAGTCAGACACGACTGAGCGACTGAACTGAACTGAACTGAACACACGTTAGTAAAGTAATGCTCAGNGGATGGCATCACTGACTCAATGGGTGTGAGTTTGAGTGAACTCTAGAAGTTCGTGATGGACATGGAGGCCTAGCGTGCTGTGATTCATGGAGTCGCAAAGAGTCAGACACGACTGAGCGACTGAACTGAACTGAACTGAACACACGTTAGTAAAGTAATGCTCAGAATTCTCCAAGCCAGGCTTCAGCAACACATGAACCGTGAACTTCCAGATGTTCAAGCTGGTTTTAGAAAAGGCAGAGGAACCAGAGATCAAATTGTCAATATCTGCTGGATCATGGAAAAAGCAAGAGTTCCAGAAAAACATCAACTTCTGCTTTATTGACTATGCCAGAGCTTTTGACTGTGTGGATCAGAAAAAACTGTTTTTCTGGATCTATATAGGTCGGACATGACTGAGCGACTCAACTGAATTATACTGAACCTATTTAGTATTTTGGGGCTTCCCTTTGGCTCAGCTGGTAAAGAATCAGCCTGCAATGTGGGATACCTGGGTTCCATCCCTGTGTTGGGAAGATCCCCTGGAGAAGGGAAAGGCTACCCAGTACAGTATTCTGGCCTATATAGTCCATGGGGTTGCAAAGAGTCCATACGACTGAGTGACTTTCACTTTCACGTCGTCGGTGAGCCTACTATAGGATGTGATGTTAGCTGATTTATCCCAGTGCAGATGTGCTTCATCTATTTGTTTATCGAACATTTTATAGAAGAAATATTATATGTGAGTACTAAAGGGGTAACTATGAAAAGGAATGATCCCTTTCTTTTTATAATACAGTTCATTATATCACAAAACAACTGAAACAAAATGTCACACACCAGATCATTCTCATTTATATTATTAGAATAAAGTAAGTTGTTTATATTGCCCATTAAAATTTTGTATTTCTTCAGATTATTCAGTTTTACTTAGGATATACTTCTTACATAATTTAAAATACGTTTAAGCTTGTCCAAGAAAACAGACTGAGGTACTAAGGACTTTCATGTTTATTAATATACAGTAGATTTATTTTCTAACAAGACAAAAGATCCCTCAGCCCAACCCATTAAGTGATGCCACAGAGCTATATCATGGCCAGTTATTTCAGATAAGTGCCTACAGTTACACGGCCGCTGCTTAGTTTAGACTTTTCATATACATACAAATGCACACACACAATATATACCAATCAATACCGTCTACAATATTTATCAATTAATCCTGAGAATATACATAGTCCATCAAAACCAGGAAATATTTTTAGACTTGTACTAATATTATAAGTCTAAACTCATAATTTTATTTAATTAACATTACTTTAACATGTTCAAGTAATTTTGCCAACATTTATCTGTGTCTATTACTAAGTGTAAATCTACTACATGTTTATATTTTAAAACATTGATTTGATGTGATAACATGATAAAAGACTAGTAACTCAACAAAGATAGGGCATTCACATGAAAATATTAGTGAAAATAAAAATTAAAGTCTGTATTAGCACAAGCAAAAATTCAACATATGAAGTGAGAATCTAAACTGTACACTATTGTTAAGTTCAATACACTCTCACGATTAATATAAATCTGGAAAAAATCTAGTATTATTGGATGAGAAAAGCAAAGCAGTAATCATTTTGCATGGTATTACTCAGAGCTCTATGAAATGGGTACATAGAAAATTAAAGATTTAGAACATAGCTCAGGTAACATTAAAAAAATGGCAAAATTCAACAAACAGGTGCATAAAGTATAATTTTCTTGGTTTAATAAGTCTTTGAAATGCTATATTTCTACACAGTGGAATTTCCTAGAGAATTCTCTATTCACAACCTGTTTTTCTATTGTCTTTCACCTAAACACTGAGCGTACTGTGGAGTCAGTACTGCCAGGCTGAATGAAACTGTAAAAAGCACCAGCTGGCTGTATTCAAAATGGCACTTGTCCAGGTTTCAAATGTCTTATTTATATACATTGGAATTCTGCCAGCTGTTTTATATTTAGGACTAATAAATGTAATTGGCAGTACTATATAAGCACAACTAACAAAATATCAAAAAAATACTTCTCAATGTGAAGTTTGACTTGTTCTCCTTTCATATAATTGAATTTGTAACAGTGGAAAATAAGTTTAAGCAGTTTCTCTTTAGCAATAATTTTTAAAAAATTTTTAAAGAGAATGTAAACTAAGCTGTAGGTGAGTTGTAAGCTTACCATCTGGTCTACATTTTATTAAAGGAGGCTCATTTATTGATAGGTAAAGCTTGCATCATTATACAAATGAATAGGGTTCTTTAGACAGGTCCCTGGGCCTCTCAGAAGAGGTAAAGGTTATTAAACCCTTGAGGAAGTCACAATCTAGTGTCAAGATAGATTAGTATCTCATGATAACAGAGTTGAAGTCCTACCAAGAGAGGTTTATATGAAAGTAAGATGGAGCTACTAACAGTACTACGCAAAAATGCAATGTTATGATCCAGGTTTTCATTTCCAGAAACATGCCCCTAAGAAGGAAGGAAAGAAGGCAGGGAGGGAGGGATTAAAAAAAAAGAACTGTGTTACAAACAAAATAAGCAGGTTTTTATACGCTTTACATTGGACTAATTGACAACAAAGTGATCTTCCTTTCAGAAAACTACTACTTAAGACAACAGAAATTCCACTCAAGTCATTTCATCTAAATCAGACTGCCTGTCACTGCAAATGGCTGCATCCCTGAGTGTGGTAGTATACAAAGCCCAGACTGCCACTTGCATGATAGTATGAGATCTGAGCCAAGAGTGCTCTGATCGCCTAGGGAGCAGAAGGGCGGGACTGTGTGAAAAGTGTGAGGACTCACAGGAGGTGAAGAACGAGAGACTGTCACTGGAGAAACATTCTTCAAATCCCACCTACTCTACATTTCTCCCAGGTTTTAGCCCTAGAAAAGATGTAAATAATCTAGTCCTTCTGGCCAACAGTGAAACACTGCGGAGGCAAAAGGTGAGTGTGATAAGAAACTGAACAATTGAGAGACCTGAATTTTAAGTCTATTTCTAGCAATATCTGTGTGACATTTGGTAATTAATTAATCACCCTGAAGGCTTTATTTTCCCATCTATTAGATATATATCAAACAAAAGTCCCCTTCCTCATACATAGTGAGTTAAACGCATATTTCATTTACTAGTGCTGGACTAGCCATCAGACAGGCCAAGAGTCATCTAGAAAACTGCAAGTTCACCAAACTTTTAGTTTGTGTTTTTTTTCCTAACTCACAAAATCTAAAAAAAGATGTTTGATATACTAAAAAAAAAAGTTATTTTCAGGGAAAAAGCTACAACTTTGCTAACCTATCTTATAAGTATAATACTGATACTATTTTTACTTTGAATTATGTATCAAAGGATAGCTTAGTATTTCTAAGTTCTTGGCCATCTCCTGTTAATAGGTGCACATACAAAGTCATATACTGTTGTCAAAACACATATGTGCAGATAAAGACAGACCTCATATCGAAGAATAATCTAGAAATAGAAATAAAGCAAATAATAAAATTGGCTCTTCTATTTTTAAACACATAGAGGTCTAGCACATGTTTTCCAAATTGGAGATACCTTTGCCCTGTTGGTAATGAATACAAAATTGGGAACTTGGGTTGTTTAATCCTGGAAGCAGTAGTTCCACTCTTGGAAATACTAATATCCTATGGCCCATATCTTCCCATCTGATTCCCCATCATCATCTTGCTACAAAACATCTTTTGTTAGAAAAGAAGGAGAAAAATTGTTTAAAAAAATCATTTTCAAAAGGAGTGTTTCATTTTGGAATAGCAATCAAAATGGATACCAGGAATTCCGTCATGAAAAAATTTGAGTGTCATGAAAAATATTTTTAAAGAGCTTTAAAAAGACTTTTTAAAGAGTTTTTTAGTATGTGTTTATATTTTGAATTATAGTCTTGAAAAACATAAGAGTTCACTTGTTCCACTGCTTGTCTATTTTAGTAGTCTACTGACTACTACATTGTAATTTTTGCATATGATTATTGAAACTAGGATCACTTATGGCATATCTAAACTAAATTCAAAACAACCAAAATGTAATTAGATTAATGCCAATGTAAACCATCAACCCAGTGAATGGAGGTCTTTTAAGTACAAATTGAGTGCAATGGTTGATGCCACAAAATCCCTGTGGCTTGGAATGTACTAAGATACCACTACTGTGTCAGTTCAGTTCAATTCAGTAGCTCAGTCGTGTCTGACTCTTTGCGACTCCATGAATCGCAGCATGCCAGGCCACCCTGTCCATCACCAACTTGCAGAGATCACTCAAACTCATGTCCATCAAGTCGGTGATGCCATCCAGCCATCTCATCCTCTGTCATCCCCTTCTCCTCCTGCCCCCAATCCCTCCCAGCATCAGGGTCTTTTCCAATGAGTCAACTCTTCACATGAGGAGGCCAAAGTATTGGAGCTTTAGCCTCAGCATCATTCCTTCCAATGAACACCCAGGACTGATCTCCTTTAGAATGGACTGGTTGGACCTCCTTGCAGTCCAAGGGACTCTCAAGAGTCTTCTCCAACACCACAGTTCAAAAGCATCAATTCTGCGNGAGGCCAAAGTATTGGAGCTTTAGCCTCAGCATCATTCCTTCCAATGAACACCCAGGACTGATCTCCTTCAGAATGGACTGGTTGGATCTCCTTGCAGTCCAAGGGACTCTCAAGAGTCTTCTCCAACACCACAGTTCAAAAGCATCAATTCTGCGGTGCTCAGTTTTCTTCACAGTCCAACTCTCACATCCATACATGACTACTGGAAAAACCATAGCCTTGACTAGATGGACCTTTGTTGGCAAAGTAATGTCTCTGCTTTTGAATATGCTGTCTAGGTTGGTCATAACTTTTCTTCCAAGGAGTAAGCGTCTTTTAATTTCATGACTGCAATCACCACTGCAGTGATTTTGGAGCCCCCCAAAAATAAATTCTGACACTGTGCTGCGCTGCTAAGTTGCTTCAGTCATGTCTGACTCTGTGTGACCCCATAGACGGCAGCCCACCAGGCTCCCAAATCCCTGGGTTCTCCAGGCAAGAACACTGGAGTGGGATGTCATTTCCTTTTCCATTTTGGTGAAGTCATTCAAACAAATCACCCAGCCGCTCAATTACTTTTGCATACTTATCCTCATGTTTGCTTCCTGAATGCAAAGGAAAATAACATTCTTCTTTACGGAAAGTGGTTCCATCAATTTCCAGCTATCTGAGATTAAGTTGAGCAAAAAAGACTATCATCTTTTGCCAGAGATCTCTATAACTACTTGGTCCTTGAAATATTTGATGAAAATTTCCCTGGTTGTTCAGATGGTAAAGAATCTACCTATATTGTGCGAAACCTGGGTTCAATCCCTGGTTGGGAAGATTCCCCTGGAGGAAGGCACGGCAACCCACTGCAGTATTCTTGCCTGGAGAATCCCCATATACAGTGGAGCCTGGCGGGCTACAGTCCAGGGGGTCGCAAAGTGTCCGACGTGACTGAGCGACTAAGCAAAGCACAGCAACATCCTTAACATTTCAAATGTTGCTCTGAATCAAGTGAGCATTTTAAGAGCAAAAGATCAAATCTTTAAAGAACAGCAAGAAAAACTGACACATGAAAAAGTCTATAAAAATTACATACAAAACATTTTTATATTCATAGGATAATTAATCATTTAAATTTCAATAATTTTCTCTCATACACACAAATCTCACAGACATTTTCAGTCATGATTACATACAAGCCTAGAGTGTTTCAAAGAAATTTCACATAAGATACTGGTATAAAAATCTGTAACTATTTTCCAGTTCCTAAAAAATGACAAATACTTCTTGATCACTAAAAAATGTTTAGAGCTGAAAATTCAAGGTTTTTTCTTATAAAGTAAAAAGAACATAAATTCTTTGAAAAGAAATCATCATAATAACAGAAGAGGACTAGAATGTATGTTTGGTTTTTTTTAACAATTTTTTTTTTGTAAAGTGGATTAAATCACCAGAGAGAAAAATTGGTGTGTGGAATGTGTGTATGTGTATATGTGTGTGTGTGTGTGTGTGTGTGTGTGTGTGCATATGATACTTCAGAAATTTAGACAATAATTAAGGACTTAAGTGATAGAGAAGGAAATGTACAATATTGAACATAGTAAATTGCAACATCTCTGTGGGTTTAATACACACTGTTATCAGGATAATGGTAACACATCTTTGGGTATTAGACGGGGTTGGGCAGCAATAGAAGACCTAGTTGCAATACTGAGGAAAGACCAAATCTTGCAGATTGCGCCTTAAACTTAGCTTGAGTTGTATAAGAAGTTACCACAGATTTGGTGCCTTCAACAACATTCATTTCTCACAGTGCTAGAAACTCTGATATCGATGATCAAGGCACAAGCAGATCCAGAGTCTACTGAGGGCCCGCTTCCTGACTCACAGACAGCCCTCTTGGTTTCATATCCTCACACTGCAGACAGCAGAGACAGGTCCTCTCTCTCATGTCTCTACTTAAAAGGGCACTGACCCCATTCAGGAAGGCTCCATCTCATGACTTGATTACTTTCCAAAGGCCCATCTCCAAATCACATCACATAGGGGATTCAGATTTAACACACAACTTTTTCAGGAGACATGAACATTCAGACCATAGCAAGGACTATCCAAAATGAGATGAACCGCCTCAAGGGCTCAGAACAAGTGCGGCAGGGAAGTATATGAGACATTCAATTTATGTTTATTAATTTAATAAATTGATTTAATTATCAGGGTACATCACCAAACAGTTCAGATGGCTTTAAATTATACTGGGACTCTGACTTCAAGATTTATCTTTCTGAATCCTAAAAATAAAATCACATTTGTAATCAGTTTTCCTTTCAGGTTCAGAAATGTCTGACATTCTAACAAGTTTCAGGGCCGGTTTTGTGTATTTTAATCCAAAGATGAAGCTATTTATCATAGATAAATTTTATTCAAAACACTTTAAACAAAGTAATATATACCATGTGATTCCCAAAAGCAGTAATGTGTGGAGTTTTACATTATACAGAGATAGACTTGATCTTTCTAAGTTTCCCTAGGAAGAAGTGAGTAGGGAACATCTCATCTCCCTTATATTGTTACATAAGTAGAGAGACAGGCTAATTTTGTATTGGTTATCTCAGTTTTCACATATATACTATTTCCAGGTGAAGCGAAAGAATTATACATGTGCACACACGTAAATTTAATAGCTCTACAATGTTTTGAAGAGTAAGACATACTTTTCCTGTTCAAATTTTGTACTCTATGTACATTGATTTTTGTTATTCAACAGACTTCAACATTTTCCTATTACTAGCATAATGTGTACTATATCTTGTCAAACTACTGAAGTAAAATTCTATGTAGACTATATGGAGAGTCAAGT
Source organism: Neotragus moschatus (assembly GCA_006410615.1). NCBI lineage: Eukaryota > Metazoa > Chordata > Mammalia > Artiodactyla > Bovidae > Neotragus > Neotragus moschatus. Next base: position 1,371,400 of record SJYA01000072.1, on the reverse strand, counting down.
CATTATCTATTCACACTATAAAATTTCCTATACTAAACTATCAATGCATCCATACCTCTTAATTTTAAAGAACACCCTGATATATTCAAACTTCAGTGACTGGGCTAATTTCCAATATGAACAGCCATATTTTCTGTTCTGCACAGACTGCGTCACTAGCAATTATACATTCCTGAACTGATCTTTCACAGATGTCAAGAGAATTTGATGAAAAAATGTTCTCAGGATGGAGATGTGATTGGGATAGTCAAGTGCCAGCATGGAGTATGCCCTTGCTATGGGAAATAAAGGCTGGCGTGAGACCCGTATTTGTTTTTCAGTCAAAGCAGGGAGGAGTTGGGGGAAGCTGATTTAAATCATGGAAAAGAAAATTGGAGGAAAGGAGTAGAAGAGAAGAGAAATTTAGGATCCCATGGTCAGTAAATAAGAGAAAAATTATAGTGCAATAAAGCTAACATAAGAACAAAAACAAGAATTGTCATTTTTCAAATGGTCTCTAAATGCCCATGTCTGCTTAAATAGTGTAAATTCAGTATTTGACCAATCTTCCCAGCAACCCTTAAAGAAGGTACTAATATTTTTCCAAGGAATAATAATGCGAATAATTGAAAACCAGGTCTTCCTTTGGAGCCTGTCACTCTCCCATGCTTTCAGGGCGGGCTTTTGGGACACGTTACCAGTGCAACTGCATTGACCTCTGTACTTAAAGGGGTCTGCATTCAGTTTAATGCCCCGCTGTCATCAACTTAAAATAGTTCATAATTTTTGAACATGGAATTTTCTTTATACCCTGTACTTCTTACATTACATCACTAGCACTGATACCTCATAATACCGGAAAACAACATTTAAGACATATTTTTTGACTCAGGCACTAAAAATTTAGAAACTCAAACAGGCTTAAAACAACACACAGTATTAAGTGTTTCAAGGTCCCTCTCCACTATCTCTATCACCTTGTATTTTAATTCTTTCTTTCTAGTTTATCTGATTGTATCCTCTTCTGAGATGAGTATTGATAACCTATCAAGTAGATCCATTTGCTTGTCTCCTCAAAAATTTCAATCAGTGTATTAAGCTGAACTATATGTGATAGTCTCTAATTGTTACCTTTTGCTGTAAGAAAAAAATTCTTCAGTAAAAATCGAAAGATCCTGACAGCATAACATTATTTATTTATTTAATATATCTTTGTTATATTTAATAAGCTAGATGTAAACTCCTCAGAATTTATCTGTGTTCTTCAGAATACTTCTTTCAATTTTGAGGACAAGGTGAAGTGAAGTGAAGTGAAGTCGCTCAGTCGTGTCCAACTCTTTGCGACCCTGTGGACTGTAGCCTACCAGGCTCCTCAGTCCATGGGATTTTCCAGGCAAGAGTACTGGAATGGGGTGCCATTTCCTTCTCCAGGGGATCTTCCCCATCCAGGGATTGAACCTGGGTCTCCCGCATTGGAGGCAGATGCTTTACCATCTGAACAAGGTAGACACCAACAAATACATGTAAATTCATTAAAAGTAAAAAAAAAAAATAAAATAAATTGCAGTATAAACAAAAAGAGACAGATTAAGGGAACCGTTCAGATAACAAAACTAGGATATTGTTTCAAGTCTTTCAAGCACAAATTGTATGATTATAATACAAGAGCATTTGTGTTTAATACAAAGAAGTATTTTCAAAACTATGAAAGCAAGAGTATGGAAGGGGCATCTGAGGTGGTGCAGTGGTAAAGAATCTGCCTGACAACACAGGAGAGAGAAGAGGCAGATGTGAGTTCAATCCCTATGTTAGGAAGATCCCCTGGAACAGGAAATGGCAACCTTCTCCAGTATTCTTGCCTGGAAAATTCCAGGGACAGAGGAGCCTGGAGGGTTATAGTCCATGGGGTTGCAAAGAGTCAGACATGACTGAGGAACTGAGAACACACACAGAGTATGAAAAATATTCTGTTTAAAGTGGTTAACCATTCACTTGATTTATCCACATCTTGGTCATAAGACTGTGAGAAAATCTCTCTTTTCTTCCTTATTAAAAAAAAAAAAAAACTATAGAAAGTATTTTAGCTCCTCCTATATAAATAAGTCTTAACAAATTACACAAATTGAACTTGTTGAAGTATTTCCATATGAATTTCACTTGCAAAAAAATTGTTTTTCTTTCACATAAAGTACAGGTTTACCACCTCAGAGTTTCATGGAAATAAGTCTCCCCCCCCCCATAAAAAATCATGACAGAGAAAAAAAAAGGACAAAGCTGGAGTCAAGGAATCTTGGAAACAGTCCAATTGTTTTATCAGCTGCTCCACAAAGCAAGCAAACCTTAACCTTGATTGGCCCTATAATGCTACTAAACTGATGCTTTTCATACTCTGCATTTTGCATATATGAGCAAACTCTCCTCAGTTTAATATGCTGATTACTGTAAAATAAGCATAATGTCAAAACAACATTTGACCCAAAGCAACATAGAGCTCTGGCTTTCTAACCAAAGCTCCTGTCGCATGCCAGTCAGCAAATATTAATATACGCATTATAAATTTAAGGGTATAGTCTCATCTTTCTCTTTGGGGAGTTGAGCACACAGCTTCAAAAATCAAGAGAAATTAAATCCTGACTCAATTTCTGGTAGAATGGAAAACTTACAGAAGAAAGGAAATATCAGGATTGGAACTGTATAAATGACAATGTCTAAAAACATTTTCACATTCAACCTGACCTAGCTAAGATATTTTAGATCTATGGAGGAAGCAGGAGGGCTACAGTTTCGAGACTATTTTTTTCAAGGTGTAAAGATATCAAGGTTTTGATCTTATAATTGGTTTACCATGCACTTGTAGATTTTTTAAAGGAAGAAATTATTCACTTTGATCTAGAAAAACAAGGAAACAAAAAGAACAGGGTTTCCCAAACATGCTGAACTACACATCACATTATTTTACTGTAACTCTTCTAGTTTTGAAAATAGGAATTGATAGAAATAAACCACACTTGAGCTGTATTTTCCCTTATTCAGACATTCAAATCACTTAGCCTCTAAGTCTCAGGGTATTTAAAAAAAAGAAAAGCGGTCTCAGTGAGACACTGATTTCATGCTGTGACAAGCTCAAAAATGAAAACAACTACACACATGAGAGGATTTTTCACCAAACTGCAGCACTAAGCACAAATGAAACCCTGCTGGGAACATGTATCTACAAGTGTGAGTATGTTTGACTTGGTAACACGGGTTTGTGACTCTACGTGTTAATAGGAAAAAGTAAAAAAAAAAAAAAGGAGCTAGACAAGGATTTCATTGTCCACATTTTTTGAAGTTGTTTTTTTTCTTTTGGAGTTAGAATTTAAAAATATTGGCAGCATCTGAACATAACACTTAGCATTGGTTCAAAGGCTGTCTTCACTACGGTTAACCACACAGTTTGCTGTTCTACCCCATCAGTGACTTCAATCCAAACAACAACAACAAAAAAAAAAGATGAGAGAAGATTCAAATTTTTTACTTTTACTTTCCCCTTTGACCAGCCTGGACTGAAGATCACAAAGAGTCTCAGTATGGATCATATGAATTCTTTCTTCTTAGATAATAGAGTATGTGTTCTATTATTTCAGAAATAAAGTCGGACAGTAACTCATTCTTAAAGCTCTCCTCCTTTTTCTTTAATTAGACCTATTTAAAATCCCTTCGTTGATCACCTTGTCTGCACCTCACTCCAATGTGATAATTGAGAGAAGGATCAGCAGTATGGAGACAAGACATTAGTATTACACTAGGAAAAATACTAGAGACATGTTAATCACAATCTCAGGTCACTTCTCTTTCCAGTGTCATTTCACAATTTTTGTTTGTTTTTCTTCAGGTTAAAAAAAAGGAAGAATGCAAATTAATTTTATAATAAAATATAAACTATATTTTGTAGCCTTAGATTTTTAAACAGCATCACATGTTAATAATACATTACATTTATAGTTTCTACGCCACAAACATTTATTGACTATCTTATTATGGTATGATGCACCATGAATGAAAGCAACAAAACTAACACCTTAGGCATACAGAGGAAGTTTTAGTCTCAAGATTCAGACGATACTGATAAGCAACAGTTAATATAAAATACATCCTTTATTCTTCTTATCCCTAAATATAAAATTATTATTCATCTCAGCCAATAGTTTAGGTATTCAAATGCTTTTTAAAATGTGGATCCTTTAAGATGTAACAGTCTTAAAATTATTATGTCAAGTATTAAATTATCTTATTAAAATAATAATACAACATAAAAATCTTTAAAATATATTTTTCAGTACATCTAAAAGAACTAAAGCAAGACCTAATCCATGAACTTCATAGATATGTAACATCTAAAGTTATAAATAATAGATTCACAGGAGCCATTATTTTCCAAGGCCTAAAAGTTCAAAATAAGAATTCCTTTCAAAACAACTGGTGTGTCTTTGCAAAGACATATGACTCCACAGACAGGTTTTAATTTATAATTCCTATCAATGATAGTATATGTGAAAATTATGAGTTATCTAATAGCATTCTTTCATATATATTAGTCTTGTCTTTCTATAAATGAAAAAATGGAACATCCAGATAGAAATAAAACATATTTACAATTGTAATAAATAACTTAAAATGAATTGAAATTAAAAAAGGCTACACATGCCATTTTATTATAAGCCCTCAAATTATTGTCCACATCTTATTAAAAGTAATTTATCAATCATAATGCTTAAGGAATTCTACTTTGAGGTGGTTTAATAAAATGATTGTTCTCGAGATTTCAAGACCATCCCTACACAAGATGAAGTTTCAATATTGGTAAAATATTGGTTTAAACATTGTGGTAAAATTCAAAACAGAAATATAATATACTTGATTAAATATTTAGATATTAATCTAGTTCCACTTCTGGGCTTTTCCTTCAACACTTTTGCTCCTTTGGGGGAGTATTGTTTTCATAATCTTTAAAAATTGTATTTTTTTTCTTCTTTATGCCTCAAGTTTATTTGGAAAATTCTGAGTAGAACAAATTAATCAAGTAGTAACATTTCTTTAAATAGCACAATATGTAAATGGGAGAAAAATAAGATTAATAAGCAAAATAAAAGTGGAAAAACAGAAAACAAAGTAAGCAGTGAAAAACAGAATGCAAATATAGAACATGTGGACTGCTGTGAACAACACCACAATTTAAGTTACCCACAGGGAGATGTACAGGGTGCCGTGATAAAATAGTGCATTTAATTTGCAAATCTTCATTTGAATTAACACTTGAATATTTGCTTTTCTTCCCTACATTTTCTGGTACTTTGAGTGGCTTTTCAAAGCTCTTTTGTAACAAAGTCTTAGACCTAATTGACAACTCCCAAAAATGATGGGAAAAATGGAATCCAAAGTAGAAAGGGAGAAAGGTAACCCTACCCCTCTGCAGAGTGCTGTCAGCCTGTGTCAGTCTTTGAAGTTGCAGACTGAAATCTTACCAATGGGAGAGAGAGCATCAAGTCAGAAGAGAGAAGGCAGATGCATGAGAGGTAAATCATTTTTTATTGTCGGAGTTCCAAATGCGGACAGGCAATCCAAGGCGTCTGACTTGCAGTCGGTCCTGAAAGCTCCCCTGAGACTTCAGCACTCAGTTGTCAGGGCACACCAAGGCACGCACAACACCCAGACAAGTGTCTGCTACAGACCTGCTGCAGAGAATTGCTGGCAGCTAGCTGGCTAGTATTCTGCACATGCTTAGAGGTAAAAATGTCTGTTAGAAGATACGGAGTTAGAGGTAAGAAGAAAAATACCCTCATTATATTTAGGAAAATTCCAAATGATCATGAGAAGTGGTAGCTGAGGCACACTAATGCAAACATGCATACACAGGAACCCTTTATGCTATGCTGCTGCTGCGGCTAAGTCACTTCAGTCGTGTCCATGCTACATATAGGCAAATGTTTTGATTCTGTAAATTAATTATTCATCGATGTCTTGAAACCTCTTGAATGTGTATGTATGTAGATACCTGCATCTGCGTTTTGTGTCTATTTGTTGCTTGCACGAGTGTCTAAACATTTAAAAACAAAATTTGTCTGTAGTCACACAAATCCAAAATTACTTTCTGAAAGTCATTTTTGGACTTGTATTCCCCTCAATTATTTTTTGGAGAAGGCAATGGCACCCCACTCCGGTACTCTGGCCTGGCAAATCCCATGGGCAGAGGAGCCTGTAGGCTGCAGTCCATGAGGTCGCTGGGAGTCAGATACAACTGAGCGACTTTACTTTCACTTTTCATTTTCATGCATTGGAGAGGGAAATGGCAACCCACTCCAGTGTTCTTGCCTGGAGAATCCCAGGGACTGCGGAGCCTGGTGGGCTGCCATCTATGGGGTCGCACAAAGTCGGACACGACTGAAGCGACTTAGCAGCAATTATTTTTCCTACAGTGCATTCCAAACAAATTCCAGATAACTTACACAACAAATTCTGACAGCGAAAATATTTTATTATGCATATATATATATATACTTATAGATAAGTACATTTATAACACTTCTTGGTCTAAGCAATATTTAAGGCAGCTAATACACAGAGTGTTTTAACTACTGTCACATACAACTCTGTGAGGCGTGTTATTACTCTCATTCTACAAGTGAATTTACTAAGAGTTAGAAAGATTGAATGACTAGGACAAGAATAAAGAGCTAGTGGATAAAAGGTATCTCTAGGTCAAGTTCATTAACTTGGAAATTCATAATCTTTCTACTGTGCCATGCTACTGATCCCAAACTGGACTGTATTGAGATTTTCATCACAGGCACAGAAATGCAATAATACTAAATGAGTTAGTTTCTGTGTTAGAATATTTAAAATATCTCTCAAAACTAATATGGAACTTGCATATAACATAAGAAAAAAAACTGCCCTCATTTTAGCACAAATTGGAGGTGGTGCTGACCAAACCAAAAACAAGTTAAAAAAGGATTAAATCTAGTTAGAAGGAAAAATTAAGTCCTGGAGAATGGAAAATCATGCCCTCCTAAGCCTCTTCTCCAGCCTTCCTTCTCTCCCTATTTCTGCTCCCCTTCTTTCCTACTCTGTCTTCTTTTTTAAATGTCAGTGTATGAGAGAACCAGAATAAAATCATACACATGGTTCAGAAACCTTAGGAAATTTTTAGAAAACAGCCTTTCCTTTAAGGAAAATATTTGAACAAATTTGTAGGAATATAATATTAAAATGGAATAATTTTGCAAACTAATATTTAGGAAGAGTGATTTTAAAAGCCCATTAGAAGAAAAGAAAACTTTACTATTTTACTAAAATATCTTAAAAATTAATATTTCAATATGGTTCAAAATAAGTGCCTCTCTCTATATATATACATATATATATGTATGTATATATATTTTCCCATTTGTTTTAGTATTTTAAAACATTGTGCTTTAATAAATGGTCAGTAACTATACTGCACCTGTAAATCACAACTTTAAATAAATAGTTTCAAACTATCTAGAGCTTGTACTTAGAACAGATCTTGCAACCTCAGTATGACTGGTACAAAATATATCATAAAATATTGACACGTTTCCAACTTAAAGGAGAGCCAAGTTTCCTGGAGCAAATTGTACTTGTAAACACCAATCATTTTTACAACACTTTAAATTATCAAGTGCTGGCACTTGTGACCCAATTTGTTTAAGCGTTATTTTGGATCACATCAAATAAAAAGGGCATATTTTCAAAGACAACATTCTACTGCCAAATACAACCAACTCATGTTTATTTCTTCAGGTGAAAGGTTCAGGGTCAAATTTTAAAAATACTATCACTATTTTTCCCTTCACAAAACCTATTGTCATCAGATTTTCAAAGGTTGGTTTAACTGAAAAAGAATTAGGCAGCACTAGAGAATGTTATTATTATATGCCTCTAATTAAACTGAAACAACAAAACCAGTATCACAAACTGCTGTCATTTTTTTTCCTTTGCAAATGCTGTTGTTGTGAGATTTACAAAGTTTGATTTGATTTTTTTAAACATGCAGGGCCAGAAAATCTTATAATTATTAGCCTTTGATTGAATTGTCTAGTGTAAGCTCTCTCCAAATTGTCTGCTTTTATAAATTATTATCACCTCTATCAATACCATACTCTGATATTTGTTTTATAGTTTCATCTGATGATGCTTAAGAAAAAAGAACTTCATCAAAATAAATATTTCCAAGACTATTTGTGCTAGCTTATAACTTGAAAATTAAGGGGATCGATAAATTCTAATTTACATTCAAGATAGGCATTCTTAGAAAAATCACAGACTATGAGAACATTGTGCAAAGATACTCTCACCAATTTTTCCATAATTTTATTTCCTGAAGTGATGAACAAATTATATATGAACATACTGCTTGAAAATGGATTAAAAGCCTGGGCCGGGTAGATCTCCTGGAGAAGGAAAGGGCAACCCACTCCACTGTTCTTGCCTGAGCCATCCCATGGAGAGAGGAGCCTGAAAGGCTTACAGTCCATGGGGTCGCAAAGAGTCAGACAAAACTGAGGAACTGAAGACACACACAAACAGATCCCATCTATACATTGATAATAATTCATTGTACTTAGCTGCAAATAATTTCATTTCCCTAATAAAAACAACAATGAACTACTCATAATAGCCACACCCACATCTTTGCCTCAATCAATTCTATTCAGAATTCTTCCTAGTTATGAAGACTCACATATCTCTAAAGACAGATATTATCATCTTTATTTTATTGCTATTTCAATTTATGAGGACACTTAGGGCTAAGGTGGAGAAGGCAGTGTCAACCCACTCCAGTACTCTTGCCTGGAAAATCCCATGACAGAGGAGCCTGGTGGGCTGCAGTCCATGGGGTCACAAAGAGTCGGACACGACTGAGCAACTTCCCTTTCACTTTTCACTTTCATGCATTGGAGAAGGAAATGGCAACTCACTCCAGTGTTCTTGCCTGGAGAATCCCAGGGACAGGGGAGCCTGGTGGGCTGCCGTCTATGGGGTCGCACAGAGTCGGACACGACTGAAGTGACTTAGCAGCAGCAGCAGCAGCTAACTATGACAATAATTCATCTCTGTTACTCATTTTTTCCTACAAATATTCTTCTTGAGTTTGTTCTCTGTGATAACTGGAGAATGTTTTCTTGTTTCTACCTGCTGTATCAAACCTTTACCTCCAAAACATATACCTCAAAACATACATGTGATGTCACCTGAGAACCAGACACCCCCCAGACTGCCTGTACTAATCACCATTTTCTGAAGTCACTCAGTGATTTTATTGAACACTGTTTAGGAAATATCAGTCAATATTTGATAGGAAACATTGTTTTTCCTTAAATTGTAAAAACACTTAATTATCATATAGTTTAAAAATAATCTACATTTAGACCTCAAGAGTAGCTAGACTGTGATTATTTTAGCATCTGCCTGAATGATAGTCATAGTAACTAACTACTGCTGGGAGTAACATAACTATGCTGACTGAAAAGTAACAGGAGCAATTCTCATAACCAGGTTTTGAACATAGCCTCTCCCTGCCAAGCAATGCAGCCTAAAATGATGGCAAAATTTACTAGTTTTACACAGCTAATGAGCATTCCTGGTGGCTCAGATGGTAAAGAACATGCCTGGCAGTGTAGGAGGTTTAAGACGTGGGTTCAATCCCTGGGTTGGGAATATGCCTTAGAGAAGGAAATGGCAACCCATTCTAGGATTTTTGATGGAGAATTCCATGGACAAAGGAGCATGGCAGGCTACAGTCCATGGGGTCACAAAAAGTAGGACATAACTGAGTGATTAACACACAGCTAATGAAAATTCACTTCCCTGGTAGCTCAGAGGGTAAAACATCTGCTTGTAATGAAGGAGACCTGGGTTCAATCCCTGGGTTGGGAAGATCTCCTGGAGAAGGGAATGGCTACATAATCCAGTATTCTGGCCTGGAGAATTCCATGGATAGAGGAGCTTGGCAGGAAACTCATATGTTTAACAAAGCTTAGCAATATATGAAAACTCATATATTTAACAATAAGTACACAAATAACACTGTACTTGTTCCTTTGTAGATTTTTATTTTCTGCAGAATATTAACTATAATATGAAACTTTGCTTAAGTTGTAAAAAAAAAAATCACAAGGTATAAAATGATGAAACAAGGCTGAATTTACTCTCTCAATGGACTTGACAAGTGACTAATTTTACTGTGAGAAGTTAAAAGTATTATATCACTGAAGATTTATTGCTTACCAAGAGCAGAGATATAAAATGCATCTTTGGCCTGTGGACTTTTCTAAATTAATTTATATCTATAAGACTATCTCTGCCAAGAAGTGTTCTATAAGCAAAACAAAGAAAAAATACTAATTAGGCTCATCTATCATTAAATTCAATACCTGATGCATCTATATTATCATAGTTCACATCATATGGTACTTTTTTATGTAATATAAAATAGCCAGGGCTAAATACATACACAAAACCTCATCACTTTTTGTCAACAAATATGTTTATACATATATCTATATCTACCTATATATATATGAAACATTTTTACAGATCCTGAATGCTCTAAACCTTTTATAATTTAAAAAGGTTTCTATAACTTTCCTTTATTAAGACTTTTGTAATTTGTAAAAATAATTCAAAACCTTGAATCAATTGATAATCCGAAGGTCAGATTACTCTAGTCACTTAGTCTAACATTCCTCAAAATATTGTTTTATAATATTTTCCTTTCTTTTCACTACAAAGACAGAAAAAAGCATGACAATTTTATACCTACCAGCATATAATTACATAGTAAATTAATGTCTTATTTTTATTAACAGTATGGAATAGATCATCTTTCTGAGTAAAATATTGAAGAGCACACATTTTCTTTTTACACTTTTTTTTCCTGTATAAAATCAGTCTAATGGTAGTGAATATTTTCTTGCTCTTACAGTTATTTTTCCCCAGTAATTCTGCATACATATTATTCTAATAGCTTCCCAGGGATCCACTTGAGTGTCCAATGGAAAGGTTAAGTTGGAATAAGAGAAAGCCTTGCAACTAATTAATATGTCAGAGGAGTATAGCCCTAGCCAAAAGAGTTAATGAAGCTTGCTAAGGACACATGTGGGCCTTTTGTAACACAAGCCTGACTGTACAGCCTAGTTAGGTTAAATTGTCTGTCAGTTACTGACCAGTTGGCCACCACCTGGCTGCCTAGGCCAGTCTGTCCCCCATCCCCAACAGCCCTCTTCCCAGGTCTCAATGGCAAGCTGCTGCCACTAACCCTCTAGAAGCCCCTGACAAGGTTTGGGCACACAATGGGCTCCTGACAAGTGAATGAAGGGCCATGGTGACACTCTGAATGGGGAAGATTTTCCCCATTTAAGCTGGTAATGTTCACAACAACACACATAAAAGAAAAAAGCCCATCCTTGGTGTCAGGCCATTAACATGTATAACAATATGCTAATAACCTTCTAGATTACTTTCAGTTTCCAAGGACATTTAAATACATGAATTGATGCCTTCAAAACTTAAAGGGGACGATGGGAGATGGGAGAGGAGAAACGAAGGGGCAGTTGGTTAGGGAGGAGGAAGAAACAAAAAGCAAATGGGAGAGATTGCAATCTATCTCACAGTAGACTACTTATAATGCCTTCCACCCAAACAGAGGCCTTCTGTCTGTAGAAAGATTACGCTCAGGCTCACACTGTGCCCGAGGGAACATTATCAATAACTGCACATCTCCGTGAGACTTGCATTTAACATGACTGTTGTGATCAGGAGGTGGCAAACTATTTTTAACTGCAACCGTGGACCTTTGGTTTCGAGGTTGTGTGTTACCCTTTCCTCATCTCTCTTTTGGGAGAATTTCTACAGTACTCTAGGTAGAACCTTTACCATCTGCCCAATTAACAAACATGTTTGAGGAGTCTGAAAAGTCATATCTCAAAAAAAAATCATGCCATTTTAGAAACAGGCCCTGCCTGAGGTTGTAGCATGAAGCAATTAAGAAATGAGTGAAGGAAACAGATTATAAAACACATTTTCTGGCCCGTTGTGGTATCATTTGCCATTTTCTTAGAATAAAACAAATGTGAGGTGGAGTTTTAAATCCCACCATATTCATTCAATGTACGTCTCAGAATTAAAAATCATTTTATGTTATCATAAGGAAAAAACTATCATATTCACCACCTGCCACATTGTATGTCAAAATTCATTGCTTCTGCCTTAAAAAAACACAGCAACTCTTTCTTTAGTGCTGATTAGTGATAGTCAATCAATTTGAAAAATTACTGTTCTCATAGAATTCAATTTTGGGCTGCTGCCATGAAATTGAATCTTCTTGGCTTCCAATGAGAGAAGGGGTTTGGTAAATATGATATGCTTTTTAAAATGCTGTCACAAGGAACTTAACATGAATAGGTAAATGTTATAACATTTCACTTTAATTTAGAGGGCAAAATGCTTCCTCCTTATACAAGTTTTGAAACAACTCACAAATTTGGAGCATCAAAATCTTCATGTAATGAAGAGTCCAATTTGTACCAGTCTGAAAATCGGTGCCCATGCTGTGATACTAAACAGGAACCTTTTTTGTAAAGTCAGATCTGTTAAAGGGTTTACTTCCCTAAGCAGTTGAGCAAAAATATCAGAATGTAATCCTTGAAAACAAGGTTATGAAGAGTAAACGTTTGTTTTCATGCTGCAAGCATCATTTATTTTTAATGATGCATTAGGCAAGTGAACTACTGAACTTAATTCTAGGTAACATTAACAATAATAACAATAGCAATGTGGATTTGTGTATTATTTTTCAAGTCTTTTATTTTAATTCAGATTTAGGATTTATTTACTATTTCTACTTGGCCTCAGAGTCTCATTGCCAATCCTCTTGCTTTGTCTTTAGTAGAGGGAGGTGTCCTGGAGGACAGAGAAGGAAACAGCAGAAAACAGTATTCGGTATGCCATCAGTTCCTTGGCCACATTTTACCATGTGGTAAGCTCTAGTCAAAGGACTGTGGGACACCTCCACTGCCGTGTGGCTGCTTCATTTCCATCAGGATGGAGAGCCCGAGTGAGGTGTCCTTAAAGTTTCCTTATTGTAATCAAATATAATAAGCTACTTATGAAGAAAATAAGACAGGCCAAGTCAAGGACCCCCATGCCTAAACTTCAGTATATCTACTTCTGTAATGAAATCTTCCTTTTTTGAGGCTAGTCTCAACATTTAGTCAGTTGCTCGGCTNATTCATTGCTTCTGCCTTAAAAAAACACAGCAACTCTTTCTTTAGTGCTGATTAGTGATAGTCAATCAATTTGAAAAATTACTGTTCTCATAGAATTCAATTTTGGGCTGCTGCCATGAAATTGAATCTTCTTGGCTTCCAATGAGAGAAGGGGTTTGGTAAATATGATATGCTTTTTAAAATGCTGTCACAAGGAACTTAACATGAATAGGTAAATGTTATAACATTTCACTTTAATTTAGAGGGCAAAATGCTTCCTCCTTATACAAGTTTTGAAACAACTCACAAATTTGGAGCATCAAAATCTTCATGTAATGAAGAGTCCAATTTGTACCAGTCTGAAAATCGGTGCCCATGCTGTGATACTAAACAGGAACCTTTTTTGTAAAGTCAGATCTGTTAAAGGGTTTACTTCCCTAAGCAGTTGAGCAAAAATATCAGAATGTAATCCTTGAAAACAAGGTTATGAAGAGTAAACGTTTGTTTTCATGCTGCAAGCATCATTTATTTTTAATGATGCATTAGGCAAGTGAACTACTGAACTTAATTCTAGGTAACATTAACAATAATAACAATAGCAATGTGGATTTGTGTATTATTTTTCAAGTCTTTTATTTTAATTCAGATTTAGGATTTATTTACTATTTCTACTTGGCCTCAGAGTCTCATTGCCAATCCTCTTGCTTTGTCTTTAGTAGAGGGAGGTGTCCTGGAGGACAGAGAAGGAAACAGCAGAAAACAGTATTCGGTATGCCATCAGTTCCTTGGCCACATTTTACCATGTGGTAAGCTCTAGTCAAAGGACTGTGGGACACCTCCACTGCCGTGTGGCTGCTTCATTTCCATCAGGATGGAGAGCCCGAGTGAGGTGTCCTTAAAGTTTCCTTATTGTAATCAAATATAATAAGCTACTTATGAAGAAAATAAGACAGGCCAAGTCAAGGACCCCCATGCCTAAACTTCAGTATATCTACTTCTGTAATGAAATCTTCCTTTTTTGAGGCTAGTCTCAACATTTAGTCAGTTGCTCGGCTATGTCCAACTCTTTGCAACCCCATGGACTGCAGCACGCCAGGCTTCCCTGTCCATCACCAACTCCCAGAGCTTGCTCAAATTCATGTCCATCAAGTCCATGATGCAACCCAACCATCTGTTGTCCCCTTCTCCTCCCGCCTTCAATCTTTCCCAGCATCAGGGTCTTTTCCAGTGAGTCAGTTCTTTGCATCAGGTGGTCAAAGTATTGGAGCTTTAGCTTCAGCTTCAGTATACTGATATATATACTCCGGTGTCTCTTCAGATCATATAGAGCTCAACATTAAAGTTTACTGATTTCCAAAATCACTCACTTGACTATTTTTCTATCCATCAGTAAGTAACTTTATAGGATACTCTAATAGAGTTCTTCAGTGAAAGCAAGCTCAATAGTACAATTTCTATCAGAAAATGTGGGTCAAAAACCAAAGTTAAGACTGTGACTGAAGTGGCCATTCATATCTCAGTCAAACAATCTGTATTACATTTGGGTTGTAACCTAAAGAACAAAATGGCAAAAAGACTAATAAAAAACTTTCTTTAAGGCCCAGTAATGTTGGTCGCTCAGTCATTGCAACTCTTTCTGACTCCATGGACTGTAGCCCGCCAGGCTCCTCTGTCCTTGGAATTCTCCAGGCAAGAATGCTGGAGCGGATTGCCATTCCCTTCTCCAGAGTATCATTCTGACCCAGGTATTGAACCCAGTCTCCCTTATTGCAGGTGATTCATTACCGTTTGAGCCACCAGGAAAACTCAATGACTCTGCAAAAAAATTGCTTTTCCAAGTTCAGGGACACAGCATTCTGAAACACATGATATCTGATAATACACAGAAAAAAACTGTATGATGACACATACGCATCTTTCCTCTTCATTCGGGATAAGAGTTACACAGAATGGTTTTATTATTTATAACAATAAGCAAAGAAGTAGACATAATTTGCTGTTGTTGGATAGTATCACTGCCTCAATGGACATGAATTTGAGCAAACTCCAGGAGACAGTGGAAGACAGAGGAGCCTTGTGTGCTGCAGTCCATGGGGTTGTAAAGAGTTAGACATGCCTTAGGGACTGAACAACAAGATATATTTTACATGTAGATTATTTAAGATTGCAGTTTATACTATATGTAAGAGTCAAGATCATTTAAATAATGTCACCATGGTTAAAAGTAATAAAACCAGATTAGACTTAGCATTTAAGAAGCAAAGCTAAGGTGCAAGTACTCTGTACAATATAAAAATGCATATTTTCAACCTGTAAAAATTATACTGTTTTTACTGCAAACTTGAGTGTCTTAAGAAATGATTTTACAATAGAGAATATAATATGTGCAATTAGTAGAGTGATAAAATTCAACTAGTATAGATTTCAAAGTTTGTTTAGATATTCAATCTTTTTATACTTTTAAATTACTTTATGGTTTTTAAAACATGAAGTTTAATTTTGCATTCATGTGACCTAAATGGGCTGAGGCTTTTTCATTAAAACAAAGATTGTCTGGCTGTTTGTCCAAATCTCCAGTGAAGAGGCAATTGTCTCCTGACAGAGACAATTGTCGGTGTTTATTCTACTGAAAAATGTGAATATGTTGTGTTTCTGAATTTGCTTAATTAAGAAAGGAGCTTTGTACAATTTATGGACAATGAATAAAAATGATAGGTTTCTAAGACTCCTTTGCTTTAATTTTTCTCTAGCGCATCTGATGGTGCACCAGAACTACTTAGCATTTCCTATTTCAAGACATTTATCTATTACAATTACTGAAAATTATTATTACACACATTTGAATATCATTATATATAAAGTAAGCTGTCTTTACTTAATGATAATAATTTAGCATGTAGCAAATATCCATTTTGTTTTTACTTCATAAAAGAATATGCAGAACTTACATAGTATTTTTATGCATTATTTAAAAATTTTCTGTTTCAAAAGGCACTGTATTTAACTCATTATATCTTTTTCTTAATTACCATTATGATATAATATACTAAAAACTAAAAGTTTTCCATAAGATTAAAATTTAAAGAATTTATTAATTAATGTGACATTATATTTACTTTATATTTATAATATTTCCAGCTCTCAACAATAAGCTATATTTACCATTGTTTCAACTCTCAACAATAAGCATGCAAAAATTAGATATAAATAAACACTTTAGAAATTTTATAAAAATAATTTTTTTAAACTTTGTTTTTGGTTTGTTTTTAATCATAGGCTCCTTGATGACTGAAATTTTTAGAGAATAAC
>SJYA01000072.1:1313417-1354687 GCA_006410615.1 Neotragus moschatus | reverse complement strand
AACTTAACAACAACTTATAAAAATCACACACACACACACACACACACACATACAAAAAAAACACAAACTTTCTAGTTTCAGAGATCCAATAACAAAATACCACAGTTGCCAAAGTTATCTGCTTCCTATCAAGACCCATGTTTGGCAAAAGAAGTATTCAATTCATTCATCATTGTCAATGCACCAGTACTCTAATTATTTCAAATTGTTTCCTCAGCCAGAGGTCTAGGACAAATCAGGCAAGCCAAAAATAGCAGTTATGAATAATTATGCATAATTTACCTCAAGGCCTAGGCCAGTCTATCATTAAAACTTTTACTTGCCACACTGTGATCTCTGCTAATTGCAAACTTTAAAATTAGTTCAAGGTTGTCTTTTTATCCAGTGCCAACTTCAAGCCCTCTTCCTAGGGACTTTCTGGTAGTTTGAACACTTCAAATAAAGTGTCATCAGAATTTTGTAAAGAATGCGTACATTACATGAAAGATGGAAATTAGTGGAGAAAATATCACTCTCACTTTTTGTAATGCTCAAATATGTCCACAAAAGTATAATGATGAGAGGTTAGAAGTCAAAATAAGGTAATGGCCTACTTATGGGTATATTGTGCTGAGAAAGAGGGAAGAGTTTGAGAAATGTGCCAATATTTCTCCTAAGAGTCAGTTCTTGGACAATCACTATACTTTCTTAAAGAATGGACCCTTGACATTTTGCTCTTTACCAGAAAGTCAACAGAGCAATCTGACTTAGACCTTCATTTAGGACAAAAACTGAGATACCCATTTCTTTTACCAGAGACATCAGGATTTCTAATAACTATAAATATTTCCAAATATGCAGTAAAGTATGACACTAAACTGAAAGCAATGCGTTTTGATTTCTTTTTACCCTCTTCAATGTTATTTCTTCCCATATAAAGAAAAGGCTATAGACAGACTTAATTATCCCCATCACTTCTCCCCTTTGCCCTACCCATGCTCTATCTTGTAGTTACACTCTATCTTCTTGTTGAAAGAAGAGCAAAGATTAACTAAAGCGAAAATAAATGTGATATCTTAAATTATCTATCCTTCATTTTACTTGAATTTTAACTTTTTTTTAAGGCCTTTGAATTTTAGGCCATGAAGACATGTATCACTAAACTGTCATCCTTCTGAATTATTTTCTTTATATAAAACAAAGGATGCTCCATTTCATCTCAGACATTCTGAGGAGAAATGGGCCAGTCTTCAGGAATGTTTTTCCTGGCTATGACCAGTCAGATAAATGTTCCCACTCCATTCCTTTTAATAACACCACAGACTTGTTATGTTTCTGTGTTTATGATTTTATGCCTTTTATTAATTGATGGCTTTTGAGAGTCATCTGCTCGAGGAATCCCTTCAACAGTGCCAGGTCAATTTACTTAGAGTGATTGCTATTCAGATCCTCTCTAAGCATCCTTCCAAAATATTTTGAGCCTGAAGATTCTGCTGAAACACTGCTTCAGAAACTGGTGGTGGATGGTGCCAAGAAGCACAAACACACAAAAAAGAAAAAGAACGCAAACTGAGGGAAGCAGATGAATTTGGGAAAGAAAAGGATAAAAGCTAAAGACAGCAGATTACTGATTCATCTTCAATATTTTGAAGAAAAATTCTACTGCTTGCTTTTGGTGTTGTCAGTCTTTTTGCATGAAAGAGCACCTTGTAGTATGGCTGTTATGACGGTGCCAGAATAAAAATCAGAAAACAGCAGCTATTATATCACAAATGACTTTGTGTTATTTCAAGAGTTAACAGGCGTATATATCCAGCACCCTCTGTGGGATTGTATAGAATGTTGAATCAGAATCACGTACAGCATGTCTCCTTTATGAGTCTGTTTTATGCTCCTAATCCCTCCCTGATTAGAAGTGACAGAAAAACAATACAGAGCTCCTGTAATCTTTAAAAAACAAACTTCTAAAATATAAGTTTCTAAAGTATTAAATGTATGAGAATTCCAAATCAGCAATGTTGTACTTGAGAAACTTTTTGAGTAATATTATCAATGATCTCTGTGTAGTTGTGTAAATAAAGCTTCACTTCCAGTATCTTGATTATCTTCAGTTTATTCCATTCTATTCTATTAAATTACCTTCAGTTTATTCCCTTTATTCTATTAAATAAGTTCATCTAGTTCCTAAGATATGGTTCATGGCTATTCTACTGGGTATTATAAGGCATTAGCATACCATCATACCTATTATCATGAATTTGATGGTCACAGAAGAACAAATGGGAAGAAAAGCACATGTTTTCATTGTATAGTCTGGAGATCGTTTCCATCACCTACTTATTTGTTTTCCATGAAAGAAAAAAATCTTTGAGGCATCTAGAATTCTGTGTTGAAAAATTTCTGATAGGTCAGAGAAAGTCAGGATATACTAATAGGTTTCACCCCAAAGAGAATAGGCGTGGAAACAGACCCAATGGGTAGCTGTAAATGGTAAGAATCAGGATAGATGAAGTGTATAATAAGTTTTGGGAAATGTCCCCCAACAAAGATTTCCCAGTTGATTCAAGCAAAGACATCCATTATATGAAAGTCTTGAGGCATTAATTGTAGGCTGGATTTTGTCTGGGCTGCTTGGCAGGTTCAGGCTTCTCTAGACCGATTACTTTTCGCTGTTCCTTTCTGTCTGAAATTTTACTTCTCTCTGAACAATTCAAAACAAATACTGGAATAATCTCAGTCATTTCTATTTGCTTGATACAACTTGATATCATTTTCTACACTGGTTTGGTGCTCTTAGCTGCTGACTTCTCTCCCCAAACTAGGCACAGTCAGATGCTGAAAGACCCCATTCTCTAATCTGACTCTAGTCCTGCATAAACCAACCAGATTTCTTGTATTGACCTTATATAGGGGCCTTTCAACATTTTCAAAAGGAATTGTCTTTTTTCCCTTCCCCAGTCCATCACTCTGGGGATTAAACTTTCTAAGTTTCATCCTCTCAGTTGATTCTGATTTGTCCAGGAATGTTGTGTTTTTTTATGCCACATGGCTATCGTGAGACAGGAAGGAAGGCGGCAGGGCACAACTAATAGAAGGACACAATCATTAAGAAGAATAGAATACCACAAAAACTGGTTAGGACCTATTAGGCCCAAACTGGCAGAAGATTTGACTTCCAGTAGACTTTGAGTCTCATTAGATGCTTATTATAAAAGACCTGCCTTCCTCTTGAGAAATCTGTATGCAGGTCAGGAAGCAACAGTTAGAACTGGACATGGAACAACAGACTGGTTCCAAATAGGAAGGGAGTACATCAAGGCTGTATATTGTCACCCTGTTTATTTAACTTATAGGCAGAGTACATCATGAAAAACGCTGGGCTGAAGGAAGCACAAGCTGAAATCAAGATTGCGGGGAAAAATATCAATAACCTCAAACATTCAGATGACACCACTCTTGTGGCAGAAAGTGAAGAGGAACTAAAAAGCTTCTTGATGAAAGAGGAGAGTGAAAAAGTTGGCTTAAAGCTCAACATTCAGAAAACAAAGATCATGGCATCTGGTTTCATCACTTCATGGGAAATGGATGGGGAAACAGTGGAAACAGTGTCAGACTTTATTTTTCTGGGCTCCAAAATCACTGCAGATGGTGATTGCGGCCGTGAAATTAAAAGACGCTTACTCCTTGGAAGGAAAGTTATGACCAACCTAGATAGCATATTCAAAAGCAGAGACATTACTTTGCCAACAAAGGTCTGTCTAGTCAAGGCTATGTTTTTTCCTGTGGTCATGTATGGATGTGACAGTTGGACTGTAAAGAAAGCTGAGTGCCGAAGAATTGATGGTTTTGAACTGTGGTGTTGGAGAAGACTCTTGAGAGTCCCTTGGACTGCAAGGAGATCCAACCAGTCCATTCTGAAGGAAACCAGCCCTGGGACTTCTTTGGAAGGAATGGTGCTAAGGCTGAAACTCCAGTACTTTGGCCACCTCATCCGAAGAGTTGATTGATTGGAAAAGACTCTGATGCTGGGAGGGATTGGGGGCAGGAGGAGAAGGGGACGACAGAGGATGAGATGGCTGGATGTCATCACCGACTCAATGGATGTGAGTTTGAGTGAACTCCAGGAGTTGGTGATGGATACGATACAGAGGCCTGGCGTGCTGCGATTCATGGGGTCACAAAGAGTCAGACACAACTGAGTGACTGAACTAAACTGATAATACATTAGCATGCTAAATTACTCACCCACTGGGATAATGACACTTAGGAGGCTGACCATAAAAGGTCAAAATGTGAGTGGTGGACCAATTCCTGAAACTCCTCACCCCTTCTTCAAGATAGACTCTTCCCTCCCACTAGTGAGCCTGTGAAATTACCCAGCCCATAAAAATAACCACCCACACCTCAGGGCACTCTTGTCTTTTGAGATGGACCACACTGTCTCTGGAGTATGTGTCTCTGTGAATAAGCCCGCTTTCACTTTAGTAGGACTCACTCTTAAATTCTGTCCTGTGAGAACCAAGGACCTTCACTTGGTGGCTCATTCCAGGGACTCATACAATACCTAGAACATGACCCTTTTCTCACACCCCATTTTTCCTACAGTAGTAGTAGAGATCCAGAGCCCATGATAGAAACCAACAAAAATTGGGGTCTCCCAATTTTCAGGAATGGATTTCAAATACCCACAGTTAGCATCCATTTAGGATATTTAGAGTGTTTCATTCTCATCTTTCCCTAGAAGCATACGTTATATAGTTAAGGAACTCACACAAATTCTACATTTAATTTTAAAATCACAAATGTATCAGATTTGGCATTATAATGCTAATAAAATATAACAGTGAAAGAGATAGGCTAATGAATCAAGAGGCATAAAAATGAAGTATTCTGTGAAAGTTTTCTATCCTATCCTTCCCCTTCCCCTTTTTTGCTCCCCCAAATCAAAGTATTATATTTGAAACTAAAATTTAATCAAATTATTTTTATCCTTTAAAAATATGAGTCATCACTGCTGTATGTGCACTATGCACCTGGTAGTGAGTTAAACTCTTTATGTACAAAAACTGTAACGTTTAATTTGTGCAGAAGCTCCATGAAATAAATAGCAAGTCTGTCACCTTGGGGATGGAGAAAATGAAATTTATAGTGAATAAGAAACAGTGGAAGAAGTCAAGTTTAGGTCAGCCTGATTCCAAGGCTATAAGCACTCTAGTTTTGTTCACTTAACAGTGTAAATAACTTGCTGAGTGACTCCTGATACCTAGAGCTGACATTGCAGCTTGCCATCCAGGTGCTTCTCCACTTAAAGACTTGGTATCTTGGCTGCTGAATGTGTTGCCAGCAGGCAGCAGCAGCTCATAGCCCTTCAGAGGCTGCCTGTGTTGCAGAGAGCTTTGCTCCAGAATTCAAGCCCTTCCCAATGTGATGCATCCAAAGACTGAATATGAAGGAATGAGAAGACCTGGTCATCTTAGCCCAATTCAAGATGATTCTAAAAGATCATTTTGGGTCCTGCAAGCTGGGGTGGGCCTGTCTCCCAGCTCCACTTCTCCTGACTTCCTGATACCTCTTCTTCCTTCCCCAGGGGCAGATCCCCAAGGTGCTTCTTCATAAATGGTCAGAGTCTGCTTCTGGGGAAACTCACCTCACACTAAGGGAGAAAGAGGGAGAGGCTGGGCATGTGGTTTTAGGCAAGACAGAAGTAAGAACAGTGACAGTGAAGAAAGCACCTCTGCACATGATGAGCAGAAGTTAGACCATTAAAAAAAACGCACTTCACTGTGCTTTGTCCTCCATAAAATTAACATGGTCATTCTTTGCAGCTAAAATTCTTTAATTCATTGGTTTCTTCTTTATGAACTGACTTCTCCTGTAGATGGCATGTTCATATATTTACTCCTGTTTTTCCTGTCTCCATAATGCATATCTCCTAGGATACCAGATATTCCAGAATGCCTAGAACAATCTCATTCATACCTGTTGTCTCATTTTAATTATCAGCAGTGCCTGTCTTCAGTCTCCAGCCTCCTTACAGGGATGCTCATTACATGTTCATCCAACTAATTCCCAGAACTTGTGTGTATCTTCTACTTGTTGTGATGTTAAGTGACTTGTGTCACTTGGATGAAAAGGGTCATTAAGCAAAGCATCAAGCACAGCAGGCTTAAAATAATAAAAATTATAATAAATTAAGGATCTGCCAAAGATCTATAAATTTAACACCAGTATGTATGGGTAAGAGCATGCAGAAACCTGTGTCTCCACGGATTGCTAGCAAGAGAATAAACTGGTACAAGCTCTACTGAGGGCTATTTGAAAATATTTATAAAAACTTAATATGATTACAAATTTTCCCAGCAACTCTTATTCTAAATGTTTAACAAAGATCTATTTATTCAGTTGTGAAAAGATATTCATACCAGGTTATTCATTGCAGCCACATTTGTGTTAGGGGGAAACGAGAAAGAAGAATGAATGCCTCATTGGAAGTAGGAAACCAAACAGACTATGGGACATCCATACTATGCGGTACCATGCAAACGTAAAAATTTTTAAAAAGGAAGCTCTCTATATGAAAGATCCCCAAAACACATTGTTAGGTTTCAAAAAAACTAGGCTGTTAAAAAAATAATTGAAAACTTCCATTTGATTTAAATTATATACTATGACATAATTCTTGTCCACATATAAATGCACTAATAATATGAATGACCTCTGGAAAGGTTAGATGAACTCCTAGCAGAGATGAATGAACCATATCAGTGTATTGCCTATTTGAAATTTTCCTTCTGAATCTAGATTTCTGATATGTTATGGATCTCAATCTTTGGTCCAAGAAGGTCAAAATGATTTTCATAATAATAAGGTGGCATTTGCCTTTTCACTTGAATTGACTCCAGAGTTCAGAGGCATTTACCAGAACTTCCATGAGTGTCTATCATTATATCTCTTAAGTTAACATCAAGTGAGCTTACTATTATTTTTAGATGGATTAGTAATTTCTTTGAATTTCTCAGTTTAATTTTCATTAGGGTAATGATTGATGACATAACCCATAAAAACAAAACCTCAGTAATTTTTAAGGGTACCAAGGGGTCCTGAGGCCAAAAATACAGAAGAACCACTCTGATACAGGAAATTAAAAAAGGAAAAAAAATCATAGTGTAGAGACATTTGAGGTTGTGAGATGGAAGCAGTTAGTGAGCTGAGGCGAACAAAAAGTAAAACAATTTCACTGATGGATCTGGTATAAAAAGCTTGGAAAATATTTGGCAAAGAGATATGTCAAATTCATAACAATACTAAAGAAAGCTTAAGCTACAAAATTAGGAGTGGGAATAAACAGGATACATGCTTGCGTATGCAACATGATTCTAAGTTAAAAGAAGTGTATAGGGAAAAAAATTATGCCCAGTTCAAATGCTGCTTTTCTGCGTGCTCTATATAAGGGAATTATTTACTGATGACATTTATTTACAGTTATTTAGTTATAAATATTGATAATTTTATAATCCTAAAAACATTTTATAGGGCCTTCACATGGAAGTCTCATTTTATCCTTCTAACAATTGAAAGGGAAACAGCCTGAATATTACCATCATTTCATGTAAGAATTTGATACTTACAAGATACTCTGCATTGTTGTTACAATACCATTAAACATTAACAGATTACACAATTTACTTATTTAGCATATCTGTTGTCTATCTACCTTCAGATGAATGTAAGATCCATTTGAATTGCTCCATAACATTACCAACTTCCAATATATTATACATTGTACTCCTTTGCTGTGTCTGCAAACTGTCTCTCCTGAAAGAATACAATAAATCTGATGCTTACTATTTTTTATTCCAACTGCTAGAGTGTATACAGTGTTAGGACAGAGGTCTAAGATGTCAGTGTTACCGCCATATATACATTTATATACACAGAAATCTAGTATGATGTTTCTATTTTTGGAGAAGTTACCAAAAAAGAAAAAAAGATAAAGAAAGAAAAAATAAGGAAAGAAGAGAGAAAGAAGAAAAGAAGGAAGGAAGAAGTGAATGAAAAAAGGAAGAAAAGAGGACATGAGGGAGAGGAAAAGGCACCCAAGGCCCACATCTTAAGAACCATGCTTATGTAGCAACACCAAATTTCACAACTCACCATGTAGAATTAATATTTTTTTAATTACAATGAGCATACTCCAACATAACAATTAAAATTATTGAGGTGATAACAATAATAATAATATTATTAAGTCAACAAAGATATTTGTCTACCTTGGATTTCCAGGAACTGAGCCACCTTCCTATATTTGAATCAGTTCAATTCAGTTGCTCAGTCGTGTCCAACTCTTTGCAATCCCATGAACCGCAGCACGCCAGGCCTCCCTATCCATCACCAACTCCCAGAATTTATCCAAACTCATGTCCATTGAGTTGGTGATGCTATCAAACCATCTCATCCACTGTCATCCCCATCTCCTCCTGCCCTCAATCTTTCCCAGCATCAGGGTCTTTTCAAATGAATCAGCTCTTTGCATATGGAGGCCAAAGTACTGGAATTTCAGCTTCAACATCAGTCCTTCCAATGAACACTCAGGACTGATCTCCTGTAGGATGGACTGGTTGGATCTCCTTGCAGTCCAAGGGACTCTCAAGAGTCTTCTCAGTTCAGCATCCATTCTTCAGTGCTCATCCTTCTTTATAGTCCAACTCTCACATCCATTCATGACTACTGGAAAAAACATAGCCTTGACTAGATGGACCTTTGTTGACAAAGCAATGTCTCTGCTTTTTAATATGCTGTCTAGGTTGGTCATAACTTTCCTTCCAAGGAGTAAGCACTTTTAAAGTTTCTCGCTGCAATCACCATCTGCAGTGATTTTGGAGCCCCCAAAATAATCCAGCCACTGTTCCCATTGTTTCCCCATCTATTTCCCATGAAGTGATGGGACCAGATGCCATGATCTTAGTTTTCTGAATGTTGAGCTTTAAGCCAATTTTTTCACTCTCCTCTTTCACTTTCATCAAGAGGCTCTTTAGTTCCTCTTCACTTTCTGTCATAAGGGTGGTGTCATCTTCATATCTGAGGTTANATCCATCACCAACTCCCAGAATTTATCCAAACTCATGTCCATTGAGTTGGTGATGCTATCAAACCATCTCATCCACTGTCATCCCCATCTCCTCCTGCCCTCAATCTTTCCCAGCATCAGGGTCTTTTCAAATGAATCAGCTCTTTGCATATGGAGGCCAAAGTACTGGAATTTCAGCTTCAACATCAGTCCTTCCAATGAACACTCAGGACTGATCTCCTGTAGGATGGACTGGTTGGATCTCCTTGCAGTCCAAGGGACTCTCAAGAGTCTTCTCAGTTCAGCATCCATTCTTCAGTGCTCATCCTTCTTTATAGTCCAACTCTCACATCCATTCATGACTACTGGAAAAAACATAGCCTTGACTAGATGGACCTTTGTTGACAAAGCAATGTCTCTGCTTTTTAATATGCTGTCTAGGTTGGTCATAACTTTCCTTCCAAGGAGTAAGCACTTTTAAAGTTTCTCGCTGCAATCACCATCTGCAGTGATTTTGGAGCCCCCAAAATAATCCAGCCACTGTTCCCATTGTTTCCCCATCTATTTCCCATGAAGTGATGGGACCAGATGCCATGATCTTAGTTTTCTGAATGTTGAGCTTTAAGCCAATTTTTTCACTCTCCTCTTTCACTTTCATTAAGAGGCTCTTTAATTCCTCTTCACTTTCTGCCATAAGGGTGGTGTCATCTGCATATCTGAGGTTACGGATATTTCTCCCGGCAATCTTGATTCCAGCTTGTGCTTCTTCCAGCCTAGCATTTCTCATGTTGTACTATGCATATAAGTTAAATAAGCAGAGTGACAATATACAGCCTTGACATACTCCTTTTCCTGTTTGGAGCCAGTCTGTTCTTCCATGTCCAGTTCTAACTCTTACTTAGTTCCTGCTGATATTCCTTTCAGTAAATTCTTTTTCTGATTAAATCAGCCTGAGTGAGTTTCTGATGCTAACAAGGGTGCTGAGACATAAAACAGTGCCTGCTTTAGTAAAATAATTCCAGTTTGTTCTTTTCCTCTGAAATTTTTCATAATACCTTCAGAAGGATAGGTATTATCTCTTCTCTAAATGTTTGGTAGAATTTACATATGAATTCATCTAGTCCTAGAATTTGTTGGGACTTTTTTAAACTACTGATTAAATTTCATTACTGGTAATTAGTCTCTTAACATTTTCTATTTCTTCCTGCTTCAGTTTTGGGAGATTGTATTGAATTTATCTATTTCTTCTAGGTTGTCCCTTTTATTGACATATAGTTGTTGATAGTGGTCTCTTATCATTCTCAGTATTCCCGTGATGGTATAATTTCTCTTTGTTCATTTTTGATTTTATTTATTTGGGCCATCTCTCTTTTACTGATGAATATGGCTAAAGATTTATCAATTTTGCTTAACTTTTCAAAGAACCAGCTTTTAGTTTTATTGGTCTTTTCTGTTATTTATTTGTCTCTATTTCCTTAATTTCTGCTCTGATCTTTATTTCTTTCCCTCTGCTAACTCTGGGTTTTATTTCTTCTTCTTCTAAGTGTTGCTGGGAAGCTGAACTGCTCCATGTAAAAGAATGAAATTAGAGCATTCTCTAACACCATATACAAAAATAAATTCAAATGGATTAAATACTTAAATATAAAACCAGATACTATAAAATTCCTAGAATAAAAGGCAAAACACTCTCTGACACAAATCACAGCAATGGTTTTGGATCTATCCCCTAAATAACAGAAATAAAAGCAAAAATAAACAAATGGGACCTACTTAAACTTTAAAAAGATTTTTTATACTAAAGGAAACTATTGACAAAACAAAACTCAACATACTGAATGGGAGAAAATATTTGAAAATGATATGCTCTGTAGGAGATTACTATTCAGCACATATAAATAGCTCATACAACTCCTCATCAATGAAAACCAATTCACTTTTTCAAATATGCAGAAGAACTTAATAAACAATTTTCAAAAGAGGAAATGCAGACAGCCAACAGGCACAAGACAAGATGTTCAACATTTCTCATCATAAGGGAAATGCGAATCAAAATCACAGTGAGCTATCACTCACATCTGTCAGAATAGCTGACATCAGAAAGAACACAGATAACAAATGTTGGTGAGGATGTGGAGAAAAGGGAACAGGTACACTGTTGGCAGGAATGTAAATAGGTGCAGCTACTGTGAAATGCTGTATAGAGATTTCTCAAAAATATTGAAAATAGACTACCACATGACCTAGCAATTCCACTAAGTATATATCTAAAAAACACACAAAAACACTAATTTGACAAGATACCTGCACCCTAATACTAATATCAGCATTACATACAATAATGAAGATATGAAAGCAACCGAAGTGCCTATCAACAAACGACTGGACAAAGATGTGGTATGTACATAAAAAGAAATACTACTCAGCCATAAGAAAGAATGAAATGTTGGCATTTGCAGAAACATGGATGGATTGAAGGGCATTTGGTAAGTGAAGTAAGTCAGACAGAGAAGGACAAATATCATACACTATCATTTATATATAGAATCTAAAAAATAATACAAATGATTGAATATAACAGAAAAGAAGTAGACTGCCAGAGAGAACAAACTCGTGGTTACTAGTGGGGTGGGTGGCAAGGCAATACAGGGATGGGGAGTGGGAGATACAAACCACTGACTGTGAGAGGCTCAGGATATATAGTACAACACAGGGAATATAGCCAATATTTTTTTAATAACTGTAAGTGAAAAGTAACCTTGTGGGAGAGGGAGAGGGTGGGATGATTTGGGAGAATGGCACTGAAACATGTAAATATCATATATGAAACGAATCACCAGTCCAGGTTCAATGCATGATACTGGCTGCTTGGGGCTGGTGCACTGGGACAACCCAGAGGGATGGTACGGGGAGGGAGGAGGGAGGGGGATTCAGGATGGGGAACATGTGTCCACCCGTGGCGGATTCATGTTGATGTGTGGCCAAACCAATACAATATTGTAAAGTAAGTAACCTCCAATTAAAATAAATAAATTTGTATAAAAAATAAAGTAAAAATTGAACAATTTTTAAAAAGTTAAAATAAAAAGAATTGCAGTTTTGTATGAAAGGGTCAGAGCTGTAGAAATGACATTAAAATTAAATCTCAGTATGTCAAAATATGAATGCTTCCCAGGTAGCATGGTGGGAAAGGATATGCCTGCCAATGCAGGAGACACAGGTTCAATTCTTTGGTCAAGGAGATGCCCTGGGGAGGGAAATGGCAACTCCAGTATTCTTTCCTGGGAAATCCCATGGACAGAGAAGCCTGGTGGGCTACACTGCATGGGGTTGCAAAGAGTTGGATAAGACTGAGTACAACACTACTACTATATCAAAATATATAGTAGATGTTTCATAAGTGTTGGCTTCATGAATCAGTGAAGTCTCATTAGAAACATTTGGTTAATATGCAGCCACAGTAGTACAAATCAAACTGATACATCATTAAATAATCTCCTTTGAAGATATGGGTAAAACTACCTAAAATACATTGTCTTTGCCTATAAAACAATGTATTACTTAGGAAAATAACAAAAAAAGATATGTCCTTTCTTCTTTCCACAATATATGTGTAAAACATATTTTTCTTTATTTAAGGAAAATTAATGGGAAGTATATTTATAGTTTTGGTATGCAATAGCCTACCAATTTTTTTCTTTTTCAGGTACAACTAATTTCAGATGTGAAAAACAGTTGACCTATTAAGCAGTGCTCCTTGGGGCATTGGAGTCTTTTGCAATATTAAGAGTTACCACATTAATGAAAATTGAAAGTGAAAGTTGTTTAGTCATGTCCACGAATTGCGACCCCCTGGACGGCAGCCCACCAGGCTCCTCTGTCTATTGGATTCTCCAAGCAAGAATACTTAAGTGGGTTGCTATTCCCTTTTCCAGGGGATTTTCCAGACCCAGGGATCAAATACAGGTCTCCTGAATTACAGGCAGATTCTTTACCATTTGAGCCCCTGGGGGAGCTCAGATTATTACTGAAAGACTCATTTTAAAATATGTTTGAAAAAAAATGGCTTATAAAAAAAAAAAAGAATCATGTGCCTTTAAAACAGGACTTCTCAGAATCTTTAAAACAGTATTGTGTTGGTTTGTTATGAATTTTTTGAAAGAAGGCAACATGATAAGTATTGTCCTATAAACTCATTTTATATTTTTAAAATGTTAATCCTAACATTTGGGGTATAAACATTGTCTCCTGATGGATTAGGAATTCTTGATCAAATCAAATAGCCAACCAATAGTTGGTATGTTCTTTATTTCTTTCTAATAGATAGTTTAAAAAAGTGAAACTCCACCAACTTATTAACATAATTATGCCATAATATAAAAGTGAGAGAGAAGGTTTTATAATGAGAAATGACACACCTTTTATCATTAGTATTAAAGGTAATCTTCAATGGAGTGGTAGATTCTATAATGAAATTTCAGATTTTTGGAGAAGCATCTAAAATGATTTAGGACATTCTGGAGTCAAGATGTTTAGGTTTAAATTCTGTCTCCACCATACATTGGTTGTATGGGGCCAATATTTTTTTTTCCCTTCATTGTATTTTAGTTTTCTCAGCTATAAAATGATAATAAAATGTGTCTCACAGGGTTCATTTCAGTTCAGTTCAGTCGCTCAGTTGTGTCTGACTCTTTTCAACTCTGTGAATCACAGCACGCCAGGCCTCCTTGTCCATCACCAACTCCTGGAGTCCACTCAAACTCACGTCCATCCAGTTGGTGATGCCATCCAGCCATCTCATCCTCTGTTGTCCCCTTCTCCTGCCCCCAATCCTTCCTAGCATCAGAGTCTTTTCCTATGAGTCAACTCTTTGCATGAGGTGGCCAAAGTACTGGAGTTTCAGCTTTAGCATCATTCCTTCCAAAGAACACCCAGGACTGATCTCCTTTAGGATGGACTGGATGGACCTCCTTGCAGTCCAAGGAATTCTCAAGAGTCTTCTCTAACATCATAGTTCAAAAACATAAATTCTTCAGTGCTCAGCTTTCTTCACAGTCCAACTCTCACATCCATACATGACACTGGAAAAACCATAGCCTTTACTAGATGGACTTTTTTGGCAAAGTAATGTCTCTGCTTTTCAATATGGTATCTAGGTTGGTCACAACTTTCCTTCCAAGGAGTACGCATCTTTTAATTTCACGGCTGCGATCACCATCTGCAGTGATTTTGGAGCCCAGAAAAATAAAGTCTGACACTGTTTCCATTGTTTCCCCATCTATGTCCCTTGAAGTGATGGGACCAGATGTCACGATCTTAGTTTTCTGAAAGTTGGGCTTTAAGCCAACTTTTCCACTCTCCTCTTTCACTTTCATCAAGAGGCTCTTCAGTTCCTCTTCACTTTCTGCCATAAGGGTGGTGTCATCTGCATATCTGAGGTTATTGATATTTCTCCCCGTAATCTTGATTCCAGCTTGTGCTTCTTCCAGTCCAGCATTTCTCATGATGTATTCTGCATAGAAGTTAAATAAGCTGGGTGACAATATACAGCCTTGATGTACTCCTTTTCCTATTTGGAACCAGTCTGTTGTTCCACGGTTACCATGTGTAAACTCATATTTTTAAAGCATTGGTATATATCAAAGTATGAATGTTTGTTCTAAATACATGCAGAGTCTTCCACCCAGGATAGGTAAAGAGGCCGCACCACTCTTAGACCTCTATGATATCTGCCTTCTCTCTGTCGATCCTATCGAAAATTTCAGCTCTATCAATGGATTCTCCCTATCTCCCTCACCTGCTTTAATTTTATTTTTTTCCACAGCATAGGTCACCATCAAAACATCATATATATTATTAATGGTGTTTACTGTCGATCTCCTCCATTTCCAAGCACAAATTTTTCTGTTTACCACTGTGTCACTAGAGACATGTAGAGATAACTTCCTGGAACTAGTCACCTGTAGGATAATTGCAAAATCAATATATGCTCATCTTCAGCCCCCAGATGGTTTCATCTCTACTTCTGGGCTCCCCTGGCCTGGGCTTTATTCTTTCAACGTTACATTTTTAAAACAGCCATCTGCTTCGAGCAGCACAGTTATTCAGATAACCATGAACTTAAGCACATATTTCAGAACCCAAAGGAAATCAGGAAAAACACCTAAGAGAAATGTGATATTCTGTGCAACTCGCTTCTCTTCCCTTTCCATCAACTTTGTAAGAGATCTGGTTTTATGAAAGAACACCATAAGAATTTGCTACAGGTGTTGTGGATAACAGCTGAAGTATGAGAAAGGGTGTCTGTTAATAAAGGTTAAATAGAGTTTGTTTTATTTTAACAAGCTTAGAAAATTGTATGAAAGCTGTATTAAGGAATAGCTGGCTTTTTTTTTAAATGAAGTTATCTTTAATCATAATTTTTCTGAAGTTAAACTTGGGAAATTGTTGAGTCAGAAAAGGGTAGAATTCAGCT
Organism: Neotragus moschatus; assembly: GCA_006410615.1. Taxonomy (NCBI): domain Eukaryota; kingdom Metazoa; phylum Chordata; class Mammalia; order Artiodactyla; family Bovidae; genus Neotragus; species Neotragus moschatus. The sequence continues at coordinate 1,339,166 of SJYA01000072.1, read as the reverse complement.
GGCCAAGACTAGGGACCTGCACACTACTTTAGTGTCCTGGCTTTTATCCAGGTAGAAAGCTTCACTTCATCACAATTTCAGTCTTAGATATCTATAAACCAAAAGTGTCCATGGAAGTTTATTCTATTCTTTCAGCTTTTACACTCTACACAGACACCTTGTTTCTGCCACATTATCTGCATTCATTAGCGCACTGACACTGTGTCAACTTTGAAAACTGTTCAAGCAATGAGAGGTGTCCTGTTTTCTGTCCTAGGCCATCTGGCTGCCCTTACGAACAATTTGTTCAGGAAAAAAAATGTGCATGGATATGAGTGAATATAAAGTGAGAATGGAAAGTGATGCTATAAAAAGTAGTAAGAAAAAATTGTTTTAATATATTTAGCACTTTCCTAGTCTACCTTTTTTAAAATAAAATATTGCTGGTGTGTCTAGAATTGTAATATCCTCTTTTAGCTTTTGCATGCTAACTAGTTTAGATGATTTGCCCACTAATTTCATTCTTATTTTTTGCCTAGGATAAGAAACAAAAATTGTCATGAAGAAATGGGAAAGTAAATAGCGAACACTAGAAAATCAGACCTTGAATTATACCTCACAGTAGAATAAAAAACAAAAATAATATATTATCTTTTCCATCAATTTCCAAAACACGTGAGCCTGACACTTTGGCCTAACTTTGCTAAAAGGACACCAAATCACTCCTCCATGGAGAGGAATAAGAGAGGAAGCACCATAAACTAAATCCATTGCTTAAACAAAGTTTTTTTTTTTTTTTAATTGGGGTTTAGTTAAAATTAAGAACATTTGTTCCTCAGTTTATAATATGTTTTCAACTTTTTCCAGTTAATCTTACTTATCTGTAACATCCAAATAAAGATGTGAAGAACACCCAGATACAAAGGAAGCACTTTCACAAAAACAAAGCTCACATGAAAGCATTTAAGACAAGTTTCCTCAGACACCATTTCTCTATCCTGAAAAGTCTACTAGTCCTTATTCATTAGTCTTGGTCTTGTCCTGATAAGATACTTAGTACTCCTGCTTTTGTTTCTTCATTCATAAACTCTCTCTGACTTGCATATAAAAGGTAACTTCTATCCAACAGCCCCCAATAAATGTATCCTTTCAAATGCCCTAGTTGACTAGTTTAACAATCACCACACTGTTCATCACATAAAGAGTGTTATTTCTTTTCCTTTGGATACTTACAATCTGTTTCTTGTAAAGTTGAAAGAGGTTGTTTTCTCATGTTGAAAGAAATGACAGCTGTAATTACTCCTACCATTGCAACAGGACGTGGTTCCTGATGTTCAACTACATGCTGTATAAACCATGAATCTGTCCAAAGTTTTCAAAGATGAGAAAGGGTAATCTCAGAAAAGAAACCATAAGGTCCTATTTTCACCCCCTAGAAACTCAACCTGCAACAACAGGTATATAAAAGTTTTTTTTTAATTTAAACTTGTTAAAATATATTTGTAAAACTAAGATTATTTTTGCTGTTTTGTTTTTCTTTCACAAATGATGTCTGTGAAGCCTGAGAGTGAAAGTTTGAAAGTGTTAGTGGCTCAGTCGTATCTGACTCTGCTAACCCATGGACTGTAGCCTTCCAGACTCCTCTGTCCATGGAATTCTCCAGGCAAGAATATTGGAGTGGGTTGCCATTCCCTTCTCCAGGGGATCTTCCCAACCCAAGGATCGAACCCAAGTCTCCTGCACTGGCAGGCAGATTCTTTACCATCTGAGCTAAGAGGGAAACCCCCTGTGAAGCCTCCTGCTAAGTAGCTTCAGTCATGCCCGACTCTGTGTGACCCCATAGATGGCAGCCCACCAGGCTCACCCGTCCCTGGGATTCTCCAGGCAAGAACGCTGGAGTGGGTTGCCATTTCCTTCTCCAATGCAGGAAAGTGAAAAGTGAAAGGGAAGCCACTCAGTCATATCCAACTCTTAGCGACCCCATGGATTACAGCCCACCAGGCTCCTCTGTCCATGGGATTTTCCAGGCAAGATTACTAAAGTGGGGTGCCATTGCCTTCTCTGCCCATGAAGCTTGACATCATTTTTTAAAAAAAGTTTTAATTTGCTTTCCTTTTCAGGATTTCCATTAACAGTGCAAAAGGAACCTTGAAAATAAAAATGGATTGTTATCATATGTGACCTAACCTGAAATTGTATTTAAAATTTTTGTTTAGTCTCTCATCTGTAGTAGCATCCTTCTGGTTAATATCATACTTGAAATTAATGCATTGTTGGAAAGACTAAATGAAATCCTATACATAATACATATTGTCAGTGCCTGGTATAAAGTAAGCACTCATTCAGTGCAACCTAATAATCTTTTTAACATACTTAGGAAAAAACTATTTCATGCTTCTGTATTTTGAGAAATTTATTAAGTGACATAGATTGAATGAAACCACAGTTACATAAGAAATAGTTACTAAGTTATTGAAGAATATACATGATCATTATTCATAATGCAGGAGACCTGGGTTTGACACCTGGGTTGGTAAGATCCTCTGGAGAAGGGAAAGGCTACCCACTCCAGTATTCTTGCCTGGAGAATTCCACAGACTCTATAGTCCATGGGGTCACAAAGAGTTGGACACGACTGAATGACTTTCACTTTCACTATTCACGAGCACTGCTCATTACTTATCAATTGTATGTGTGTGTGTGTGCGTATCTGACCCTACCAGCTCAGTTCCTCTAACCCAAGAATCATGTCATATACTTCTCTTTTCCTGTTTAATGTATCATGCTATCAGACACACTCACAGGAAGTACTCAATAGTGTCACGTTGAAAAGACTTCAAAAATTCTTTGAACAAATTTAATCTTAAAAAAACCAAAGATCTTATAAATCTTTTTTTATTAAAGCTTTTTATTTTTATTTTTTTTATTTAAAATTTTTTATTTTTTATTTTTTATTTTTTTCCATCTCAGGTGTACATGAGTTCCCAATATCATTTTTGTATTGATTAATAGAAACTAATATAAACATCTAAATTATAGATGAAAACAGATTAAAAGCAGATAAGATAGTTTGTGAAGGAAAAGACAGTATGACAGGAGGTGCCTCAGGGATGGGCTACATTTGCAGAAAGAGGGAGGAGGAAGTGCTGATATTTAGGGATCAAAGCAGATCTGGCTTGTCCAAAGTCACTGTGGAGGCCAGTGCGAATGGCACCACATGAGGAGGGGACAGGATTAGGTCACTGACATCACTGGACAGAGATCTTCTGGGCCTTCTAGGCAATTCTGCGGATTTTTACTCTGAATGAGATGGGAAACCATTGGAGGGTGGGAGCATAGTAACCTCAGTTCAGTTCAGTCGCTCAGTCGTGTCTGACTCTTTGTGGCCCACGGACTGCAGCACACCAGGCTTCCCTGTCCATCATCAACTCCCAGAGCTTGCTCAAACTCATGTCCTTTGAGTCGGTGATGCCATCCAACCATCTCATCTTGTCGTCCCCTTATCCTCCTGCCTTCAAACTTTCCCAGCATCGGGGACTTTTACAATAAGTCAACTCTTCGATTCAGGTAGCCGAAGTATTGGAGCTTGAGCTTCAGCATCAGTCCTTCCAAAGAATATTCAGGACTTATTTCCTTTAGGATTGACTGGTTTGATCTCCTTGCTGTTCAAGGGACTCTCAAGAGTCTTCTCCAACACCACAGTTCAAGAGAATCCATTCTTTGGCACTCAGCTTTCTTTATGGTCCAACTGTCATACTCATAGATAACTATTGAAAAAACCATAGCTTTACTTAGACAGACCTTTGTAGGTAAAGTAATGTCTCTGCTTTTTAATATGCTGTCTAGGTTGGTCATAGCTTTTCTTCCAAGAAGCAAGCTTCCTTTGACTTCGTGGCTGCAGTCACCATCTGCAGTTATTTTGGAGCTAAGAAAATGTAGCCAATTTGACATTTTAATTTCAAAATGGACTACAGCTATAATGGGCTAAAGGCAGAAGTAAGCTTAATTTTCACAGTAATCCAGGGAAAAGATGGTGGTGACCTGGCCAGGGTGATAGCAAGGGAGCTGATAAGAAATAGTTATATTCTTAACATATTTTGAAAGGAGAGTCAACACAATTTACCACCATTGCAAGTGAAATGTAAAAGGTAAAAAAAAGAAAAAAAGAGTCAAAGTTGACTCCAATATTTTTGGTGTGATCACCTGCTAGGAGGAAGTGACCATGAACTGAGATGAGGAAGGCTACAGAAGAAGACTGTTTGTGGAGTGAGGGAGAGAGGTAAAGAGGAAATTAGTTTTTAATCAGTGTAACTTGAAATGAATATGTTAAGAAGGAAGTTGAAAATAATGACTCTGCATTGTAGAGAATTCTATAAATGAAGGGGCAACAGCAAAGTCAATAAGGAAGGTGTCACTAGTGAGAAAGAAATAAACAGGAGAGCAAGATATCTTCTAAACCCCGTGGAGTGGAAACAGAGCATTCCCGGCTTCTCTCTAGCTCATACACAACCTTCAAGATAAAGCTGAACTTGCAGCTTTGAAGGTCTCGCTATCCAACCACTCCACTTCACTGCGGACATCTTCAGTTTTCTAAAAACCTATAGATTTATTGTATACATTGTTGCTGTTTAGTCACTAAGCTGTTGAAAAAACTTTTTCAACCCATGGACTGTAACTCGCCAGGTTCCTATGACCATGGGATTTTACAGGCAAGAATACTGGAGTGGGTTGCCATTTTCTTCTATAGGGGATCTTCCTGATCCAGGGATAGAACCCTAATATCCTGCACTGGCAAACAGATTCTTTACTGCTGTGTCACAAGGGACGTTCCCCCATACCCCACTGTATACATGTTGGTTAATAATTAACATATATAGTGAGGTGGTTATTCGACTGCCTAGGTGGCACAGTGGTAAAGAATCCACCTACTGATGCAGGAGACACAGATTCCGTTATCGGGTTGGGAAGATCCCCTGGAGTAGGAAATGGCAACCCACTCTAGCATTCTGGAAAATTCTATGGAGAAGCCTGGTGGGCTACAGCCCATGGGCTTGCAGAGTCAGACATGACTTAGAAATATCTATACATATTTAGATATTTCTCTCCACTCAGCTTATAAATATACACCTAGTGTTTACCTAAAAAAAAAGATAATAATTCAATAATTTTATATATAAGTAATAAAAACTGTACATTGAGAGACTGTTTCTAAACTTCTCTAGCAAATTGGTTTCAAAAATGCTAGAGTTTGTCCCTAGTTTATAATGAATGTTTTCAAATTGTTATTAACATATATATACTCACATCCCCTCTAGAAACATACTAACAATTGCCTTGTGATTTTACGCCCATCTTTGTATTAAATATATTCCTATAAACATAAAAGTAATTTTCACTTTGTACTATACTGTCTTGATTCTGCAAATATATTTGACTAGACAAGCACAATCTTGTAGAAAATTATAAGCTTCTGAAAGCTGAAACAATAAATGAAAGAATAATGATGTGAGTTCCAGTTTTTTTTTTTTTTTCCATAATAAGGGTTTGTATTCCATTAGTCCTCCCTAAAATGTTTAACAGTATGAACCTTTTAGGTCCTGAGAATTATTCATAAATACAGATGAGTAAAACCACCTAGACATCTTGAATGATCTTGACCCTAAGTTAAAATTTCCATATGTGAAAGGAGGTTGGGGATGGAGAAAAGGCCTGTGTAGTTTGAGAGCCTTTAATCATAATAAGAAGCAGCATGAGGGGCTTGTTTTATGTTTAGCAGAAGTAGACAACTGAGAATATTTTGTTAATTCTAGTTTATATGACTTATACATAGTGTGTTTCCTCATATCATTAATTGATCTTGAGACAGGATTTGTAATTGCTATCAGATAAGGCAGAGAATACACAGGTATAAATTAATATGGATATCATAATGATGATGATTGCTTTTGTGATCCCAGTAAAAATGAGTTAAAATATCCAGGAATGTATGTGAAATAATATAAATAATCCAATTCACAATCTCAAGGTGGGACAGCAGTCTTTATCAACTGAAAACCTCCTTTCAAACAATATTGCATTTTGGATACTTTTTCAACATAAGACATCTATGATTTCAAGAATGAAAAACCCCAATTTCAGTCTCCAGTAAATAGCTCTCACTCTTTCTAAGAGTAAAGGTAAATAGGTCGCTACAAGCAGAATTTGGAAGAATATTTTCCTTTCTTGAGTTTCAGGGTATACCATACTATGAAATGAATTGGCAAATTTCATGTATTGATATTTAATGTCTATATTTTATTTAATTTCTATGAGTATAAAAGCTATGCTTCTATACAGAATGCATAATATGTATTTTATGTACATATCCATACTAGACTTAGGTTTTTTCTAAAATATTATACAGTTGGTATATTAATAATCATTTTCTACTAGAGATGGGACCTAGAAAATCTTCACTAATATACAAGGTTTAATTTTCTCACATTAAGAGCCTAGAAACAGACAGCTGTGTCTGCTCCGGCAGCTCCTTGCAATCCTCAGTGGGCCAGGCTTCTTTCAGCTCTTTCCTACACTGTTCCAGTATGTGGCTCACATTCTGGTATTACAAGATCACTGCTTAGTGCCAGACAATACCAAAATGCCAGATTTCCGTACAGCATCTTCTTAGAAGTCCCATACCCCTGCTTATATCAAACGAGTCAAAACTTTGTCATTTGTACGAAATTTGTCTTGATAGAATCTGGGTAATGTACTCTTCTAGCATGATACAATGTCAGTCAGAACAAAGTAGCAGTTCTTATTAGGAGAAAGGATTGAATGGATTTTGGAATAGGCAATTAGACACAAAGGATTTTCAGAAGCACACAATCCAGCCGTGATAACTGGATCTACCTTTCTGCTGCTTTTATGAATCATCAATTGTCCCGTTCCCCTTATGCTGCTGCTGCTAAGTCACTTCAGTCGTGTCCGACTCTGTGCGACCCCACAGACAGCAGCCCACCAGGCTCCGCCGTCCCTGGGATTCTCCAGGAAAGAACACTGGAGTGAGTTCATTCCCCTTATAATAATACTTAATTTGTTCATAATATTTCTCTCACTTCCAAAATTAAAGCATTGAGCATGCCTTCTCCCATAGTATTTAATCTTGAGCATAACCAAGAAAAGGTGTTAGAACTTGTCCAAATTTATAAGCAGCAAATCCTTTACTAANGAAAGAACACTGGAGTGAGTTCATTCCCCTTATAATAATACTTAATTTGTTCATAATATTTCTCTCACTTCCAAAATTAAAGCATTGAGCATGCCTTCTCCCATAGTATTTAATCTTGAGCATAACCAAGAAAAGGTGTTAGAACTTGTCCAAATTTATAAGCAGCAAATCCTTTACTAAAGACATTAAATTTATGAATGTCAGACAGATATATATGATGCTATGTTCTCTCTGTATCAATCTGTCATTTTGACTGTTTTATATGAGGTAAGCAATTAATGGTACGGAAAAAACAATATATATCAAATTCATATTGATAACTAATAACATTTCAGTAGCATAGAATGTTAATTTATTATCATTATTTTGAAGTTTTCTCAAAGCTGTATACATGTGTTTGGAGAAGTTATATTAATTTTCAAATTCTGGAAATGACCGTTAATAATAAAATGAAGAATGTCACTTATTATCTACATTAGCAGATCTCCAAAATGAAATAAATTCACCCTGGCTATTGATATTTATTTTAGGCTTTTAGATTTCTTCTTTCTTCAATATGTGATGTACATTATTATCTGTCTATATATATAATGTAAACTAGACTGCATATATAAAAGGAATACATGTCAAATCTTATTGTCCAAATTTCCTGAAGACTGCTGATTTTGTATCAAGTTCAGAATTCAAGGCATTTGTTTCAGTGATCGAACATGGATGTCTAGTTGTTATTAATTTGAGTTTAGTATGTGCAACATCAGTTGTGTTCACAACTGAACTTAGTAAGTATTTAATTAATCATGAGGTCATTCACTTGCCACCGAAATATATCCTCTTTTTCTATCCCAACTGTGTCACTGAACAGAGAGCCAGAAATATGAGGAGTGGATATGCAGCAACAGGACCTATTGCTGACGGTAGGTTGTAGTCATACTTGAGCACTTCCCTGGTGGCTCAGTGATAAAGAGTCTGCCTGCCGAGGAGACATGGATTTAATCCCTGGGTCAGGGAGATTCCCATGGAGGAGGAAATGGCAACCCACTCCAGTATTCTTGCCTGGCAAATCCCATGGACCAAGTTGGCAGGCTACAGTCCATGAGGTCGCAAAAGAATTGGATATGACTTAGAGACTAAACAACAATGGTGAGAACTAACTGGTATTTGTACATAGGAATACATTTTGGTGCCTTTACTTGTGAATTCTACTACAAGTGTTATTCTTTTATGAATAAAAAGATCTACCTAAAATTTTCAATTAATATCAATCTCCTCTTTGTCTATCACATGTTGGAATGCCAGTAACTTTCTTTTCTTTTTTTTGGACTTAAACTATTTTAACTTGCTTCTTACAATTTCTTAAATTTTTAAAAGATCGAAAACTTATATATTTTCTGTGGGATTTCTATGGTGACTTTTCTTACTCTTTCTATGCATTTAATATAGATAATTTTCCAATAAGTATATCTTCACTGTTGCTAGGTTGAAATACAGCAACAGTTAATATGAACATTGGAAAAAAAATTAAAATATTTGAGAAAGAATATTAAGCAAGTAGTGGATAATTTTATATGAATAAAAAGAAACAATAAATCAGGATTGATTCAAAGGTCTTGACAATAGGTGACCAAGTAGACATTTAATGCATTAGCTCAGAGAAAGAATACAGAAGAAAGAGTAGATTAAAAAAATTTTTTTGAGGTATTTCTATCATTTCATTCAGTGAGGAAGATGCAAATTATTGACTATTACAAATTCAGATAAATTTATGAAGAAAAAGCCATAAGATCTTCCAAATATCTACATCTGGAGATCATTCAACATTATTTTAAATAACTTCGATAAGAATCAATTTACTGAAACAATGCTGCTAGGAACATTAGGCCATATGCATATTTTCAAATTGATTTTTTTCATTTTATTCAGATAAATACTCAGAAGTATAATTGCTACATTGTATGGTAATTCTAGTTTTTAATTTTTTTAGGACCTTCTATACTGTTTTCCACAGTGGCTGCACCAATTTGCATTCCCACAATTTAGAGTTTACCTTTTCTCTACATCCTTGCCAATATTACTTATTATCTTTTTGATGATAGTTAGTCTAACATATGTGAGGTTGTCTTCTCTGGAAAAATATCTATTCAGGTTCTCTGCCCATTTTTAAATCAGGTTTCTTTTGCTTTTGTGATGTAGAGTTGTATTAGTTCTCTCTCTTCATTTTTGATAGGAATCCCTTATCAAATTTGTGAATATCTTATCCCATTCAGTAGGCTGTCTTTTTGTTGGTGATGGTTTCCTTTACTGTGCAAAAGCTTTCAAGCTTGATGAAGCATCCTTCACAATAGCCAAGATATGGAAGCAACCTAGGTGTCCATTTGTAGATGGATAAGGAAGATGTGGTATGTATATACAATGGAATATTACTCAGTCATGAAAAATAAAGTAAAATCTTTCCATTTATGATAACATGGATGGATCTACAGAGTATTAGGCTACATGAAATAAGTCAGATAGAGGAAGACAAATACTGTAAAAGTCCACCTATATATGGAATCCAAAAAACCAAACAGACAAGCTAGAAACAGAAGCATGATACAGAGAACAAGCTATTATTTGCTAGGGGGGAAGAGGGTAAAAGTTGGACAAATTAGGTAAAGGTGATTAAGAGATACACACTTCTAGTTATAAAATTAAGTCAGTAATATAATGTACAGCATGGTGAATATAGTCAATAATATTGCAAGAACTTTGTATGTTGACAAATGATAACTAGATTTATTATGGTAATCATTTCATAATATATAAAAATATTGAATCTGAGTGTTATATATCTGAAATTAATATAATGATGTATATCAATTATACTTCAATTTTTAAAAACTGGTTTACCTCAAAGAGTTTACCCACCTGAAAAATGACTGAGTCCACATAAGAGAATGGTTTTAAGGGTGTTTATAATGGATATTATTTACAAAAGTTTTCTATATGTTTACTTAAAGAATCTCTATATAAAAGAAAAAAACATATGTGTGTGTGTCAATATGTCTTTATCTCTATATGTGTGGATATGCACATATACAACTTAAATTTCTAACACATTTTATTTAGAAAAAAATAAAGCAAGTTTATTAGGAACAAAATTTTGAGAACAGTGATTTTAAGCAAAAGAATATCAGTTTTCCAAACCTTTCCCTCTTCCTTTTTCTCTTTCTCAAACAGGCCACCGGAGGTAGGGGGGTGGGGAGGAAATGTTCTTTATACATTTTAGAGAGTTTCCCAGGTAGTGCAGTGGTAAAGAATCCACCTGCCACTGCAGGAGGGGCAGGAGACTTGGGTCTGATCCCTGGGTTGAGAAGATCCCCTCGAGGAGGAAATGGTAACCCACTCCAGTATTCTTACCTGGAAAGTCCCATAGACAGAGGAGCGTGGCTGGCAACAGTCCATGGGGTCGCAAAGAGTCGGACACGACTGAGCATGAATGTGTGTATAGCTGCATACTTTTTAGAGATCATTTTTTCTTTCAGTGAAGAAAAAGAAATGTGTCTACTTTATGAAGGTATATTTAATTTTATTTTAATCTTGTTGAATGTTCTATGAAATACTGTGGCATTATCAACTGCATGCTAGTAATAGTATAGGAAAGATATGATTATAATTCCCTAACTTGTTTTAAAGTATACATCTAACATCGCTTGATCAACTGTTATATTTAAATCAGTAGATTGTGCCTATTCCGACTTTTTTCACAATTCTCATTAAACTCTCACCCTAATAATTCATCTTGGGAATTAAGAAGTATATACAATTGCAGTTCACCATGACCAATTCAACTCATTTTCTGAACAGATTCAAACGGAAAATGAGAAGTAAATCTAATATCTGAGACTCTATTTTACCAAAAATAAATAATTGAATGATATTGAAAAACTAACAAAAATTTAAAAGAACTACACCGTGTCCTTTTACAAGTGATGCTATGCAAAGAAAGGAAGGTCTTGCTATGTTTAGATATTACCTAAATTAAACTGCACTGAAAGTCTTATAATAATTTCAGGCTCAGAATTATGTGAAACAAAACGAAATGGGTTCAAAAAATAAGCAGTCTTCATTAAGTAGAAAATGAAATGAGCATAAAGACAAAACTATTTTTGGTAAACTTAGAAATCAAAACATGTGTAAAACTAGAAGTATAAATTGAAAGTCAAAGCAATATAAAGCAGCATCATACACAGAGGAAACTTAACTGCACATTGCTAAGTGAATGAAGCCATTCTGGAAAGGTTACACACAATATTATCCTACCCTTAGGACATTTTAGAAAAGGAAAAATATAAAGAGAATGAAAATATCAGTGTTGCCACAGAAGAGGGAAAGGATGAAGAGGAACAGCACAGGGGATCTGTAGTGTAGAGAAAACATTCTGCGTGATAATGAAACCGCGTGTACATACATCGTGCAGTTGGCAAAACCTAGAAAACTGTACAAAATGAAGAGTACTCTCTAATGTAAACTATAGACTTAGCTAAAATAATGCATCATATTGCTTCATCAAATTTAACATATTACAGCATTGCAAGATGTTAATTCCTGGGGAACCCAGGGAAGGGGAAAATCTATGTGAATTCTCTGTACAGAGTATAGTGTACTCTCTGTTCAACTTTTCTATAAATCTAAAGTCATTCTATGAAATAAACTCTATTATTTTGGAAAACAAACTGGTGAGAGTTAAACTTATACATGGTAATACATATTAATGAATAGAAACTGAAAGAAAAAATTTTCATACTAAATGCAATGGGGTACCCTGGATCGGATATTGGAAAAGAAAGATGTTAGTAGAAAAACTGATGAACTAAAAAAAAAAAAATGTAGTTTAGTTAATAGTAATGTATCAGTGTAAATCTCTTAGTTTTTAGAAACATTACCATGTGCATATAAGACATTTTTAAACTTTTTATTTTAGATTGGAGTAGAGTTGATTAATGGACTTCCTTGGTAGCTCAGAAGGTAAAGTATCCACCTGCAGTATGGGAGACCTGGATTAGATCCCTGGATTGGGAAGATCCCTTGGAAAAGGGCAAAGCAATCCACTTCAGTATACTTTCTTGGAGAATCCCTGTGGACAGAGGAGCCTGGCAAGCTGTAGTCCATGGGGTTGCAAAGAGTCAGACACGACTGAGTAACTAAGCACAAGACACAGCACACATAGTTGATAACAATATCATGATAAAGTGTGCAACAAAGTGACTCAGTTAAATATATATTTACATGTATCTATTCTTTTCTTTCCCCAGAAAACCATGATGTTTTCTCTGACTCAGATAACCAAGATGGTGTGGTCACTCACCTAGAGCCAGACATTCTGGAATGTGACATCAAGTGGGCCTTAGGAAGCATTACTATGAACAAAGCTACTGGAGGTCATGGAATTCCAGCTGAACTAGTTCAAATCCTAAAAGATGATGCTGTTAAAGTGCTGCACTCATTATATCAGCAGATTTGGAAAACTCAGCATTGCCCATAGGACTGAAAAAGGTCAGTTTTCATTTCAATTCCAAAGAAAGACAATGCCAAAGAATGTTCAAGTTACTGTATAGTTGCACTCATTTCACATGCCAGCAAGATTATGTTAAAAATCTTGCCAGCTAGGCTTCAGCAGTACATGAACTGAGAACTTCCAGATATACAAACTGGATTCGAGAAGGCAGAGGAACCAGAGATCAAATTGCCAACTGGATCATAGAAAAAGAAAAAGCAAGGGGATTCCAAAAAACATCTACTTATGCTTCTTTGCCTAGGCAAAATCTTTGACTGTGTCACAACAAACTGTGGCAGATTCTTGAAGAGATGGGAATATCAGACCACATTACATGCCTCCTGGGAAACCTATATGCAGGACAAGAAGCAACCGTTAGAACTAGACATGGATCAATGGACTGGTTCAAAATTGGGAAAGGAGTGCATCAAGGCTATATATTGTCAATGTGCTTATTTAACTTATATGCAGAGTACCTCATGTGAAATGCCAGGGTGGATGAATCTAAAGCTGGAATCAAGATTGCTGGGAGAGATATCAACAATCTCAGATACGCAGATGGTATCACTTAAACAGCAGAAAGTGAAGAGGAACTAAAGAGCCTCCTGATGAAAGTAAAAGAGGAGAGTGACAAACCTGACTTAAAACTCAACATTCAAAAACTGAAGATCATGACATCCAGGAAAAGTGTGGAAACAGTGTCAGATATCATTTTCTTGTGCTCCAAAATCGCTACAGACAGTGACTGCAGTCATGAAGTTAAAAGACACTTGCTTCTTGGAAGAATAGCTATGGCAAACTAAGACAGTGTATTAAAAAGCAGAGACCTACACTTTGCAGACAAAGCTACAGTTTTTCCATTAGTACTATATACGGTTGGATCCCTGGAATGGTAAGATCCCGTGAAGAAGGAAATGGCAACCCACTCCAGTATTCCTGCCGGGGAAATACTATGGACAGAGGAACTTGGCAAGTTATGTCCAGGAGGTCACAAAATGAGTCAGACATGACTTAGCAATTAAACAACAACAACAAATTATTCCAAAAGAGCCAAAATGTAAAGACAAGAATAAAATATGATTATGAAATAAGCAACAGCTAGAATGAAATGTCCAGACACTGACTGACCGTATTCCTCCTTGGCTCTGAAAGCTGACTGGATTATACAAGAACAAGACAAACTATATATCTGGAAATTCACGGTTCACGTATTGCTGAAGCCTGGCTTGGAGAATTTTGAACATTACTTTACTAGCGTATGAGATNCCAGTCCTGGGTGTTCATTGGAAGGACTGACACTGAAGCTGAAACTCCAATACTTTGGCCACCTCATGTGAAGAGTTGACACATTGAAAAAGACCCTGATGCTGGGAGGGATTGGGAGCAGGAGGACAAGGGGATGACAGAGGATGAGATGGCTGGATGGCATCACCGACTCGGTGGACATGAGTTTGAGTAAACTCCAGGAGTTGATGATGGACAGGGAGGCCTGGTGTGCTGTGATTTATGGGGTCACAAGGAGTCAGACATGACTGAGCGACTGAAATGAACTGAACTGAACTGAACTGATACTACTCTACTAGAAACACCATGAGACACTGAAGGACAGGGAAGCCTGGCATGCTGCAGTCCGTGGGATCACAAAGAGTCAAACATGACTTGGCAACTGAATAATAACAACAAAGAAACTCCTTGCAGGCAGTGACTTTTTTCTCATTCTCTTTTGACTCTAAACTGTCTAGCAAAGGAAGTGCTTATATATGTTCAACGACTGATTCTCAATTATCTAGTATTAAATGACACAAATATCTTCTGAAACCACTTTATAAAACAGCTTATGTTGTATTAATTAAAATAACAGTTTTTTCTTTACTATTGCTCACAAGTCACATAATGTATTCCAAAAGAAAGCTAATAAACTATTATAGAAAAGCAAAGAGAAATCTGGCTTCATTAAAAACATATTTTTTTTTCTCCCAAACTATGTGGATCCTTTTGTAAGGCAAGTTTTTCATTTTTCAGATTCATTATATTTTACAAAATACCCTGTATGTAACATTTAGTGATTCTTCCATACTTTGGTATCTACTAATTAGCTGAGAGGTCATTAGGGATTTCCGCATCCTATTGTTAAACACATAACATTTCATTAACTGTTCTGTCAACTGAAGTTTTTAAATAATTGTTACTACTGTGCTAGGTTGATGATCTTTTTTGAAGAACCAAAAAATGAGCCCCTGATGGATTAGGTTATTGAAAAACTTGGTGAATCAGAGATCTAAATCAGTACACTAAATCCCAATTAATCATAAGAATAAAAGTTAGTTGTATAAAATTTAAAGAAATAGCTGTTCTTTAGATAAAAAAAGATACCCTTCTTTTCTACACCTTGGCCAGGGTATTTCATGAGAGATATATGTTGTAACTTTCCAAGGTAACAATTCAGACTTATGTCTGTTTCCTAAGGAACATATAAACTTAAGTAACATATCTCATTTCAATATTTTGCTTGTAAGTGGCTTGAGATGTTTCATGGTGTATTTATTTATACTCACTTGCTATGGAACATCTGCTTCTATAACAGGTTATAAACAATATCCCTCTTCTGTTTAAACATTGTTGAAAATACCTACCTATATCTCTGTTGAATAATCATAATTTCTACAACTTATATCTAATAATATCAGTGTTTTTTCAAAGGAAAATTGATTGCTGAGAGAAAAACTATCTGGTGAACATTTTCTAAGTTTGTCACTGGTTAAAATTCCATTCAAAATTTGTCTTTTATTTTCTACTTCTCCATTGTCTATCACATATCATGAGTGCATTCTATAATGCTTATCTAGAAATTACCTTTTATATACTGTAGATACCATTTATTATAAAATTAATAATGAAATTAAAAGTTTAGTTTTGTTTTTATGTATCCTTTACTGCCAAAATACCCATAGTTGGATCTGCCCAAATTCTAAAAGTATATTACATGACTTTCTGCATCTGTGACCTTCCATTTGAAAATTTAATCTTCATAGAATCTATATTTTTCTGTAATTTAGAAATTATAACCTTGGGGCAGCGATACAGAATTTCAAATGTAATAGCACATAACATACTACTGGGTATATTATGTGTTACAGATGTATATCTGTGAGTGTGCATATACATACATAAATATAAATAAATATTTCATTCATTAGCAATACAATTCATATCTATAGGAGTACTGTTCAATAGTTGATTCTGAAGAACACTAAAAGTCAAGAAACTTTAACCTAGGAGAAACTAAGATACATATCAGTCATCATCAATAACATGCAATATCATAGAAATTACCCTAAAATTCTCCATTTCTTGACACCATTTCTTATTGGACATCATAAATGACCAGTGTCCATAACTTCCATTCTATGCCGTGCCAGATATCTTTCTTGGATGACCTTAATAAACCAACTGTTCTTTGCACCTCTATTTTAAGTCCACAGAGTGAACTTCTAATTTCTAGACTTCTGAACAATATTTCATTAAAAGAATTCCAACCCTCCGACATGGTGTATGAGGCTTTTCACAATCCAGGATAATTCTGTTTTTCCCTTCACAAATTCCATGTTCTGCTTTTCTCTACACTACTTTTGGAATACATGCGCTATATTTTTTCCTGAGCATACAATGCTATTTTATAGTCTGTGTTCTGTATATGTGATGCCCAATCACATATAGCTGGTAAATTACTATTTATCTTTAAAGCTTCGCATACGCATACTTTACACTTGACAGTTTATTCTGACTCACGTTAAGCAGAGCTGATGACACACATTACAGTATTATTGAATCACTGTGTATCTTAACTGATGACTATCACTATATTGTAGTTACTGCTCCATGCATTCTCTTCTACCAGATTGTTTGTCAAGGAAATGGCTTCATTAACTCTCTTGCAATAGGCGGTATAGAATAATGGTAATGTACATAATGTTAAAAGTCAGACTACCTGGTTTTATGTACTTTGGTCACCTCATGCGAAGAGTTGACTCATTGGAAAAGACTCTGATGCTGGGAGGGATTGGGGGCAGGAGGAGAAGGGGACAACACAGGATGATACGGCTGGTGGCATCACTGACTCGATGGAAGTGAGTTTGAGTGAACTCCGGGAGTTGGTGATGGACAGGGAGGCCTGGCCTGCTGAGATTCATGGGGCCCCAAAGAGTCGGACATGACTGCGCGACTGAACTGAACTCTCTTACAAGAGGCAGTATAGAATAATGGTAATGTACATGATGTAAAAAGTCAGACTACCTGGTTTTATTCCTGACTCCGTCACTTACTAAGTGCGTGATCTTGTTTAGTTATTTAAATTNGCCTGCTGAGATTCATGGGGCCCCAAAGAGTCGGACATGACTGCGCGACTGAACTGAACTCTCTTACAAGAGGCAGTATAGAATAATGGTAATGTACATGATGTAAAAAGTCAGACTACCTGGTTTTATTCCTGACTCCGTCACTTACTAAGTGCGTGATCTTGTTTAGTTATTTAAATTTGGAGGTAGGGCTTATTTCTTCTGTAAAATGGGAGTAAAACATTATAAGACTGTTGTGAGAATTAAACGAGTTGACATATGGAAAGCACTACAAATAGAGCACAGCGCACTGCAGAAATATTAGCAATGGGTATTGGTTTTGCATCTTTTATTGCCTTTGATAGTAGCAGTACATAGCAGGAGCTCAAGCAGTTACTAAGCAGGATGAATAAATTCCAATACACTGAAGCTGTGCAAGCCCCGTTTATACCACATAAACTATTCAGAATTTGATTCCAAAAAATAATGTGACTCCACAGAATTTCCTTTCTAAAATAATGTTAGCATCTTTAGTTCTTCCCATAGTGTTTACCACTACAGAGATTGTCTTTGAATTAGGATCATGTATTTCAGAAATGAAGAAGTATTTATTTTAGAAGAGATTATTACCATGGCAAAGAATACCACAAAATATTTCTCGGGTTATAAAACTCCTGCCTGATTTTTACATTCTAGTTTCCAAAATCTGCTGAAAAACTAACTTGCTATCCTAACTTATAATTATCGCATTACAGAAAGCTACATAAGAATGACATATATTTCTATAAAAATATTCCATAAAAATTACTGTTGAGAAGGCAAAAATATTGCTAATAATTTTGAGATGTTTAAAATCTTGAGGATTTATTGGTTAGAAGATAACACAACTAAGCCTTCTATCTGAAGACTAGTCACAAAAATGATGTACTAATTTTTTTTAAAGATCTCAAAACATTCGTTGGTTCTTATGAAAACCGAGAGTAAATGAGATTTGTTTTGATTATGAGCTAACGTATAAAACTACTCTTTCGATGCAAGTACAGTTATATTTGAGTCTAAGCTAAAATCAATTTTTAGTTGTCAGAGAATGAGTTAAGAATTTTTAGGCAGAAAGTGACATCTCAGTCCCTGGATCATAAATCAAGTTGTGATGAGAGGATAAGGATACATGAGAGAAAGGAGAGCTAATAATAATCCTATACAACCCAATTTTCCTCTTGGCCTTACGAAAGATCAGCATTTTTCAACTGCTGAGAAAAGAGCAAAACACTGACTGATGTGTCCCAAGATTTGCTTGTTCTTTAGGGTACTGTAAGAAAGACATTCAGACACAATAGTCCTGAGATTCTGTGAAATGTAGTCTCTTCAGCATTAAACCACATAATCTTGAATCTTTCTTTGGTACTGTCCTCGGAAAAGACAGAGAGGATTAATGAAAGACCACTAAACAGACCCAGAAAACAACGACTTTGAGCATGACCTTGAGGGTCTCTGAGCTTCAGCTGCTTGTCTGTGTAATTAAGGAATTGCAGTAGATGATTTCTAAAGTCCCTGCTGGCTCCAGCATTGACTACTCATTCAAATATATGCTACTGCTCCAAATAAGATAAAAATATGCCCCCTTTATAAGAAAGTGAAGCAGCTCTATCACAAACATTTTCACAAAATTCTATACAGTAATCTTTGGTCAGGACTACATTGTTACTTCTTTTTCAACACTCAAGAGGATGAGTAAATGAAAATTGAAATTATCACTAAAAACTGATTACCCAACACATCCATCCATCCAGGATAGACATGACAAACAGTTTTATAGCACAGTGTACAAAATTGATTCATATCATCCATGAGCTTTAAACTCCATTAAAGACTTTTGAAGATCAATGGTTATGACTACCAGATGCCTTGATGTTCACGGCGCTAAGTATCCAAGTGTAGACTAAGCGTTAAGGATCTTTGAAACCACCACGCTGTATCTCTTCTGTCTTCCTGCACTAGCTGAATCTCCCTGGTTGCTGGTTTCATGGTCTTGTATCTTTATGCTGAGAAAAAAGATCACTCTTTACATTTGTCTAAAGTTTGAAAAATTCCAGACAAAGGAGTCAGATGAGCTACAGTCCATAAGGTCCTGAAGATTTGGACATAATTGATTGACTAAGCACTCATGGGCCACAAAGACTTTAACTTATTCTTAGCCCTACACCCAAAAGAACATTAACTAGTATTGTCACTTGGAAGGGAAATTTAATTACATTTACCAAGCATCTTATGCCCTCTTTTTTTCCTTTTACTTTGTCTTCCTTAGTTCATTAATTTTTCTTCTATGGAGTTTCCCATGGTCTTACAACTTACACAATTCACCAAATTTGGTTTCTCTTTATTTTATAACTTTATTATAAAAATGATCTATTAATAAAAATTCTTTTTTTTTAATATCCCTTCTTGAAGTGTCAGCAAGATAGTGAATATTTAGCCTATGCCAAATCACTAAAATACATAACTAGAATAGAGGGCTGACCCTTGGTTTCTATAATCTAGACTGAGAACTTTTACAGTGATTTCTGACTATTTTTCTGACTCCTGTCTGTTCTTTGATTACAACATCCTCCATAATCACCTCATAATTGCTATGAACAAAGCTAGTGGAGGTGATGGAATTCCAGTTGAGCTATTTCAAATCCTGAAAGATGATNGATTTAATTTCAATATTAATAACCAGAGGGAAAAAGTGTTTGAGGAAAGGAAAATGAGATTTAGTAAATTACTCATTGGAAGGTAGGTTGTTCACTAAAGAACTATATCCTTAAGTTTCTCTGATGATAATGATGAGGGGGGAAAAGACTAGATTAATCACATTAGCATTTGGTTTCTACTCAAAGGAAAAAAGCTAAGCCAAAAAGAATTGTATTGCATTGTCAATTAAAATTAAGTGTGAGAGTTTAATTAAATCTATTGCATTTACTCAGAAATTGAATTTTTAGTGTACTCTATTTAACTTGAATGAGGGAACACAAAATTAGAAGCATTACTCATGATTCTGATCTTCTGATCTATTAAACATAATAATGTCTGCACTGGTTATCTCGCAACATTGCTATGATGATCAAATAATATAAATTTATTTAAAGCCACCTGAGACCTTAACATGCTATACAGATTCGGTGTTCTTGTAAACTTAGACTATTAACTAACAACAGTTCCATTTGTCTTCTGAATTGTATTGAAAATCAACCATCAATATATATAGCCTAATAGAGAAGAAAACGGGCATCAAAATTCTTTTCAAAAGCACTTATTTGGGGTTTATAAAATGTCTTTTGTTTATAGATAAATAAGAACAACACAACCTAAGAATTCTAGCCATGTTAAAGTAATGACTGTTAGACTGAAACCGGCCATGATAGAAACCTCCACTCTGCTGTGATCAGTTGTATAGCAATCTGTGTGTAGCGTAATTGAGATAAGAAGAGAACGTTAATGGAATTTGAAAGTCAACCTGCTGTGAGTAATGTCTCTGGATTCACTGATCCAGAGACATCACTCTAACCCTGCAATACAATGTCTTAATCCTTGCAGTGATACAGGCAAGAACATCAGTTACTAATGCTTTTCTCTTGCAAAAATGATGGAGACCTAATCACAATCTAAGGGGTACTGTTTAAATGCCAGAGCAGATAGAATTGTGATGTACAAATATATTGTAGTCTGAGTTTTAGTAACAATGCATAATATTAAAAGTTTATTTTAATTACTGAAAAATTTGCATTTACAATTATCAATTTTAACAAAAAAGAGTTCGGTAATTATGTTTAAGGGTAGGTGGGAATATATATATATAGACTAACTCTTTAATGACTACCTCATGCCAGATTATATTCCAAAGATACAAATGATCTATTACCAGACTTCATATTCTAATAGTTTGATTTCCAAATAGTTTTGATTTGTAATAGAAAATATCTCAGTTCCTTAATTTCAAAATACTTTCTAGTCAAAGAACTATACAGCATATATGAACTTCTAAAAGTGTTTGAAATTTGACATGTTTTGCAGTGTTCCAATCCACTTAGGTTGAGATATAAATAGAAACCTTTTGGCAAAAAAACACTGTGAGAAGTCTGGCTGGATATTGTTCTCGATGTCTTTCACATGCTTTATTTACTGTCTAGTCTTACTGCTTTTAAATAGAAAAAAAAAGTGTATAAATAGGTGAAGGGGTTTACAATCATGAAAACAGTAAGAGAATCCTTAGTCTCCTTGAACTGGCTTTCAGGTGGGCATAAGGAGAGATTTGCTGGTCAAAGCAATGTGTGCTGTCTGATAGGAATTAGAAGGTATAGAACGAAGCAGTGAAAGATTTGATTTTCTTGGGCTCCAAAATCACTCTGGATGGTGACTGCAGTCATGAAATTAAAAGACAATTGCTCCTTGGAAGGAAAGCTATGACAACCTAGACAGGGTATTAATAGAAACAGACATCACTTTGCTGACACAGATCCTTATGGTCAAAGCTATGGTTTTTCCTGCAGTCATGTACAGATGTGAGAGTTGTACCATAAAGAAGGCTGAGTGCTGAAGAACTGATGGTTCCAAATTGCAGTGCTGGAGAAGACTCGAGAGTCTCAAGGACAGCAAGGAGAACAAACCAGTCAATCCTTAAAGAAATCAACCCTGAGTATTCATCGGAAGGACTGCTGCTGAAGGTGAAGCTCCAATACTTTGGCCACCTGATGTGAAGAGCCTACACAATGGAAAAGAACGTGATGCTGGGAAAGACTGAGGTGAAAGAAGGGGATCTGCAGCAGAAGATGAGATGGTTAGATAGCATCACCACTCATTGGACACGAATTTGAGCAAACTCTGGGAGATACTGGAAGACAGAGGAGTCTGGCATGGGGTGCTAGAGTGCATGAGATCACAGAGTTGGACAGGACTTAGCAACTGAACAGTAATGACAAGAATGAAGTAAAGGACTAAGAACAAAGTATAGGTTACAAAGTATAGGGTAAACTGGCTCACCTAGAGCCAGACATCCTGGAGTATGAAGTCAAGGGGGCCTTAAAAAGTATTACTATGAACAAAGCTAGTGGAGGCGATAGAATGTTAGCTGAGGAATTTCAAATCATAACAGATTATGCTGTTAAAGTGCTGCACTCAATATGGCAGCAAATTTGGAAAACTCAGCAGTGGCCACAGGACAGGAAAAGATCAGTTTTCATTCTAATCCCAAAGAAGGGCAATGCCAAAGAATATTCAAACTACTGTACAATTGCACTCATGTTATAAGCTATCAAGGTTATGTTAAAAATCCTTCAAGTGAGGCTTCAGCAGTATGTAAACTGAGAACTTCCAGATATACAAGCTGGGTTTAGAAAAGGCAGAAAAACCAGAGATCAAATTGCCAGCATTCATTGGATCACAGAAAAAGCAAGGGAATTCCTGGAAAATATCTACTTCTGCTTCATTGACTACGTTAAAGCTGCTAACTGTGTGGATCACAACAAACTGGAAAATTCTTAAAGAGATGGGAATAGCAGACCACCCTACCTGCTTCCTACAAATTTATATGTGAGTCAAGAAGCAACAATTAGAATTGGACATGGAACAACAGACTGGTTCAAAACTAGTAAAGGACTATGACAAGGCAGTATATTGTCACCTTGTTTATGNTTAAAGAGATGGGAATAGCAGACCACCCTACCTGCTTCCTACAAATTTATATGTGAGTCAAGAAGCAACAATTAGAATTGGACATGGAACAACAGACTGGTTCAAAACTAGTAAAGGACTATGACAAGGCAGTATATTGTCACCTTGTTTATTTAACTTATACACAGAGCACATCATGGGAAATGCCAGACTGGATGAATTACAGTTGGAATCAAGGTTGCTGGGGGAATTATCAATAGCTTCAGATATGCAGATGATAGTGTACTAGCAGAAAGTAAAGAGCAACTAAACAGCCTCATGATGAGGGTTGAAGGAGGAGTCAAAAAGCTGGCTTAGAACCCAGTATTCAAAAAACTAAGATCGTGGCATCTAGTCTGTCACTTCATGGCAAACAGAAAGGGGAAAATATGGAAATAGTGATAGTTTTCATTTTCTTGGTCTCCAAAATCACTGTGGATGATGACTGTAGCCATAAAATTAAAAGACAATTGCTCCTTGGAAGGAAAGCTTTGACAAACCTGGGGGTTGCNTATGCAGATGATAGTGTACTAGCAGAAAGTAAAGAGCAACTAAACAGCCTCATGATGAGGGTTGAAGGAGCAGTCAAAAAGCTGGCTTAGAACTCAGTATTCAAAAAATTAAGATCGTGGCATCTAGTCTATCACTTCATGGCAAACAGAAAGGGGAAAATGTGGAAATAGTGATAGTTTTCATTTTCTTAGTCTCCAAAATCACTGTGGATGGTGACTGTAGCCATAAAATTAAAAGACAATTGCTCCTTGGAAGGAAAGCTTTGACAAACCTGGGGGTTGCATATTAAACAGCAGAGACATCACTTTGCTGGCAAAGGTCCATATAATCAAAGCTGTGATTTTTCCAGTAGTCATGTATGGGTGTAAGAGTATGACCATAAAGAAGGCTGAGCACCAAAGAATTGATACTTTCGAACTATGGTGCTGGAGAAGACTCTTGAGAGTCCCCTGGACAACAAAAAGATCAAACCAGTCAATCCTAAAGGAAATCAACCCTGAATATTCTTTGGAAGGGTTGATGCTGAAGCTGAAATTCCAATTCTTCAGCCACCTGATGTGAAGAACTGACTCATTGGAAAAGAGTGTGATGCTGGGAAAGATTGAAGGCAAAAGGAGAAGAGGGCAGCAGAGGATAAGATGGTTAGATAGCATCACCAACTCAACGGACATAATACTGAGTAAACTCCAGGAAATAGTGAGCCTGTTGTGATGCAGTCCATGGGGTTGCAGAGTCAGACAGGACTCAGCGACTGAACAACAACAGCAAAACTGGCTTAGATTGGTTGTAAGTGCTTCTGGAAAGAAGGAAACCTTGCTTGCATTCCTTGCATTGATCTTTACTATCACTATTCCTGGCTAAATTATGGATTTAAGATGCCCAGGAGGCTTGCTTCTCTTCTCTCCCCACCTTCTAATATAATAAAGAGACAGAATCAAATGTCTACTCCTTTGCTCACTGGCATTGTCAATGTCATGAAGAATTTTCTGTGTCAAGAATTTACACCACCTTCCCTTCTTACTACTAAGAATGCATTAACACTTTTTAAAGGACTCAGCCATTAAAGTATGTTTTTCCAAACAAATGTTTTCAGTACGGAGAGATGAAGAACTATAGTATAAATTTCTGGAGTTCTACTGTTAAAGAATCATTAATACACCAAGAATTTTTCAAGAGCATTTCAAAATTTTGATTCATAGTGGCTATCTGCTCATTTAGAAAGACTGAGTTNAGAATGCATTAACACTTTTTAAAGGACTCAGCCATTAAAGTATGTTTTTCCAAACAAATGTTTTCAGTACGGAGAGATGAAGAACTATAGTATAAATTTCTGGAGTTCTACTGTTAAAGAATCATTAATACACCAAGAATTTTTCAAGAGCATTTCAAAATTTTGATTCATAGTGGCTATCTGCTCATTTAGAAAGACTGAGTTAAACGAACATTCTCCTCTTACAAATTAAGTGCTGCAAATATACAGACAGTGCAAAATAATTTGCAAAATTAAATATCATAATTTCTTACTGAAGTAGAAGATCCTTTCAATTATTTAAGTATATTTATATATATATACACTTTGCATATATATATATACATTGTTGTAATGCTATAGTTGCATTTTATGAAAACATTTAGAAATTTCAAGGTGAACAGTAGGGTTTAAGGGCCAAAGAATTTCAAACTTGTAATTATAGACATATTTTCCTGTAAAACCTTCAGTTATAAGGTACTTTTATAACCAGTTGCAAATAACTAGGACATCACTATGGTAGAAAACAAACCCATCGTTGATTACGTCTTTTTACTAAAAAATTACTTTTTCTTTCCTGTTTACAGCATCACTCTAATTGTCTCAGCTACATTTCTTGTACACTATTTATCTCTATTATTTTCATCACTTTCTGTTATGATGAAAAGTATAGCTTTTCTCTAGGTTACAGATAGCAGAATAATACTTTAATCTGCTCTTTGGTTATACTTAAATGTCACAAATAGAAGTAAATGATAAAGGAAGTAATAAATTTTGATCTCAGTGTTGTAATTCTCTATCTATTACTCTGGTCAAGCATAACACAGAATCAAGAAATCAAGATTTATTTTCCGACAGTTTATCAAAGCTCAGCTTTTCATTTTTACTGTTCACATTTGAGTATGCATTGAGAAGAAATTTAGAGGTCAGTTTTATTAATAAACTTATCTATTGATATTTCAACATAACTTTTATCCACTAGGATTAACTATTCTTACTTAACAGCTCTGGTGGACTTCCTGTTTATATTTATTTCCACCTAAACATAAGATAGCATGTTAAAAAGCAGAGACATTACTTTGCCAACAGAAGTCCGTCTAGTCAAGGCTATGGTTTTTCCAGTGGTCATGTATGGATGTGAGAGTTGGACTGAAAAAAAGCTGAGCACTGAAGAATTGATGCTTTTGAACTCTGGTGTTGGAGAAGGCTCTTGAGAGTCCCTTGGACTGCAAGGAGATCCAAC